>CAVNZF010000027.1:40000-90554 GCA_963693305.1 Meandrina meandrites | reverse complement strand
TGTTAGCGGTCAAAGAAGCCCGTCGCGATTTCCCTCGCGTAAGCGGTCCTACGAAGAACAGAAGACCCACAAAGGGCTCCATACTGATACATCCAACCGCAAAGGAAAACGACCACTCAAGTTTGAAAAAGGCGGCCCAACAAACAAACGACCACGCCAGTCGGCTAAAGACGAGATACCAGCCATCGAACGAAGAATCGAGAGATCCGAACAGGCAGTCAAAAAACTCCAAGCTCACATCGAAAAGGGCACATGCCCTAGAGACTTTAAATATGTAGCAAAGGCCAACATCTACGCGGACGATGAGTTCAAAACGGACGTCCGCGCACTAAGAAGGGAAGCCGAAAGAAAATTTGTAAGCGCTCTCACTAAGTTCCACCACCGCAGAATTGAAAGGAACAATATAAAACTACGCAAAATGAAAACGAGCCGTGTAAACACTAGACCTAAAACACAGCCGAGTACGAGTGGTTTGAAACCAAAGAACAAAGAAAATGTTATTTCGACTGATTCTAATCTGAACGAGAAAATGCAAAAAGTTGACATGTTGTTAATGAAACTAGAAGCGTTGGACAATAAAATATGTAAACCTTATCCCTGTGTTATCTTTGATTGTGAAACTAGAACACAAAGGGGGGATCAAAAAGCAAAAAAGCGCAAAATAAAGAACAAAAAGCACAATGAACGAAGAAAAAAAACTCACAAAGAAATTCTTGCCAAAAAAACAGAGCAACAAAAAAGACACATTAAGAACCTCTCCAATTTCAAACTTTCAACTGACCAGACAACTTTACTCTCTAGGGGTCTAAAGTTCATTCCAACACCACGAACAAATGACACCGCATTAAGAAAACAACTTTTATCAGACTTTGATCAATTTGCCAGACGAATGCGGCTCCAATTTATCTTTCGTGACAATGATAACAACATCCACCCCTTCTACGTTCGATCTAACTGGGTTCCACCAGTACAACCGTCAGTTTCATTAGAAAGCTACCTCGAAGAAACTAAACTACAACTTGCGCAAATACCGATAACCAAGCCAAAACAAAACCTGCCGAAAAATGAACTAAAAGCAATAACAGAACTTAAAAACAACCCCGAAATTAACATTAAGCGGGCAGATAAAGGAACGACTACAGTCATTATGCATAAACAAGAAAAAACAATGGAGGGACAGGTTCAACTCGACGACAGAACCAACTATATACCCCTCGAGACTCCAATGGTAGTCGATACACACAAAAAAGTAAAACAAATAACTAAAGAACTCCACCAAGGAGGCTACATAGACGAAATGACTTTTAAATGGTTATCGCAGACTCCAAACCCACCGAGAATACCCGGTTTTTACACTTTAACAAAGATCCGCAAACCAACGCCAGTCGGTCGCCCCATCATATCAGGAAATGATGGCCCTACAGAACGAATGTCAGCGTTTGTCGACAGCTTACTCCAGCCGATAGCAAAATCACAGCAGTCCTATCTCAAGGACACAACAGACTTTATTAATTTTATCGAAACGACAGAACTCCCAGAGGAAACTTTCCTTGTTTCCCTTGATGTCACCAGCCTCTACACAAACATCCCTCAACAAGAAGGAATAAATACAATATGCAGAGCATACGAGAATTTCTATGGGGAAAATAAACCCATACCTACCCATTCCCTACGAGAAATACTAGGACTAATCCTACAAGAAAACTCATTTGAATTTAACGGGTTGAACTATCTCCAGACACACGGAACCGCAATGGGCACAAAGATGGCAGTTGCTTTCGCAAACATCTTTATGTCGGCGGTAGAAACAGAAATACTCAGTTTAAGCAAAACAAAACCACTTAGGTGGAAGAGATACATTGATGACATATTCTCACTGTGGAATGTTGATAAAGAGGAGATAGAGGAGTTCATTACACTAGCTAATCAACATCACCCCACAATTAAATTTACGGCTGAAATCTCCGACAAAGAAATCAACTTTCTCGACACAACTGTCTTCAAGGGCGAAAGATTTCACAAACAAGCAATCCTCGACATACGCACGCATTTCAAACCAACGGAAACTTTTCAATACACCCACTACTCTTCTTGCCACCCACCAGGGGTGAAAAAAGGCTTCATTAAGGGTGAGACACTCAGACTTCTAAGAACCAACTCCACTGACAAATTATTCAACGATAACTTGAATAAATTCAAAACACGCCTCCATGCGAGAGGCTACCCTAAAGCATTCGTTGAAAGAATAACATGTGAAGTCAAATTCAGTGAAAGAAAGTTGGCTCTAAAACAGAAAAAGAAACAACAGAAAAAAAATTCTACCATTCACAACAAAATTCCACCCGGCTCTGCCTAATATCAAAAACATCCTCATGAACAAGTGGCATTTAATTCAAAACCAACCAAAATTGAGAGAAATATTCAAGGAACCTCCCATAATCTCATACAAAAGGGGCCGATCCCTAAAAGATATACTCGTTAAAGCTAAACTTTGATACAGTCACGCTTTCCTCATCACGAGAATATGAGCCGTGTTTGGCCTGTCTACACCTTTTTAGCGTAAAATTCCGGTTATAAGCCCCCCCCCCCCCCCTCCCCCATTATAAGCTCCCCCGGTTATAGGCCCATCTACCTGGAAACAATAAAATACATCCGGTTATAAGCGCCCCCCGGATATAAGCGCCCCTCTGCTGGATGACAGTATTGAATAGGGCTAAATGTTGCTTTATTATGACTTTTTAACTTAAAAACGTATTTCGATCAACACTGCCGTGGCTTGTTTCGAAACTTTTTTTTATTTCGCCCCCCCCCCCCCCCCCCCCCCTCCCCCGATATAAGCCCCTCCGCTTATACTGAGCCCACCAAAAACCCCTTATATAACCGGAATTTTACGGTAATTATTTCTAACTTGGAGGCTAATCGACTTCAGTTCGGGGGCTAATGGACTTCAACTTGGGGAATATCGGGATGGGGGCTAGTAATCGACGTGAGGGCTAAACGACCAGGTATCGGGCGGGGTGTAAGTATCAGCATGGCGGAAATGGCCTTCAAAACAAAAAAAAAAACACGCAAAGATTCGCCGCTTTTGAGTCTCGATAAGTATAGGTTGCGCGATTTGGGCAATTTCTGCTCGAAGGGTAAAAACATGCGTGACATTAACGCTAGACTACGAGCAGTCCCTATTTATCTTCGCAGTCCGTCGAGCGTGAAGCGAAAAAAAATGCCCGCGCGAAAATTGAGGACGAGGCGAGGTGAGGCGAGGCGCTATTGGCCCTCTGTTCCTCTCACTTTTTTTGTAACAGAGCGTACATACCCAGAGATAACCTAGAAAGGAAATGTCATCTCGTTCTGACATGAGCATATAAAGTGCCTCCAATTCTCTTCTTTTGATATTTTATTGATTTGCAGTGTCAGGTATTAATATTAAAATACCTTTTATTACAAAGTCGGGCTCAAAATCTTCAGAAATGATTTCTTTTAGAAGACTAACAGAAATTGCCAAGTTTCTTTCTCAAGCAAATGTTGAAAATATCACTGAATTGATCGCTAAATACTACATCATTTTCGACGCTAAAATGCATTTGATATCTTATTACAATAGTCAATAGTGTCTGTAAAAGCCTTTTACAGCTACCACATCAGATCAGATACATGTAGAGCATTTCATTTTAAGAAAAGAACGCTTCCTTATGATTAAAATACAACTTGAAACAGAAATCTTTGTCCTGAGAATTGGAAAGGATATATAAATGCACGCATCTAAAGGACATATTATTTTCCACGAGATATTTGTTTAGCTGCTTGACTTTTAAACTAAGTAATGTTATTTCAAAAAAGCGTACGCTGACCGTTATGCGCACGAAGAAATTACGTCCTTTAACAGAAAGCCAAAAACTATTAGGCAAATCACTTTACAATCAAACTGCAGGCACTTTCTTGAATTTATTCACTTTTACGAATTACTTTTTTTCATGTTTTACTTACAGGCACTTCAAATTCATAATAGAAAAGCAATTACAGTTTAAACAAGTTAAAATGGAAATTGGATGTTTATTATAAAGGGTTTACTGAACAGTCTGTTTCACACTGCGCAGCCCATTTTAAAATGTGTCGTGAATTTAATTCTTCACATGCTGCAAACCTCCTTTTGACGATAGCAGCTTAACATGAAATACACATTGTCAGTTTTAGATATCTGTTTTTATTCTGATTTCGTGTTAATATTTTATCAAGTCTTCAAATCGAAATTAAAAGCAACAAATGAAAGTGAAAAAAATATATATTTATTTATACAGCTGTTTATTGTGTTAATCCACGTGCGTTCGTAGCTTCAGAAGGAGGTTAAGCGAAAGGAAACCAACCTTAAGAAAGAATATGCCAATTCATTATTAACAAGAAAATATTTCTCTCAAGTAAAGGTAAGTTGTCATTAACAGTGAAATTGCTCTAAGACCTATTCAGCCAGCTGTGAAATATTTATAATGTTCTCAAGGTGTATTAACACAACTTCTGATCTGTCACTCACACAAGGCAACTTAAATAATTATCTACTATTCAAAACATTTGGGCCAAATAAAGACACGATTCAGGTCTCAGCGATGTGAAGAAATATTGCCAGTCGAAATTTCCCTATTTATCAGTGTTTTATTTTTAATAGGGGAAGCACTGAAGGTAGGTTAACTTGAGTTATATTTTATTTGCCTGCTTGTCTTATGTTCTTAGATTTTCTTAGACTTCCTACTCATTTACAAAGCAACGTACGTGAAGCAATTAATCAAAAGTAAATTTTTCATTTGAAATTTGTACTATTAAAGGCAGCTAAGCTGTAATATTATTCCCCATCAGGATGTTAATAAGAAAGTTTCATAAGAAATTCATGTCACCAATATTTCACATGATCTACAAGCTTTAAGCAGGATTTCATTTTTCTTGAAATTTGTATGCCAATAAAGCCTTGGATTTAAATAAAAATATCACATACAGCTTTTTAGGTCAATATTAAAAGTTCTTTGCCATAAAATCTATTTTTTTTTTCAAGTTGTTTTTTTTTGTGATCTCCAGAGGTAAGATCTTGGTTTAGGTTTCGAAATAATACAGTCATTTCCCCCCCCCCCCCCCCCCCCCCCCATCCCAGTCATGATACAGGATCTCCGGCGGGTAAACGGTGATGTGGCTCGTTGAATTGTTTTTCGACTGAAACAATGAAAACGCCTCATTATGCAAACACACGTTGCTTTATACCACACAAGTGAATAGTGCTTTTCGCGCGCTTTGATTGGTTAACTCGGAGGCGATTAGCAAAGTAACATTCACCTCCACACCGGCGAATAAATGTTAATTGTTCAGGTAACCTTTATTCTTAGTTTATGCGACTGTTTGACATATAAAACAAGGTTTCAGAATTACAGTTACAGTTATACTTCAACGCTTATTACAGTTATGATCCACAACAAAACAACGGTTACGCACGTTTACTAAACTCAGAAATAAGCGAAATCATTTTCTACGCTGGCTTTGATATTTTTCTTTTCATATAAATATAGATAAATTTCTTCCCTCGCAAGCACACAGTTTGGGAACCTAAGCAGTGCCTGCATAGGAGATGTATCTTGTTGTGCCTGGAGGTTCAAAATGTAGTGTTTGTATGTTTTGGCTGGGAACTAGTCCAGTTCTGGCTTTCTCCCTGTCACGCAACACTACAGGAGGGAGGTTTAGCTAACCCTCTCTCCCGTAGTGTTGCGTGACAGAGTGAGGGTCAGAACTGGACTAGGCTGGGAACATGAGTAAGTGTCATTAAAGGGAGAGTGGTCGAGGGAAGAGGGGTGGGTGTCCGTCAGCCGCTGGATCTGAATGCACAGCACACTTTGCAGCTCTGTTAGTATTTTATTTATGTAAACGTTAAAAATATATATCATTAAAGTTTAAAGGGTATGATGATTTATTGACCTGAGTGTTTGAGTATCTTTTGTGTGTTTAGCCGAGGAAAGTGAAGAAACAGTTAAAAATAGAGAAAATGCAAGCTAACCAAGTTTTTTCTCTCACACAGAACTATTACTGAAGACCAAATCCAGGAGAAGTTGTACATGGAGAAAGGGTTTCTGCTTTAACAAAAAACAGACTTTTCTCTGAAAAATAATTTCCACCTACTGAGTCATCACATCGCTTGACAAACTTGAGTGTAGTATATTTTAGTGCCTCGTTAATCGCTGAGAAACAAGATGCTTGTCAAAAGACGCCAAATCACTAGGCTGTTGCGGTCCAAATGGCCACTGATTTGTTTGCTTGCATTCTTTTTAACGGGTGTTTATTTTGTTGGCTTTTCACCTCAGCCTTTCGAATATCATAAAATACAGCAACCTGTAGCGGAAGAGTATGGTTTTGCCGAGTTGAAGGCGTTGCTTGAAGACGAAGCAAGCACAGCGCGGAAAAATCCTGTCAGCCTTTCAATTCAGCCTTCCCAATATCATGAAATACAGCAGCCTGTAGCGAATGAGCATGGTTTTGCCGAGTTCAAGGCATTGCTCGGAGAAAAGTTAAGTACAGCGCGGAGAAATCTTATCATTGTAACGCACGGTCGCTCGGGGTCAACGCTGACGGGCGATATTTTCAACCACCACCCCTCAGTGTTCTACATGTACGAGCCATTACAAACCGCGATACGGGTTCAGAAAAAGCTAAATATTAATGACTCGAGCTACAGCAGCTTCGCTGAAGAGTTCCTTACCTCAGTATTTCGCTGTAAATTTGATAACCCGGACATATTAAATGACATCGAAAGGTATTACCGAAAACCAGATCACCCGCGTATCAGCAAAGCCATTGGTTCGCCTCCATTGTGCCACTATAAGATGACAGACCCAAGATGGAACCCCAGGCATTGTAAGCGTATGACAAGCGAAGTATTGGGAAGTGCTTGTATGAACAACTATAATTTAACTGTGCTAAAAGTTCTCATTTGGCGCATTCCTGACAACAGCATCAATACCATTTTGACTGCTTGCGGTCCTCCTGATGTCGACTGCAAGGTAATCTTTCTCGTGAGGGACCCCCGTGCCATGGTCCCGTCCTCGCGTAATATCGGCTTTTTCGGGGAGGTTGGACCTCCGGGCACTCATTTGGGAACGCGACGATATAGCGAGAACAAATGTAAGCAAACGGAAGAAAACTTGGAGTTTGTAAGAAAACTACCGGATCCACTACGGGACCGGATCAAACTTCTACGATACGAGGATCTGGCGATAAAACCGTTAGAAACACTAGCAGACATTTACGAGTTTGCTGGGTTGCCTGTGCTGGAGAGCGTTCGAACATGGCTGCACAAAACTACGCACCTAAATAGGGAGGCCTGCAATCCACGGTTAGATGGAGGCGCAGTCACATGCACCAAGGATGACGCGTGGGCTGGAGCAAATCGCTGGAGATGGATGGTACAACGGGCCGAGATTGATATTATTGAACATAACTGCGAACGCGTCATGAATCTGATGGGATACATACCAGTGAACATGTCGTCTAACTTACTTGCCAACATCAAGTTTCCACTTTTCAAAGATGACTATGAAGCAAAACATTGGTTTCTACATTGAACGAATTTTAGGTTTCGCTACAAGTGGGCCATTCTGTTTATAAATACAGTTGTTTCGAGATAAAAAATTATATAGGTATTCACGCCGAAAGGCAAAATGGGATAATTAGAAAACTACATACATTGAATATTCAAACAATATAATAACGTGAGAAGTTCTCATTTTAACGTTTCATTTTTTTTTAAACTGGGGAGGAAGCTAGCTTAAGCCAAAATCAATTTTAGAAGACTTTTTTTTTGGCAAACTGAAGGAAAACAAATAATTGATCATGATGCAAAGCACATGAAAATTCAAGTGAAAACTTGTAGATTCAGTCTTTTCAACTCTAATGAATACTTACAGTAACCATTCAGTCTAATCAAGTAGGCTTAACCTTTCTATCCAACAGATCGGGGGGTGTCTTAAAAATAACTCTTTATATGGTTTAATTCTTCCATCTTGCACATAATAAGCAAACAGCTTTTTTACCCATAATGTCTCTCGACTCTGTCGCGTACCCTTTACCCTTGCTCTTTTTTAGGACAGCTTTACTCAAAACAACACTTTATTTTTGCACATAGAAGCTGGCACTTAAATATTATCAAAACATCTAGAGAATTAGACCCTTTCCTTTAATTTGTGTTACTTCTTTAAAATTGTCAAAAAAATATATTTGTCTAAATCAATACGACATTGGATCTTCCTCGTTTACTCTAAACTGACGAATGGGTCTGGATTATCTTGCTATAAAGCAAAACTTGGTTTAAAACTTCTTAGTCTACTTCGCAGCGGTTATTTGAACTCGTCACGCAACGCTTCTCGCTTCACGCGTTGCGTGACGAGTTCAAAATAACGGCTGCGAATATCCCACGAGTCACTTAATTTTCTCGGTATTCACACGAGCCTTTAGGCGAGTGTGTATACAAAGAAAATACAAGTGACAAGTTGGATATTCCATGATAAAAACAAGAAAGTACGTAACTATTTTATACCATGCTATAGAAAGCACGCTTACTAAATTTGTGCATGGAAGGTTGAGTTTAATACCGTCGAATATACAACAGCTTTTCTGTATTCTGATTGGCTGTATTCCTGATTTTTTGTGGCATGGTATAAATCTAGTTGTGTATGAAAATATTACAAAGGCTAAATATGCCGTTCAAAGCTACTTAAAAATACAACTACAAACGGTGATTATTGCAAAAACTGAGATAACTATTATAACTAAAACTACCGTTTACAAAATTTAAAATGCAGGATTTAAAAGCTTCATTCCTAAAAGTATTTAAAAACTTGGGGAAATTTCCCTGCCTATGTACAATTAAAAGTTCTGTCTTCATCTAGTCGAGACTGAACTTGGGCAGACTGGACGGCAGACTGCCTCCACTGCCTTTGAACTTACTTTGAAATCAGCGCGAAAAATTACTGCGTCCATAGGCAGAAAGGGGGGTTTAAAATAAAACGGTAGGGAAAAAGAATACAGAGTTGCATGTGGAATGAACGAAATTATTAAACAGGAAAAAAAATTAGACTGATGTACAGTCCGGGATATGTCCATTTCTGGATATATGATGACGTCATTACTAATGGAATCTGGGACCTCACTGGGAAAATCGTATTCACATCGCTTTTTTGCCCCTATTTTTTCTATCCAATTACACCAAGCGTGATTGCTAAAGACCATCAGAGGAACATGGTGAATATATCACAAGATGGCTTCCTTCTATTCAGAAATTATTGCTTGCAAATCCGAATAGTACGACGTGTTAACAAAAAATCAGAGTATTAAGCTAAATCAGTTTTAAAGCGCTTTAAATAACAGCAATCACGACAATGAATATGGTACAATTAATTTTGCAGATGAAACCTTTTCCTTTAAATATCTGTAGCAAAGAACTATTATTTTTATAGTAGTCATCGGAAGCGTTATAAACCGGTAAAACTAAAGTGTAACACCAGTGCAAATTACAAATAGACGCAGAAGTATACCATGAGAAAGTGTTGCATAACTATTTTATACCATGTCATAGAAAATACGCTTACTAAATTTCGTCGGTAGTAAGATCGCAGCGCACGATGGATGGTTGAGTTTAATACCGTCGAATATACAACGGCTTTCCTGTATTCTGTGGGCTGTATTTTCTATGGCATGGTATAAAACTGGATAAATGCCGGTAATTTTCGTGCAAAGCACAATGTTTCTTCTGTAATACAAAACAAAACAAAACACTTATTTCTGTTTCAGGTTTCAGTGGTATAACAATACTTTTTCCAATACATTGCACACTGGTTGGGATATATTGATTATGTATTGATATTTTGATGAGAAATTTTGTGTTGGTCACTCTTGGGGTCAGCACACTAGACTGCGAGCAGTCTCTTTTCCTGGCGTGCGACGCGAAAACACGAATGTGAATTATCGAGATCGAGCAGCGAGCGGCGAAGCCGCGAGCTGCGAGAAGCGCGGGCGGGGAGAGAAGTCAGTTTATTCCAGTCTCCCCTCATTTCCCTCATCGTTTTTTTCCAGATTTGCATAATTTAATTTTTCCGGTCGCGCATAGGATTTCAGGAACAAAAACCGACTGCTCGCTGTCTAACACACCCAAAACCGCAATCTTCATTGATAAATCTTGTTTATATACTAAATATTCTTTGTAGTATATACACAAGAATTGCACAACAAATACACCTTATTTGCGAGTTGCGTAGTATTTTTCCGGGCCCCGTTGGGGCGAGGAAAAATACGAGCAATGAGCAAAATGTCCGCACGTATTATATGTCAAACCATCGAATGAGGGATTTATTATTCCACCACTATTAGTCAAAGTTTGGGTCGTATATAATTAGTCCGGCCACTTGGTTGCTCGGCTTTCCGTCCGTATTTTTGCCCTCTTCTACAATGTAATAATGTGTCATATTTTGCGCGTTCTCTTGACCTAATACGGTAAAATGGCGCAATGGTGGAATAATATTTATCAATGAATTATGACATATTGTGATTGTTGTTTAGGTTGTGTTCACAAATGATTAATGGCTATCTAATATCTAAGGCCGTTAGCCTTAAATATAGAAACAAACACTACTAACATGAAGGTGAGACCCTAACATATTTTGATTGCGGTTTAGGATGTGTTAACCAATAATTACTGGTTAACTTATAACTAAGGTATCTAGCGTAAAATAGGAACAAACACTACTAGAAACATGATAGTGAGACATTGACATGCCATTAAACTGGTTCTTCAAGTTCCTCAATAATCTCTTCCATATTTGGTCTCGACTCAGGCTCTGATTGCACACATCTCCGTATGAGGGCTCTAAGCAGGCCGTTTGCCACCACTGCAATTTGTTGATCGCGCCTTTGAGGATCTGGCAATTCCTGGATGCACATTTCAAAGAGGAGAACACCAAAACTGTACACGTCGACCTAAAGACAATAACAATTACTGCGAAAAGATACAATGCAGAATTGAAGTTTGCTACCTACCGTTGTTCTCAGTGGCCACGAATACTGTTTTTGGAAGCATGGTATTCTATTCGCGGACCGATTTCTATTAACGAACACATGCACATTCCAGACATGTACAAAATCCTGGTCAATCCCTAGTGGGTTTGTGTTGTACAAGTTTGAAAGCAAGTAACAGCATACACGAGGGAAAATACTGCTATTATTACGACCCCGCAACACCACCTTGGTAAATGTCTGCCAGTGGGTGCAGAATGTGATTTATGCCACTGGCACATGTCCCTGCAAACAAGACTCATTGTGTGCCGGCACTTAAACAGTGAAGGACTGATAAGTAGTAGAAATACATTACATTACGAAATACACTTGTACCTCTATTATTTTCTTATTGTATTGTTTACATTGTTTAAGTCTTGCATGTTTTCTTTATAGGTTTTCTACTTTACTGTATATTGAATTTAATTGTCTGTGTATTCAATAAAGCATACTAAAAAACGTTAATAGTGCATACACTAAAGCAAAGCCCTTTCGAAAGAGCTAATGTTCCTAGCGTCTCCTCTTTTGCGAAGGGCTAATGCTCAATAATGCTCAATAGTAATAATCTAAGCATTATGTCAAATCGACTGGTTTCTTCCGGCACGAGTGTTAAACAGGAGGAGAAAGAGGAGGAGGAGGAGGAGGAGGAGGAAAGACAAATATAACTGTTACCTCAAGAACGACTCGTTTTGTTTCGAAAATGTTTCAACGTCACATAAGTATCTTAGCTGACAAAAAGTATGGCGAACGGAACGAAAACGATCTTTAAATAAACGGCACGCAATGCATGCAGAAGCGATGACGTTTCACAAGGGGTCTTAAAGAAATTTGACATAAAATTTCAAAAAAGTAAATAAAAGTAGCTGACAACTTCTGTGTTGAACGATTGTTCGACAAAAGTTGCGTTATCTTGCAAGGAGACATCCGATACATACGATACAAGGTCAAACGCTGTCTTGAAATTGTTGAGCCCTTTTGTTTATTTAAAGATTTCTGTTTACTAAATCAAACAAACCACATCAAATATAATTTGTCTCTTTCGTCTATACTTAGAATCGGTCCTTTCTAACTGCCCGGGAGTATTTTGCTTTGAGTTCTACGCGGTGTTTTCTTGTTGAGAGAAACTTGATTTCTTTTCTTCTGACGTTTATTCCTGAACAACTTCTGTGTTGAATGATTGTTCGACAAAAGTTGCGTTATCTTGTAGCGCGACATCCGATACTGTCGACATGCGATACAAGGTCAAACGCTGTCTTGAAAATGTTTAGCCCTTTTCTTTTAATTTGTCTCTTTCGTTTATACTTAGAATCGGTCCTTTCTAACTGCCCGGGAGTATTTTGCTTTGAGTTCTACGCGGTGATTTCTTGTTGAGTTAAACTTGAACTCTTTTCTACTGACATTTATTCCTGAAGTTAGCTCTCAAACCATGCACCTAGTTCCCAGTACTCTTCGGTTCAATTCAGGGAGTAATCGCACATCACACCGTAACACCAAAAATTCCAAAAATTCCATCGCTTTTCCGCTTTCCAACATTAACCGATGACGTCATTAGATGACGCCATCGCTTAAAAAATCACAGCTTACCTTGACTGTTTGATTTGAAGTGAGTGCTTCAGGGGGGCAGTAAATCATAGCTCCAGGAGCAGCTGTCATGGTATGTTGCATGAAATTAGCAGTACCATAATCTGACACTTTGCCTCGCCATTGGTCACCATGTCGCCATAGCAACACGTTCGCACTGCTTATGTCGCGGTGAATGATTGGAAAAGGTTTTTTTCGATGAAGGTAGATTAAAGCTCGAGCCACATCCAGAGAAATAATGGAGACTTCTGTTGCAGAGAGAGGTCGCTGCTCTAGCAATGCTCGCAAACTTGATTCCATGAGCTCTGTTACAAACAAAGGGCTTCCCTCATCATTGGTTGCTCCAATGAACTGTAGCAAGCATGGATGGCGGCATCTTGAAGCAATGTCCATTTCTCGTTCAAACAGACTACGGTTGTGAGGAGAAAGAATCAGCTCATGGATTTGTTTAACTGCTACAGCACAGCCACAATAGTTGCCCTCGACAACACTTCCCCAGCCTCCCCTACCAAGGAGTTTACCTGTCATCTGAATGTCATCCCGTGAAATGGCCCAATCACGTGGCTCTTGATGCCGATATTCCCTAAGAGTTTGTTGAGCAGTTGTAAGGGTTGTCTGAAGTTCATTCACTTCATCGTCTTTTGCCCTCAGCTGTCCTTCTTGGGAGACAACTTGTTGTCGTAAATTAGCAGTTTCTATTTCTTTTTCTCTTAATTGTCGTTGGACAATTGTCAGCTCTTGTACTGCTGTTATCAATTGTTCCTCTGTCTCTCTCGACTGTCCATTCACGTTAGGTGCTTCTCTTCTTCTCAACTGTGGTTGTAACAAATTCGCTTGTTCCTCCATATCCTGAGATTGCCTTCGTGGAGAATCATCTTTCTCAGGTTTCTCTAGATTGAGAAGAACATATTTTCTTAATAAATTCAAGTAAGAACTTGTGGGATGAGTGAGAAGTGAGAACAAAAAAGAGATAAAAGTACAAGAAGAAATAAGTACAAGAAAGAAAATAAGATGGAGAACAGGTTCCCTTATCTAAACTGTTAGAATTAATATCTACAATGGTCAGTAATGTGGCTGCTTTTTTTGGTTTTGTTGTTATATCCATTTTTGATATTCTATTTATTGTTAAGCACCACCCCTCAGTGTTCTACATGTACGAGCCATTACAAACCGCGATACGGGTTCAGAAAAAGCTAAATATTAATGACTCGAGCTACAGCAGCTTCGCTGAAGAGTTCCTTACCTCAGTATTTCGCTGTAAATTTGATAACCCGGACATATTAAATGACATCGAAAGGTATTACCGAAAACCAGATCACCCGCGTATCAGCAAAGCCATTGGTTCGCCTCCATTGTGCCACTATAAGATGACAGACCCAAGATGGAACCCCAGGCATTGTAAGCGCATGACAAGCGAAGTATTGGGAAGTGCTTGTATGAACAACTATAATTTAACTGTGCTAAAAGTTCTCATTTGGCGCATTCCTGACAACAGCATCAATACCATTTTGACTGCTTGCGGTCCTCCTGATGTCGACTGCAAGGTAATCTTTCTCGTGAGGGACCCCCGTGCCATGGTCCCGTCCTCGCGTAATATCGGCTTTTTCGGGGAGGTTGGACCTCCGGGCACTCATTTGGGAACGCGACGATATAGCGAGAACAAATGTAAGCAAACGGAAGAAAACTTGGAGTTTGTAAGAAAACTACCGGATCCACTACGGGACCGGATCAAACTTCTACGATACGAGGATCTGGCGATAAAACCGTTAGAAACACTAGCAGACATTTACGAGTTTGCTGGGTTGCCTGTGCTGGAGAGCGTTCGAACATGGCTGCACAAAACTACGCACCTAAATAGGGAGGCCTGCAATCCACGGTTAGATGGAGGCGCAGTCACATGCACTAAGGATGACGCGTGGGCTGGAGCAAATCGCTGGAGATGGATGGCACAACGGGCCGAGATTGATATTATTGAACATAACTGCGAACGCGTCATGAATCTGATGGGATACATACCAGTGAACATGTCGTCTAACTTACTTGCCAACATCAAGTTTCCACTTTTCAAAGATGACTATGAAGCAAAACATTGGTTTCTACATTGAACGAATTTTAGGTTTCGCTACAAGTGGGCCATTCTGTTTATAAATACAGTTGTTTCGAGATAAAAAATTATATAGGTATTCACGCCGAAAGGCAAAATGGGATAATTAGAAAACTACATGCATTGAATATTCAAACAATATAATAACGTGAGAAGTTCTCATTTTAACGTTTCATTTTTTTTAAACTGGGGAGGAAGCTAGCTTAAGCCAAAATCAATTTTAGAAGACTTTTTTTTGGCAAACTGAAGGAAAACAAATAATTGATCATGACGCAAAGCACATGAAAATTCAAGTGAAAACTTGTAGATTTCTTTTCAACTCTAATGAATACTTACAGTAACCATTCAGTCTAATCAAGTAGGCTTAACCTTTCTATCCAACAAATCGGGGGGTGTCTTAAAAATAACTCTTTATATGGTTTAATTCTTCCATCTCGCACATAATAAGCAAACAGCTTTTTTACCCATAATGTCTCTCGACTCTGTCGCGTACCCTTTACCCTTGCTCTTTTTTAGGACAGCTTTACTCAAAACAACACTTTATTTTTGCACATAGAAGCTGGCACTTAAATATTATCAAAACATCTAGAGAATTAGACCCTTTCCTTTAATTTGTGTTACTTCTTTAAAATTGTCAAAAAAATATATTTGTCTAAATCAATACGACATTGGATCTTCCTCGTTTACTCTAAACTGACGAATGGGTCTGGATTATCTTGCTATAAAGCAAAACTTGGTTTAAAACTTCTTAGTCTACTTCGCAGCGGTTATTTGAACTCGTCACGCAACGCTTCTCGCTTCACGCGTTGTGTGACGAGTTCAAATAACGGCTGCGAATATCCCACGAGTCACTTAATTTTCTCGGTATTCACACGAGCCTTTAGGCGAGTGTGTATACAAAGAAAATACAAGTGACAAGTTGGATATTCCATGATAAAAACAAGAAAGTACTTAACTATTTTATACCATGCTATAGAAAGCACGCTTACTAAATTTCGTCGCGAATGAGATCGCAGTGCATGGAAGGTTGAGTTTAATACCATCGAATATACAACAGCTTTTCTGTATTCTGATTGGCTGTATTCCTGATTTTTTGTGGCATGGTATAAATCTAGTTGTGTATGAAAATATTACAAAGGCTAAATATGCCGTTCAAAGCTACTTAAAAATACAACTACAAACGGTGATTATTGCAAAAACTGAGATAACTATTATAACTAAAACTACCGTTTACAAAATTTAAAATGCAGGATTTAAAAGCTTTATTCCTCAAAGTATTTAAAAACTTGGGGAAATTTCCCTGCCTATGTACAATTAAAAGTTCCGTCTTCATCCATTCGAGACTGAACTTGTGCAGACTGAGATTAACTCCACTGCCTCTGAACTTACTTTGAAATCAGCGCGAAAAATAACTGCGTCCATAGGCAGAAAGGGGGTTTAAAATAAAACGGTGGGGGAAAACAATACAGAGCTACATGCGAAATGAACGAAATTATTAAACAGGAAAAAATTAGACTGATGTCCAGTCCGGGATGTATCCATTTCCGGATATATGATGACGTCATTAATAATGGCATCTGGGACCTCACTGGGAAAATCAGTATTCACATCGCTTTTTCGCCCCTATTTTTTCTATCCCATGACACCAAGCGTGATTGCTAAAGAACCATCAGAGGAACACGGTAAATATATTACAAGATGGCTTCCTTCTCTGTGTCGCCGAGAAAAATATGACGAAAGTGAAGTCAAAGGTTGCGTTTTGGATGCCTTATTCCGAGTGGAGTTGTCTTTGATTTCTTGCAAATTTCAGGTTTGTTTGTTTGTTTTTTTTTTTGTTTCTTTTTGGTTTTCGAAAAGTTTACATTTCAGAAACTAGAGTAAATTTGCTTGTTGTTTATTCAAAGAAAATGCACATGCACGATACTTTGCTTCGCATACACGACCTTTGAAAATGTGTCACTGTGTAATTTCGGCACCATTACTTGTTCACTGTGCGAGCGTTTTGTGGATCCTTGGTCTCCATCGCTGAATTTTCTTGTGGATCGATTTCAAGCTCTCTTTATTATAAATTGTTTCTTGACAGGCAATAAAAAAACACCTTGAAATAAATCGTTTGTTTGCAAGCATAGACGGATTAAATGGCCACCTGAATTGGTTTTCAAGAAATCATTTCGGAGGTTAAATTTTATTTCAGAAATTATTGCTAGTAAATCAGAATAGTACCACGTGTTAACAAAAATCAGAGTATTAAGCTAAATCAGTTTTAAAGCGCTTTAAAAAAACAGCAATCACGATAATGAATATGATACAATTCATTTTACAGAAAAAACCTCTTCCTTTAAATATCTGTAGCTAAGAACTATCATTTTTGAGTTATTTTTTAAAAAAAAATAACTCTTAGTCGGCATGAAGACGTGTTTGGCTATTAAGTGGATGGATGTTGGTTGAGTGGATCATTCATGTATGTATTTCACACCAATCAGATTTGGGATTCTATCAAGGACCAATGAAAATGCGGCTTGTATATATAGATCGTTTTTATGAATATTTGTTTTGGGTTCAAGGTACGGCCATTTTTGTTTTGCTATAGATTCGACCTTATTGGGTCGTGTTGGTCTGAAGACTCTTTTCCAATTCTTGATTTTTATGTAGCTTTGGGTGAGAACATTGTGTGTGGGTTCTGAAACCGAGAAAGTGTTTGGAAATTTCATCGTGGTGAAGGTGATTCTCTTGGTTTACGGAATCAGGTGGTTCAGTTGACGACACAATATGGGTATAGTATTTGTTGACCACTCTATATTAAAATGTATGATGTTTTTGAGTAGAATAAATATGTATATTGAGAATAAATGTTGTGACTTCCATTTTTAATGTCAGTGTTGTGTGCTTGCTCAACGTTTTGTTTTGATCCCCAAGTGAGAACAAACTGACGCTGTGTGGGTTGTTTGTAAGGGCGAGTGTTAAAGATTTGAGATTCCAACCGCGCGGTGTTTAAACTGTTTTCTCTTGGTTAAAAGTATAGTATTAGTAGGAGCTTTGGATAAGTATAAACAAGAGTGACCACAAATCTCTCAAGGTTTTTCCCCCAAAGAATAACGTGATTGTAATAGGTTGAGGCATGTGCGTTTATTTGGGTTCGAGAGTTGCCAAATTATAGGTATTTTAGCGAGGTTGGAATGTGGCCGGAGAAGGTTTGACGTTTCCTGCTTAGGAATAGTAGGACTTCACATGGGCGGTCATGAGTTATTTATTGTACTATCGTTTGAAAAGCTCATGACGTGATGATGTTACAAGGGCACGTTTTGTCTACTCGGCAAATATTAAATTAGGTGTTTTGACAACGTGGTTGGATGGCACAGCAAGAGAAAATCATCATTTGTGCCGCGAGTGAGGGCCGTAGGAAGGTATAGTAGTCGTTGTGCGAGTCTTAGCCTGCGTAGCTGGCGGGATTTCGCGAGCGAGTGCTTTTTTTAGCGGCCGCAGGCTATGCGAGTCTCGCATTTCAAGCTTCGCATTGATGGCTATCTTCAGTAGTACGGCGGTGCAATGCGGCTATTTCCGTACCAATGACGTAATGCTTGCAAGTGTTTACGTCGGCCAAATTTATTTTCTTCAGATCTCTGAACTCGCCTCGATGAAACAGCCAAAATATTCACTTCAACTGGCTAAACCGACAAGAAATAGTCGCAAAATTGCAAACAAATTAACGACCGTCGCTTCTGGCGAAATAAACATGCAAAGTAAACATAATCTTGTTTGTCACGTACCGAAAGTGAAAGCTGCAACGTCAGCGCATTCCATGGCTGACGCAATACCTTTTTAGTGTATTTAATATTCCCAACGCAAAGCGGTTGCAGTTACGTTTACTCATAGGCAAAAGAAAAAAAAAAGACAGCCAGCTTTTTGGTAGTCTCCTTTACAGCCGTTGTTTGGGCTCGTCACGCAAAAAACAACGGCTGAAAAGAAAACTAGCTTTTTGGGTGTGCAGTCAAGCGTGTCACACAACTTCATCGACAGCTATTTTTAGCACGGCCGTGGGAATATCGGTACTGATCATGTTACGCTTACAAGTTAGGGCACGTTTCTGCTTCTGGTTGCAAAATTAATATTGTACCAGTCCAAGTAAAATCGTCACGTGGTTTGGCCGAAATGCACTGGTGACTAGAGTTGCTTGTTTCTCGCGTTCGTCGAAAGAAAGTCGTCCTTGCTTGCAGAAAGGTTTCTGTTTTATATTGATGATGAAAATAATGGAGCCATTTCAGAAACCCGAGAATACTTTGTTCTTGTTCCATCTGGCTATTCGTTTGCAATGTCTGGGTCAATTTGGCTTTCTTAGTGAGCGTGTTTGCGATTTTGTGATCATGTTTACGGTAAATGTTGTCAACAGTTTTCAATCCATGTTTTGATGTACTTAGCGGTTTTCTTTCGGCTTGGAATGAAAGGGGATGGATAGTTAAACATCAAGGTAACCTTAGAAGTGACTACCAGATATTTTTTTCTGTTTACGTTTGAAGAAATTACTGACGTATTTTTTTTTCTTCAACAGTATGGTTCGATCGATCGGTTGCACACCACAGTCATATTTACAAGGGAAAGCAGCCTAATTTTAGAACATTTGCACGATTTCTTTTTAAATTGTTTTTGAGTTATTTTTCCAAAAGTAGCTCTTAGTCGGCGCGATGGACCGTGCACATGAACCATGCACAAATAGCTCAACCCATGAAATAAACCATCCCAACAGGACTAACACCCAGTTCTACCCAAAGCCACCCAATCAATTGAAAAAATAACTCCTGCACGCTTAGCGTGCCTATGTTTATAGTAGTCATCGGAAGCGTTATAAACTGGTAAAACTAGGCTCTCCCCGAAAGTGATGAGAATATACTACTTATGCAACGCTTTCGAGTGGCATACCATGGAATACCCACGAACCACTTGAATTTTTTCAGTGTATACCAAGAAAATACAAGTGAAAAGCCATGGTATACCATGAGAAAGTGTTGCATAACTATTTTATACCATGTCATAGAAAAATCGCTTACTAAATTTCGTCGGTAGTAAGATCGCAGCGATGGGAAGGTTGAGTTTAATACCGTCGAATATACAACGGCTTTCCTGTATTCTGATTGGCTGTATTTTCTATGGCATGGTATAAAACTGGATAAATGCCGGTAATTTACGTGCAAAGCACAATGATGTTTCTTCTGTAATACAAAACAAAACAAAACAAAACAAAAGACTTATTTCTGTTTCAGTGATGAGAAATTTTGAGATTTTTGATGAGAAATTTGGTGTTGGTCACTCTTGGGGTCAGCACACTAGACTGCGAGCAGTCTCTTTCTTTTCCTGGGGCGCGACGCGAAAACGCGATTGTGAATTATCGAGATCGAGCAGCGAGCGGCGAAGCCGCGAGTTGTGAGAAGCGCGGGCGCGGAGAGAAGTCGGTTTATTCCTGTCTCACTCATTCTTTCCTCGTTTTTCCCATATTTGCAGAGTTTAATTTTCCGGTCGCGCGTTGGATTTCAGGAACAAAAACCGACTGATCGCAGTCTAACACACCCAAAACCGCAATCTTCACTGATATATTCACTGATGTATTCTTTGTAGTATATAGCATAGACACAAGAATTGCACAATAAATACACCTTATTTGCGAGTTGCGTAGTATTTTTCCGAGCCTCGTTGGGGCGAGGAAAAATACGAGCAATGAGCAAAATGTCCGCACGTATTATATGTTAAACCATCGACTAAGGGATTTATTATTCAATCACTATTAGTCAAAGTTTGGGTCGTTTATAATTAGTCCCGCCATTTTGTTGCTCCGCTTTCCGTCCGTATTTTTGCCCTGTTCTACAGTGTAATAATGTGTCATATTTTGCGCGTTCTCTTGACCTAATATGGTAAAATGGCGCAATAATGGAATAATAATATTTATCAATGAATTACGACATATTGTGATTGTTGCTTAGGGTGTGTTTACCAATGATTTATGACTATTTATTATATAAACTACAGTGTGTTATAGGGATTTTGGCCACTGAGAAATGTCGTATCAGAACACATGTGTTCTGATATCGTATCAAACACATGTGTCCTGATATGACCTTTGGAATATTCACCTTTTGAAAGAATTGAGCTAAATTTATATAATAAATAGAATAATACATGGGAGCTTGGAGATATGAAATTAGCCATGTTCTAAACGAGCAGGGGACTGGGTACGAACATATTTTCTCTTCGGTACAAACATTCAATATCGATTTAATTGAAAAATGGGGCACGTCATCTGAAAGAGCATCCAAAAATTAGTAAATTCACCAAATTTGACGGTTATTGGGTTAAACCCAAAGGCATGGTACACTTAGTATGGATTGGAGGGACAGGCGTCCTCCAATCCATACTAAGCTCTCTTATTTTAAAAGTGTACCATGCCTTTGCGTTTAAACCAATAACCATCAAATTTGGTGAATTTACTAATTTTTGGATGCTCTTTCAGATGACGTGTCCCATTTTCAATTCAATCGATATTGAATATTCGCACCAAGAAAAAATGTGTTTGTACCCAGTCCCCTGCTCGTTTAGAACATGGCCAATTGATCTTCTCGTGTTCAATCTCGAAGATAAATTTCATATCTCCGCGCGCCCATGTATTATTCTCTATGTAATAACTAAGGCATGTAGCCTTAAACATAGAAACAAACACTACAAACATGAAGGTGAGACCCTAACATATTTTGATTGCGGTTTAGGATGTGTTAACCAATAACAACTAAGGTATTTAGCGTAAAATAGGAACAAACACTAGAACCATGATAGTGAGACATCGACATTGACTGGTTCTTCAAGTTCCTCAATAATCTCTTCCATATTAGGTCTCGTCCCAGGCTCTGTTTGAACACATCTCCGTATGAGGGCTCGAAGCAAGCCGTCTGTCACCATTGCAATTTGTTGATCGCGCCTTTGAGGATCTGGCAATTCCTGGATGCACATTTCACAGAGGAGAACACCAAAACTGTACACATCGACCTAAAGACAATAACAATTACTGTGAAAAGATACAATGCAGAATTGAAGTTTGCTACCTACCGTTGTTTTCAGTGGCCACGAAGACTGTTTTTGGAATCGTGGTATTCTATTCCCGGACCGAATTCTATTAACGAACACATGCACATTCCAGACATGTACAAAATCCTGGTCAATCCCTAGCGGGTTCTCACATTTTTTAAAAAAATACCTCATTTACATTTACACGCCGTTTTTTAATTTCTGCTGAGGAAGGTTACAGTATTTTAACAGAAAAGTCCCATTTTCTTACAATTTTTAGTTTTAATATGGTTATATACCATCTAGTATGATATTTATCATGGGATTACCAGCTTACTACTTTATATAATGGCAATAATAAAGTAAGGTGCCCATACACAAGGAGTCAGGAAGTCTTTTGCAGGGATATGATGCACAACCGTATACTAACAGAAGAGGGGACATTGCATTCCTACAAAATTCTGTCCCATGACATGTCTCATAAAGTGCATTCAGCTAGTCTTTGTACGACATGTCGTGAGGGCTAAAGACCCGCACAATTTGTGTTGTACAAGTTTGAAAGCAAGTAACAGCATACACGAGAGGAAATACTGCTATTATTGTGGCCAGGCAACACCTCCTTGGTAAATATCTGCCAGCGGGTGCAGAATGTAATTTATGCCACTGGCACATGTCCCTGAAAACAAGACTCCTTGTGTGCCGGCACTTTAACAGTGAACAGCTGATAAGTAGTAGAAATAAATTACGAAATACACTTGTATCTCTATTATTTTCTTATTGTATTGATTACATTTTTTAAGTCTTGCATTTTTTTTTTTATAGGTTTTCTACTTTACTGTACATTGTATTTAATTGTTTGTGTATTCAATAAAGCATATTAAAAAACATTCATAGTGCATAAACTAAAGCACAGCCCTTTCGTAAGAGCTAATGTTCCTAGCGTCTCCTCTTTTGCGAAGGGCTAATGCTCAATAACGCTCAATAGTAATAATCTAAGCATCATTTCAAATCGACTGGTTTCTTTCCGGCACGAGTGTTAAACACGAGGAAAGTTCACTTGAGAGTTCAGGAAAGACATATATTGACCAGCTTGAGAGTTATACCGGGCCTTTTTAGCGGAGCACCATGGGTAAGAATTTTTGGTAAACCCATGAGGCCGAGAAAATTTGGTGCGTACGCCCGTCCGCACGCCCGCCCGTACAGACTCTCGGGGAGGGGGAGTGGAGCGAATTCGATGTTGTGTCGGTTTTCAGATCTTCCCGTCAATTGTAAGCTTAAATTTCGTTAACGGCTGCTTTCAAACCTCTTAGCTTTAATCACTTTTGTAAAGTTTTGCCTATTAAATGTTTCGTTTCAAATATTGTGGGGTTTTTTTAGTTAGTGGAGTTAACTGTGAGGTTCATCGGTGGATTTTGAAAAGAGTATTCAATTATTGAGCTACACGGATCAAAACAATGATTTCGCGCGCTGCATTTGCAGAAAAATCCCGCAAACAAATCAAAGCAAAAAACGAGTAAACCTTCGGCAACGATATAGCCTGCGAACGCAGACGTATTTCCGGCTGTCGCTTTTCTCCGCCGAAAAATAACGTCTGCGAACTCGAGCCAGAAAACGATTTCCCGCGACGTCAAAATTCTAAGCCAATCACAGTTAGGCTCAGAAAATCCTAGAACAGCCCCGCGTGTAGCCTGCGAGAGCATTACACAATCGCGTGGAAAATAACAATATGACACTGCGCTGGGGAAAGTTTGTAAAGTGTTTAATTTGAAAAGTCAAATCAGATAAATGCATTAAAGTACATGATTCAAAAGAGAAGAAAGACTTATTCGTGAATCTTTCGAATGGATTTGGAAAATCAGTTATTTTCCAAGCATTGCCTGAGAGGAAATAGTATTTAGTGTAGCATTGTGATCGATCGTCGTTTCGCCGCTCGTTAGTTAGATGAATGGCCAGGTCAGCCCATGATCGTCGCTTGCGCTGAATAGCGCTGTGATACATTGAAAATAGCGAATATTGAAAACAGCTGCTATTCGTTCGTGTACGGATCACGTACCAGAGAGGTGAGATAAAATACACAACAACAATTTATTGACTGAGGTATTTCCATAAAAATGCATGGCATTACTTACTCACTTACACTTCACTGTTAAACCTAGAGGAAGATATCAAATGAAAATTATAATACTATTTGTCAGAGTTGTACTTTGTTCTTCCGGAAGAGACGTCGTGAGATTCGCCTTTACGCAGCGGTGTAGATGTAAACATAATTTGAGCTATCACTGAAACCTGCGAAGGTTTTCATTCCTTGGACCAAATCTTTGAGTCTTGATGCAGTAAAAAAGGCACTAGAAACGCTTAAGGGTTTAGAACTCCCCAAAACATCGGACACAAACAAAACGACACTTGTCGCAACTGTATTATGTAATTTCTCGGAAGGTGAAGATCTCGGGTGAAGATGAGACGCGTCTGGTCGATTGCCGCCTCCTGCGTGTTGCTAGAATCTTTTTGCCAATCTATTGACGCAAAATCAGACATGATCACCGTCAAATTCTCTTCGGATTTCTTTCCCAATTTCGTCGAAATTTTGAAGGGCGTTCTTTAATCCCCGGGTTTAATCGCACACGTCGATTGCAACACTTCAGTTTGTCAACAGATGGTCAGCTTTTCACAGCCCACGTTGCGTGATTTATCAATGAAAGCATGCACTAAAACACTTTAACCGAGTACATTAACCTTTTCCTTTGCAACTGAAAATGTTCTTCTGCAAAGAATCAACTTTCACAGCCGTCAAAAACCTTTCGTGTTTCATTCAACTTCGCATAGCAGCTTGCCTGTTTGACCTGTTTCCGCCGACAGCTATGTCGCGAGGGAGCCGCGTGGTGTTCACTCGTGTCTTATTCTATCGCGTAATCTGATTGGCCAAAGAAAAAAAAAAAGATTTACGTCACGGAAATCGTTTTCTGGCTCGAGTTCGCAGACGTTATTTTTCGGCGGAGACAAGCGACAGCCGGAAACACGTCTGCGTTCGCAGGCTAGCAACGATACTTCACACCAACGATTTATTATCCACCTGCTCTATTTCACTCGCTTACATTTTTTGTCATTTTGGTGAGTGTGTTGAAATCTTCTACGGGTGATAAATTTTTTTTTCACAGCCCACGTTGCATGATTTATCAATGAAAGTATGCACTAAAACACTTTAACCGAGTACATTAACCTTCTCCTTTGCAACTGAAAATGTTCTTCTGCAAAGAATCAACTTTCACAGCCGTCAAAAACCTTTCGTGTTTCATTCAACTTCGTATAGCAGCTTGCCTGTTTCCGCCGACAGCTATGTCGCGAGGGAGCCGCGTGGTGTTCACTCGTGTCTTACTCTATCGCGTAATCTGATTGGCCAAAGAGAAAACAAAAGATTTGCGTCACGGAAATCGTTTTCTGGCTCGAGTTCGCAGACGTTATTTTTCGGCGGAGACGAGCGACAGCCGGAAATACGTCTGCCTTCGCAGGCTAGCAACGATACTTCACACCAACGATTTATTATCCACCTGTTCTATTTCACTCGCTTACATTTTTTGTCATTTTGGTGAGTGTGTTGAAATCTTGTAAGGGTGATAAATTTTTAGATTCGTAAACGAGTATTTACGCCGGTTTTTATATTGCGAGTTGCCTGTGCTTGGGTGAGTGAGTTCAGACTTTTCCTAACGGACATTTGCCTGTTAGAAACGAAGGAAATTCATTCACTTCTCTGCATAAAATTCTCTAGGGTATTTAGCAATGCGTACGATAAAACATGCAGCGTAGTAATCATGCAACCACACCAAGATGGTTCAAAACTACATTGTAAGCTTATTAGACAGCGAGAACTACATCCTAAATCACAAACTGCCACAATTCTTACACAAAAAAACTGCTTAAAAATGACTTAAACCGGCTCCCAATGAATTTGCCGAGTTAGTTTTGCCGCTGTGATTTTCTTTGTTGTGGCGTGAATTCATTTTGTTTAGCCGCGAGTTCACTTTGTTCATTGCCTTGAATTGATCTTTTTACCTTGATTGTTTTGAAGTAAATCAAAACAACTTTCTTCGCCTTCATCAAGGTCCTTTTTACATTGAATAACCCTTAGAGTTATGAAAAGTACACTAAAATTTGATGTGTGCGCCTAACTGCATGAGGAACCCAATAAAGTGCAGCGACAGGTACCTGTATGGCCAACTGTATACGCTTAGAAATAGTGTGGCTACGTATTAATTGGGAAACAGTGCAAACTCAAGCAAAAAAATAATAAATAGGAGCTCCGCTTTTAGGCTTGCCTAAATCTATATATTACTAACCTTGAACTGCCAACAATTGTGAAACAGCAGCAAGATTGAAATAAAATCACACAGACCAACTGGGGATGCTCGAACAGATGATGATGATGATGATGATAATGATGACGAGAAGGAGGAGGAGGAGGAAAAGGAAAAAGAAGAGGAGCAGGATCGTTTCCCAAAAAATTTCGTTCCCTTTCGAAGTTTGACCTTTATCTGTACGTTTTGCCATTTAATTCTTGTCTCAACCTTATTAACAGATCTCAGATGTTGAGTTGGTAACCGCATATTTTATTTAATTTCTCAATTCTTTTTTCAAATTTACGGAAATACGGATTCACGGATTTCCACCCTTAAACTCTACAATGTTAAATCCTTTGACGCCATTATGACGAGCCGCCAGATTGAAGAAATCAGTTGGTATGGGCTGTGTAATAAATCAGCCTGACCGTCAGATTTTTTTCTGAAGTGGACGGAACAACGGATTTACGGATATAATAATAATAATAATAATAATAATAATAATAATAATAATAATAATAATAATAATAATAATAATAATAATAATAATAATAATAATAATAATAATAATAATAATAATGATGATGGCAACTTGTCTGGAATATGTTAATAAAGATT
The DNA here is from genome assembly GCA_963693305.1 of Meandrina meandrites. NCBI lineage: Eukaryota > Metazoa > Cnidaria > Anthozoa > Scleractinia > Meandrinidae > Meandrina > Meandrina meandrites. Next base: position 63,809 of record CAVNZF010000027.1, on the reverse strand, counting down.
ATTATTATTATTAATTTTATATAATAATAATAATATATTATTATTATTATTATTATTATTATTATTATTATTATTATTTAATTAATATTTAAATAAATATTCAAATAAAATCCGTGAATCCGTGATTCCGTCCATTTTGGAATAAAATCATACGGCAAATCTGTTCTATTATGAATTCTAAGTTAAAATGAAAGCTGACGGAGTGGCGGATTTAACATTGTAAAGCTCTGAGGGTAGAATCCGTGAATCCGTGTTTCCGTCTATCTGAAAAAGAAAGATGACAGAAAACTTGTTTTACTATGTCGTTCATTAACCGGGTGGGGCCTGGGGCCCGCCCGGTTCTTAAAATGCACGCCGCGTGTTTTCGTCGTCGCAGATCTGCGACCAGGCCTGGTCGCAGATCTAAAAATACGCATTTGGCCGGAGTTCAAATCACGTTGCTCGCGAGGAGTTATGTATAATTTACCTATTTAGAATTTTACGAATTCCATTGTTTGTTTAGTGTGAAATCTTTATTTTGGTGTTATTTAACGCGCGGAGCTATAACTTACGATTACTCCGTTGTTTGTTTAGTCTAAAATCTTTATTTTGGTGTTATTTAAGCGGTGGAGTCGGAATTAGTTCAAATAGTAAAATTTACGTATTCGTAAAATGATTTATAGCTCCGTGCGATCGAGTGCGAAACAGCGACCTGTCTTGAAGACCATTACTTTACGACAAATGTTAACGATGCAGCAGTTTCGTGGTTGATGCCAGTGTGATGTTTTCGTTCGCTGTGCTTTTTGCCCGTTTGAGTTGCGTTGAGCTGAAAAGAGTCCAATAATCTACATATATTTACTAATTCAGGGACTGTTCCAGACAAACAAACGTGAAGGTAAGTGATAAGTGTTTATTTTCTCTCACAGAGAATAGCGTCACTGATGCATTTTGGCTTTTGATCTTCTGCGGCAAATAACGTTTTTGATCATTTTCACCCAGTTGTGTTGGGGACGCATCTTTTTTGTCCGCCACTGTGATAAGTTAGGTTATGTTGTAAATTTCTGATTTGATGTTTGTTTATGAAATACGTAGCGTAGTAAGTTCATTTTGTTGATAAGAGAAATTTTGTCGCGTGTTTTAATTTCCGGTCATATAGAAAGTGTTTAATTGCTGTCCTGTAGTACATAGTTGTTGGTAAGCAGTCAAAAGCGTTTGCTTTATGTTTGTTAAAGGTTTTGTTTTGGTTTGGAAGAAAGTGACTGTCTAGGCGGGTACAACTCGCCACAAGGGCTAATTCGACATTATTGAAAGGCGAAATCGTACAATGTACCAGATGAACTTTCCATATCTTCCAAAAAATCAACTACTATAAATGCAAAAATAGAAAAATGGAATGAGTGTGTAAAACCCAAGGCAAAATACTCCAAGGCAGTTAAAAAGGACTGATACAAGATATAAACGAAAGACACAAATTATATTTGGCAAAGTCTATTAGATTTAGTAAACAGTGTGAACAATTTAAGACAGCGTTTGATTTGACCTTGTAATCGTATATCAATGCTACAAGATAACGCAGTAGCCTGCGAACGCTGACGTATTTCCGGCTGTGAAATACGACTGCGTTCGCGGGCTATCAACACAGAAGTTGTCAGCTAATTCATTTACGTTAATTTTTTGACTAAAAATTATCTAAGACCCCTTGTGAGACGTCATCCCTTTCGCAGGCACTGCATGCCGTTTATTTTTGTAACAGCATATTATACTACAGTAATTTTAAAGTAAACCATAAGAATTGCTTGTTCCTTTTTGCTCTTGATAATGATTGTGAAATGCTGTATAAGGTATCCACTTTCGAGGCATTTAGAAAATTGTGTTGAGTTTCCGGTTACGTAATTTCAGTGCAATTAAGAAGGTGAAGGTCTACTTTTCTTTTGTTTGCAGGCGTACATAGTGTGAGAGAAACCACAAGTCGACCTAACAGGAAAAATAACGGCAGTTGCGAAATTTAATGAAAATTCATGGAATGACAATATGAATGAAATAAACAATATTATTAAAGTTTTTTTATTGTTACAATTGGTTGAGTTCTAAATGAACGACGATTAATAACAAACAGATGAGTCTGCGGGAAAAAATATTAAATGGAACAATTTTGATATCTTAGCAACTGGTCGGTCAGTTATACATTCTAAAATTAAGGAAGCATTGTTAATTTGTGATTTAAAGCCAGCCTTTAATGAAAACGTTGGTGGTGAGAAACTTTTTGTTTACTAGCATTTTATATTTCTTTTCCCGCAGACTCATCTGTTTGTTATTAATTATTAATATTGTTTCATTTTATTAGATACCAGTCTTTTTCTTTTTCTTCGCAGTTAAATTTCAATTGTAATCTAGTTAACGGTCGCTTCTGAAGATGTATGTTGTAGCATACGAAACGTCAAGTTTTTAAAATCAAAGTTTTTTTTTCCGACATGCGTTGTCTTGTTATGTTTGTCACCGCAGTGTGTTTATTATTTATATTAATTTGTTCAAATGTATTTGTCGAGGTGTTCGGTTTTACAAGTAGGTTCTTGTTGCATAATTCATTTTCCGAGTTTCAGTGATTTAGTAAAAGAAAAGAGTCCATGTTTAACCACCCGGTTATAAGCTGCTCAGCTTCTTGTTTTAAATAAATTTATAGTGTGGCGGATTGGCAGGAAGTTCGTGCTTACGTGTGTGGCGATATACATTCAGACATCGCATTTTCAATAAGACAATTTCATCACCAAACAAAAGATTGTTTGCTATGGATATTTTTTTTTTCACTGCTCAATTTCTTGTTCGTATAGATGGCATTCTTTTTCAACGACAAAGTGAAAATTGCGTGAATTTGTAACACTTTGGACAATTTAATTACTCAACCTAGAGAAACGCGCCTTTGGTCGCCTCAGCTACAAACGCCAACTATGTCACAAGTGTTGGTATCCGAAGGTTACGTAATACATTTGTTTAATCAGAAATTTCATTGGACGAGATCTGTTCATGTGGGTGCGGTGACATGTACTAGGCATGCGCGTGGATGACTATAAAAATCGGGGACACGTGTATCAGCCTCAGTTGATTGTAACACATTGCCATGTACAGAACAGCAAGGAATCCGGCCCGGCAGCTAAACAGTAAACTATTCCACACTGCATCCATTGTCACACCGCAATAAGATTGGGGATAAATTTGGCGATCCGACAACGGTCACAGTGTGAGACTAGAGGGTGGGTGGGTAGGGAAGACAAAATCTAGCATTGAATCCCGGGACCTCCTCGCAAGCACCAATCGTCCCGTACCTGCACGATCCCCGCACAGTACGGCAGTTGAGCCAAAGTGATAATTTATTCATGTGCACTTATCTTATATGCGTTGCTTTAATGTATGCAGTGTGAATAGGGCTGTGTAACGCCTAGTCCAACCAACATGATCAATGATCTCAGCCAGATCCGCACCTGTAAGAGCTAAAGTGATCGCACAGCTGGAGCGGAAACCATGGAGCGTCTCGCCATTATCTGCGTTCATTTCCATAAGGTAACCCTTTAAGCGTGATTCAGCTGCAGAGGAAGTAAAAGGGGCGTCTTTTATGCCCAAGTCAGGTGTGATTGGACGAAATAGGTAACCGCGCGTTAAACCCACTTTTATATCACGCGTCACCTCCATATAACGCTCGATGCCTCGAACTGGACAGATTTCCGCTTGCGCATTTCTCCTCACTCCAAACACATTCTCGTCCCCATCGCTTAACGTCTTTCCCCAAATGTGATTGAAGAGGGGAAAAAAAAAACCGTTGACATTGAGGACACGTAGGATTTCAGGGACCTTAATCTGTCCCAAGTCCCCAGGTCGATCTCCACTAAAGAAAACTAGTTTGAAACACGCCTGATCTCGGGCTATCACAAATCTGTCAATCGCTCTGTCAGAGTCTCGCAATTTTCTGTCTAGGTGTGAACAAAATTGTGTTAGCTTGTCAACGAAGAAAGGGGTGTCTTCTGCTTTGGTGTTACCCTTGCCTGTAATTGCTCCACGGTTAGCAGCCTCAAGGAAAGACAAGGAAACGGCAATTATCCCGTGGAGTCACAGTAGCTAATGTGATATGGCCGGGAAGTGAAGCAAGAAAGGTTTCAAACTCCTTTCATAGCGAGCCCTCCTGTTTAGCATTGCTGGTAGCACGATCAAAATCCATTAGTTGACGTAAGCGCTGGTCAATGCTCTTCAGATCGATGTCAGTCTTGTCAATATGAAACGGTGTCACGATGTGTCGGTTATAAGCACAACGTTAACAGAATCTAAAATCCTGGTCATCCGCATGTGAGCATTTTGGACATCTAACAGAAGGTGTAAACAACTTGGCAACGATGGGGAGATCCTAAGTAAGGACGAGAGACTTGAAATCTATTAAAACACTCTTTATTCTCCTTTAATGTCAAATTTCGTATTTGCATACCCCGGAATTATACAAGGGAGGGAGAAAAAATTTCTTATTCTAAATAAGGGATCCCCAAATTCCAAGGGGTTTTCCCAATTTCAATTTATTATATTGCTAGTGTTTCTGAAAAATTGTCACTGACACAGACAAGCTCAGAACTCTAAAGCAAAAACTATCTGGAAGGCCCTAGAAGTCCCCTGGGATTCCGCTTTCTCCGCTCCAACCTTCCTTAGAAGGTGATAACAAGGCTTGAGAATCACCTGCACCTGCCAGCTTCTGCGCTTTTCTGGAAAAACCGTTGTAAAAGAGGCCACCAGTACTTTCTCGGGTATGTATCCAGGACTACAACTGTGCATGGTTGCCTATAGGACTGAAGGAAGCGCAAGACTGGGCCAACTAGTACATTTGGCGGGAAAACATACGGATGCTGCATCATGATCCATGTCGAAATCTGAGTCAAATCTTGCGCAAACGAGTTCACACCTATCGAACCAGGGGAAGGATATGGGGTGAAATGGGGGAGAGGACGCCCCAGCCTATCAGGCATGGCGTTGGAATTGAGGGCCATCAGATCACACGTGTGGCCCTGCCCACCCCCGAACCTCAGTTGTACTTCATCCCAGATCTCCGGTGTGAGTGTATAGTCTAAAGATGACAATCTGCGAGAAGGGGCGTCCGCTGGATTTTCTTGAGACGGAACGTATAACATGTGCAGTAGGATGTTCAGATCCATACTAGAAAAGAACAAAGCCTTTTTAGCATTGTTCAAGTCACGACCCTTACCCCCTTGATTATTCCATGCATACATGACCGCCAGATTATCAATCAATACATGTACATCGACGCGACAATCCGACAATGCCTGTAAGACCTTATTCACAGCAATGGCCTCCCTAGTCGCAATGTCCAATATCATCTTATCCTTTGACCAATAATCAGATGTTTCCTGCTTCTCAGGTGTGGAAATGACCCCTCCCCATCCAGTTTTGGAGGCATCCGTAGCTAACTCAATCTGAAGATGTCTCTCTTCACGCCAAGGAAGAGGGTCATCCCACTCTTCTAGAAAAAGCCAATCGGCAATTTCATCGCGCAGAGCACCCTGGACCGCGATTGGTTTCAACGTGCGCATACCGATAGAAATTACCGCTGACATCTCCCTGGTGAACAGACGGACCGCTGGAACCGCAAAAGAAAAGGAGACCCACATTTTCCCACCAATCTCTGGAGCGTCTTGACCGATACATAACGTGAGCTTAACATTTCCCGGATGAGCCCTTAAAGCTTGCGCTTCTTCTCTGGGATCAGGCGGAAAACTTCGCTACTGGAGTCTAGTCTCTATCAAGAAACCGAGATAAGGGGCCATCTTCTGAGGAATTGAGATTGACTTTGATAAACCAAGGAAATACCCTAGACGTACCAAATGAAAAGCTACGAGAAACACTGCTGATTTAGCAGCCGCGAGGTTGCGCTCATCAATATAATCTTAAGTGTCATATTGTCCCTTGTCAAGCGACCCTGGAGCTGGCCATTATGTCTATCATCGATATACAAGAGACACGGAGCACCTAAGGAGCGCAGACAATTTGACGCCATAAGGCCAGTCGAGTGATATACATAAGGTGAAATTTTCCAACCAAATGGTAGTGTAATATAGGTAAAAACCAACCGTCCCCACTGGATACCAAAATACGTGCGGCTTTCTTCAGAAAGCAAGAGGTGGTCATATCCTGACTTGTCGCCTGGAACTGTCTGATAGGAATCCTTGAAGACATACCGGTGTAAGTCGGTCACTTTGTTCAACGAGAAAGGCTTCTCCAGCATCCACAGATTTAAATATCGCGCATCATGACACAGTCTCGGCTTCGTAGGCTCAACTGTTAACGGCAGGTTAACAAGTAGGTGGACCTACTTGACCAACCTTGCCCACTAGAGAAAAATCGCACCGGATTTCAGGCGACTAAGTAGCATTGTGCTAACAAATTCTCCAAACTGTTTGCACGATACGTTATTCTTGAACAACCTGTGGGGTGGCTGATCGAATAGTAACGCTCCCCCTTAAACGTTCCTTTAAAATGTCTGAACTATGGGAATATTGACACCTTATTCCCAATCCACGGCAACACCTCTTCCTGTTGTAAAGAAGGAGCTAATTTTGCGATTTCTGCCCAATTAGCTGCATGTTTGTGGAGCTCCCCTGCCACAAAATGATCAGGATCTCGGAACAGTAGCTCATCTACGCGCCCATAGACTTCCCCCTTTTCAACTAGACGGGCTTTCTGCCCCAACCGGTAATTTCCTGTCCACTCACTGCTGACCGATACGGGGTTTTCCCTTATGTCTACCCACTGTATCGCACTTGCGCAAACATCAGCATTATTGATAAGGTTGTCAAAGTTATCATCTTTTTGCCATGACCAGAACATCACCCAAAGGGAAAAAAGAAAGGAAAAAAGGAATCTTATTTACATGTACAAAGACCCCGTACAAGTCAGCAGAGAGAGGACAGCTTTGACCCAGTATGACCGGGAGGGTGTTGAGATACCCCGTTTTCAAAACTCTCAACTCTCTGTGACCAGAGTACAGCCGAAGAAAAATACCGGAAAGTGAAAAGAAAGGGATATTCACACCAAGGGCAAATCCCAAAAAAGGGAGAAAAGAGGAGTATTGGATTTAAGTACGTATAAAAGCATATATTCATTTCACTCCTCTGTAGTGTTTAGTTGCTCACTTGAAAACCCTCATGTAAAACTTTATTAACTTGACACAACGCCTTGCATCGGATTAAATCAAACAACAATCAACTCCAAGATCCATTTTATTGTACTTGTTATAATCAAGGAAAAAAAAAGAATATATACGTATTTCTGGAACAAAAGGCAAAAACACGCCTTGCTTCTATTTAATTCCAGATTCTCTATTGCTTATTGTCCTTAGCGCGACCACGGGTCGCCGGGGGCTTTTGCTGCATATCTCTTCTCGCGTAACACCTCGCCATAATGTAGCCGAACTTTCCACAAAAGTAGCATTGGACTGGAGCACTACTTCTCATGCCACGCCCCCTGTACGGAAGATCACTAGTGCACCCACGGTGAGACGAACCAGACCATGGCCCCCTGTGCCCATCGCTTTTTCCACCTTTGCGACAGCTTCATACACTTTAGTGTGATTTTTATCCCCTAGAAAGGCGTAGAATCAGAGCTCTGAAGTGCTCTTTTGGAAGGTCTACTTTTTCTCTAGCTGTCTGGTATACCAAACGGTAAAATTCACGTTTCTCATCTTGATTATCCCGGGATGTATTCTGGAGGGTTTAGCTAGCATAGTCCAATATCTTCCTTATTACAGCAGCCACTGAGGGCCTTGGCAGTTCATCAAGAGACTTTTGGAGTTCAGCAAAGTTTTTTTAGAGTCTAGAATAATAAGAAGGGGAAATTGACTTAATGTACAACATCACTCTCACATGCACTTAACAGCCCCAAAATAAAGCAAACCGTGCCATTCCATGGTGAACTCTCACCCCATTGCTCTTTTTGTTACCCTGGTGAATTCTTACCCCATTGCCTGTACATAGTGGACTCGCATCTCTTTTCATGGTGAAATCTCACCCCATTACTCTTTTTCTCATGGTGACCTCACCCATTGCTCTTTATCTTTACTTTGGTGAACTCTCACCCCCATTGCTCTTTTTTTTTCTTCTTATGGTGAACTCTCAACCATTGCTGTTTATCTTTACTATGGTGAACTCTCACCCCCATTGCTCTTTTTGTTCTCATGGTGAACTCTCACCCATTGCTCTTCATCTTCACTATGGTGAACTCTCACCCCCATTGCTCTTTTTTTCTCATGGTGAACTCTCACCCATTGCTCTTCATCTTCACTATGGTGAACTCTCACCCCCATTGCTCTTTTTTTCTCATGGTGAACTCTCACCCATTGCTCTTCATCTTCACTGTGGTGAACTCTCACCCCATTGCTCTCTTTTTTTCTCATGGTGAACTCTCACCCACTGCTCTTCATCTTCACTGTGGTGAACTCTCACCCCCATTGCTCTTCTTTTTTTTTCATGGTGAACTCTCACCCATTGCTCTTCATCTTCACTGTGGTGAACTCTCACCCCCATTGCTCTTTTTTTTTTTCTCATGGTGAACTCTCACCCATTGCTGTTTATCTTTACTATGGTGAACTCTCACCCCCATTGCTCTTTCTTTTTCTCATGGTGAACTCTCACCCATTGCTCTTCATCTTCTGTGGTGAACTCTCACCCATTGCTGTTTATCTTTACTATGGTGAACTCTCACCTCCATTGCTCTTTTTTTTCTTTTTTTTTTTCTCATGGTGAACTCTCACCCATTGCTCTTCATCTTCACTGTGGTGAACTCTCACCTCCATTGCTCTCTTTTTTTCTCATGGTGAACTCTCACCCATTGCTGTTTATCTTTACTATGGTGAACTCTCACCCCCATTGCTCTTTTTTTTTTCTCATGGTGAACTCTCACCCATTGCTCTTCATCTTCACTATGGTGAACTCTCACCCCCATTGCTTATTTTTTTTTTTTTTTTTGCATGGTGAACTCTCACCCATCGCTCTTTATCTTTACTATGGTGAACCCTCACCCCATCGCTCTTTTTCTCATGGTGAACTCTCCCCTAATCGCTCTTTTTCTCATGGTGAACTCTCACCCCATTGCCCTTTTCCGTGGTGAACTCTCACCCATTTAAACTGTTCCTGGTGAACACTCACCCCATTGCCTTTATAATATATGTATATATTTTGTCACTCAAAGGTTTTTTTTTTTTTTTTTTTTTTTTTTTTTTTGTATTTTATTTCTTTTTTCCTTTACAGGTATAGATCAAGAACATACAGAAAAAATTACAAAATTTACAACATTTACCTTACTTACAAGCTACACAGAAAGAAAAAGAACTACACTACACTACACTACACTATACAAGGATTACGTATTCAACTTAAACTTAAAATTAAAGAGTGACTTCGGGAATCTTAGAAAAAACGAGGATGAGATAACAGCTACTGTTGTATTAATGGGAGTAAAGGTTTCCATTTTTTGTCATGGAAATGGATTTTGTTGTTTTTTTTCGCGATAAAACGTTCGGTTTGAAACGTCTTTTTAAATTTATCAACTAGCAGTCTTATACATAAGGAGCCCTTATTTAACTTGCAACGATAAATGAAATATTTACTTTCAAGAAGGATGTAGTTGACTAGATTGCTTATATTGTCGGTATCTAAAATCCCAAAAAGAACATCCTTAATATAAAAGCTAACAGTTATATTTAAAGAATTAAGTAACACCTTTAAATCATCCCAAAACATACACACTTTCGGACAATGGAAAAAGAGATGTTCTATGGTCTCCAACTCCTCTTCACAAAAATCGCATAAGGGAGAATCTACTTTTTTAAACTTAAACAACATATTGTTTGTGTATAAGATCCTATTTAATATTTTATATTGGAATTCTCTTAATTTAGTATCCAATGTTGTTTTGAAGGGTAGTAGATATATCTTTTCCCAGTCTAACTGGGATGCGTGCGTGCTGAAAGCTTCGTTATATTTCTTTTGCGCTGTTGGTATGCTGGATATCTTGGAAACAAACCTGTCATATAATGACTTCGATTTAAGATTTTGCAAATTGACTTTTTTCCCTTGAATATGTAGATTAAAATCAGTTTGAATTAGATCATAAGTTTCTGAGGAGATAGAGTTTTTATTTAGTTTTAATATTTTGCGCCATTTTTCTGGAAAAGCACTGAAGAGACTGAAAAGTAGAAAATGTTCAACTGGCGAGAGAGTTGAATATAATGGTTCCTTGTTCGACTTGAACTCTCCCCGTATGTCGTAGAGGTCTCCAATTCTTACGATTCCAAGATCAATTAGCCTACTGTTATAAATTGACTTGGATTCAATGCAAATGAACTGGTTGTTCCATATGACTTGATTTGCTATTTCTGAGGATGAGGAGGGGTTGTCCTCGTTTAAAACGGTCCATGTCGCAATGCATTCTTTATAAAATTCTGGAAGAGTTATCGGTAGTTTAGTGTAATTAAAATTACAATGAAACAAGAATTTCCCCCCTACTTTTTTAAGATAAAAATCCAGAAAAAACTTCCAGCTAACGGGATCAGTGGAAAGATATCTTTTGATACAAATCATTCTTTGGGCAGAAATCATTGACTCAATGTTGGGCATTTTCAAGCCTCCTTTGTCAATTGGGTTAATAAATGCTGTGCGCTTTATTTTATCTTTTCCCTTCCAAACAAAAGAATATAATAAGCTATTTATTTTTTTGATAAACTCTTTTTTGTTTGAAATGAGAACAACCCTGTATAAGATCTTTGGTATGGCGAAAGATTTTATCACTTGGATTTTTCCAAGTAGTGTAAGTCCTCTCCAGCTCCAGCCCTTCAACAATCCTCTCAGAGATTTCTCGATTGATTCAAAGTTTAGCTTATAAAACAGTGAGTGATTAAAGGTAAAGTTAACCCCTAAAATTTTTATGACCTTACTTATTTCATTTACGCCTAGATCTAAGCTGCTTACTTCCATATTTCCTAGTAGAAGAATTTCCGTTTTGTCGCGATTAAGCTTCAATCCGGAATATGTACTAAACAGATCGATAATACCAAAAAGATTGCGATGCGAGAGTTTGTCCCTAACAAATGATGTCATATCATCAGCGAATATAACTAATTTGATTTCAGAACCATCCACTGCAATACCCTTGATTTGTTCGTTGTTACGTATGGATAATGCCAATAATTCAAGAACTATTATGAAAAGAGAAGGTGAAAGTGGGTCACCCTGGCGAACACCCCGTTTAAGATTAAAAGAGGGAGTGGAAAAACCATTATTGGTAACACAACTTGATATATTCTTATAAAACGTTTTGATCCACCTCAAGAAGGATTCTCCGAAGCCAAAGAATTCTAGTGATTTGTGAAGGAAGTTCCAATTTAAAGAATCGAAGGCTTTCTCAAAATCAATTGCAGTCATAATACCTTGGTAGTCTCGCATTTTTGTAAATTCCATAACGTCACTTATCGTACGAGTTGCATCAAAAATGGTTCGTCCTTTCACAAACGCATTCTGATCATAATGAATAATATGTGGTAAGATGTTCTCTAGCCTTTTAGCGATAGCTTTTGAGCCGATTTTAACATCAACATTTACGAGAGAAATGGGTCTCCAGTTTTTTATCAATCTTCTGTCCTTGTCTTTTTTCTCAATTAAGGTTATTACGGCTTGCTTTTGCGAATTTGATAATTCTCCATGAAAATACGCGTAATTTAACGAGTCCACTAGAAGCGTCCCGATTTCAGACCAGAAGAACTTGTAAAATTCCATAGTGAGCCCATCGTTTCCAGGAGTTTTATTATTACTAAAGGTAGACAGCACCTTGAAACATTCGGAATATGTCAATTGGCCCTCACACGCTTCACGCATTGAGTCAGTTAACTTAGGAGATGACGGGGTATCCTCCAGAAAGGGACAAGTTGAATAGTCAGTTTGTAATCCCAACTTTTCGTCATAAAGTTCTGAATAAAAACTGTGAATTTCATTCATAATAGTGTCCGGAGCAGTAGTCTCTTCTCCATTTGTTTGAATAAGCTTTCGTATGCAGCTTTTTTTCTTATTTCTGTTTTCTAGATTTAGGAAATACTTGCTGTTTCTTTCCCCTTGTTCAAACCATGTGGCACGAGAACGGATAATTGAGCCTCTTACAATGTAATCATACTCTTTTTCATACTCTGTCTTAGCCGATTCGAGGTTGGCAAGATTTTCATGTGTCGGTGATTCTGCTATTTTTTCCTCACATACTTTGAGCCTGTTCTCAATTGTTTGCATTCGATTTCTCCTTTCCTTAGCTTTCAGTTTGCTATACGATATGCTTTCTTCGCGAATTTTGTATTTCATCCAGTCCCATTTAATTCTTAAATCATCGCAGAAATTTATTTCGTCTAGCCACTTAGGAAAGTTTACGCGTAAACGCTCAACGAAAAGAGCGTCATCCAAGAGACTGTTATTAAACTTCCAAAAAGATGGGCCTCGCCGCTGATCCTCCAGACTGTCAATTTCTAAAATTATTGCATGGTGATCCGTTCTTATAGCTGTCACTATGTCGACTTTGGATACATCATCTTGTAACAAATCGCTAATGAGCCAATAATCAAGGCGTCTTTGAATAATTGGGCTTTTTTGTCTCCAAGAAAATTTCTTACTATTGGGATTACGGATTCTCCAGATGTCGACTAAATCATAATTCATCATAATGTTCTCCACACACTTAACTGAGTCTTTTAACACAGGGTTTCCACCCGAACAATCTAGGTTTGGATTCATAGTTACGTTTAAATCCCCTCCTAATATAATTTTGTAGTCAGAGTCTTTGTATCCCTCATCGCATATAAGCTCAGACAATGTTTGGAAGAACAATGATTGTTTAGTGGTGGTATTGGGAGCGTAAATATTCACCAGAAGGAATGAGACATCTTGAATTGTTGTCTCTAGAATAAGGTACCTCCCTTCCTCGTCCGCTCGAATTGATTTCAATTTGAAGTCAAGTGATTTACGTATAAGGATGGCGACCCCACGACTATGGTTAGAGCCATGAGCGAAGTAAACGTCTCCGGACCACTGCTTTTTCCATTGACTTTCAATCTCTTTAGTGCTGTAAGTTTCTTGTAGAAAGCAGATGTCTGAATTTTGCTTAGTAAGCCAGTTGAAAATGGACTTACGTTTCTCAAACGCACGGATCCCCCGGACGTTCAGCGAGAGAGTTTTAAACTTTAGGTTGTTAGAATCCATTGAAATTTGCATACATTTTGTAGAAAAAGGTCAAAACAGTAGCTGTTATTCCCAGAAGGGTCACTGTTACCAGAACAATTAACGCATTCCCGATTTTGTTAATTGCATAGTGAATAAACATAGAATAACATACATAACATAACAAAGGAAACGAGATGAAAAAGGTAGCCAGTGTGAATAATCAAACTGTTAAAGCTACGCTTGGACGAGATCAAGTGTTAGACTTTTGTTTAACTCGAAATTCAAAAAAGAACTTAGGAATATGCTAATCGATAACTCCTAATAGAGACGAAAAAAAATAAAAGGTGAACTACTTCCTGCGAACTCTATAAATAAAGAACCTGGAACTTTTTTTTTTAAGCTTGAAACTTAGTAAATGTTTACTGATCAGCTCGTGGGCTTAGTGTCGAGAGGTCAGCCTCACCTAAGATAGTTAAAGGAAAAAGTATTATGGTTATCACTATTTTACCTCCACGCCGTCAATAAAGAGTTTGTAAGGTTCTATTCTGCTAAAGGCTGCTCGTTTGCCATCTTTTCTTGCTTGCACCATCTTAGGAATAAGCCTCTTCCTCATATCAATCACCTGCTTAGGTAGATCTGGGCCAATACCGAAATTCGACTCGCTATTGATGTTGCGTCGGCAAGAAAAGAGGTTTTCTCGGTCTTTGAAGCGAAGACAGCGTGCTATGATGGCCCTGGGTTTTCCTGTGTTTCGATCCCTTTTACCGACGCGGTGAACCCTTTGGAACTCAATATCTTGGGCGTTTTCCACATTTAACTCGTTCTCCAAAAAGGCTTTCAAAACGGCTTCAGTGTTCTCTTCCTCGTAGGTTTCTGGAATACCATAGAAGCGAAGATTTTCGCGGCGGCTGTACACTTCGTAATTTAAGAGTTGGAGGCGTAAGTCTTCCTTCTTCTTTCGTGACTTCTCTTCGTCATCTCGGAGTTTTTTCTTACTGGCTTCCGCTTCGTCATTCAGGAATTTTACGCTTGTCTGAAGCGTATTTGTTTCGTCGACTGTTTTCCGTACGTCTTCCTTCAAGCGGTAATATTCACTTTGAAGGTCTGAGACCGTTTGATTTATTCGATCCATCGAGTCTTGTAATGTATTTATTTGTGCGCCGATGTTTTCCAGTTGACTTAGCTTTGATATTATTAGGTCCACTTTGGAAGCAAAATCCTGTGCCATATCGTGGGCTGACAGAGCTACGTCTTCGGAATCGGTCTTCGTCTTTGGCGGCGGTTCAATGGCGGGTGTAGCGTTCGCTTGGTGTTCTTTCACACACTCTTTCAACCGCTTGGTTTCGGGGGAAATAGACTCGCTGGTCGGTGAAGTGCTTCCTCTCGTTTTCCGTTTAAAGAAGGATGTAATCGGCGACGAAACTTCCATAAAAAGTATCAAAACGCATGGAAGAGTTTAAAACAAGTTACGGAGCTATCAAACTCGCGTCCTTACTCAGTCATGCTCAGTCCCAGTCCCCTTGTCACTCAAAGGTGACACCATCTATTGTTTTGCTTGGCAAATTATCACCTTTAACATTCTATAGAAACGTCACACAAATACCAGCGGTACGCTGCCGCCTCCTCCAGCCGTTGTATAATCCTAAATAACAATTGTCGAACAACAATAACAACAACAACAACAAGAATAATAACCGAGCCGCTAACAAACATTCCCATATCCACGAAATAAAGAAAAAAAGAAAAATATATACACAACAGCATATAGTCACCCATAAAGACCCGCCAAGACCTGAAAATACATTAGAATTACTGATAAGCTTAACAACAACAAACAAACCGACTAAAGCGCAAGCAATGAATTAGCAGGAAAGCCGAAAACAGGCAAGAGAAAAGACAAATAAAGGGTTGCTGCCCTTATCCCTGCTTGTAATTTATAAAAGAAGACACATAAGCGACAAAAGTAAACACATTCTACCTCTAACTCTCCGTGTTGAGCTTGTCCCACAGCTTGTTGAGGTTCTTGTAGCGCGGCTGGTTGAATTTCCTGAGCCACGTGTTCGGCCGCCGCTAAAGCGTCCTGTCCAACAACTTGTTGAACTACTTAACCACTGGCCGCTTGAGGAGCTAGTTAGTCAGCTGGCTGAATTCCTTGGGCGACCGGTAGAGCGGCTTGAGCTGGGGCTCCTAGTCTCGCAGGATACTATACGTCGGCCATTAAATAAAAAGGAAACACGAGGAACGGAAAAAGAACGATCCGCACCGTACGGCAGTTGAGCCAAAGTGATAATTTATTCATGTGCACTTACCTTATATGCGTTGCTTTAATGTATGCAGTGTGAATAGTAAAGCCATCAAAGACGCGGCATGGTGTTACTTAACTCCTATAATACGAAATCGTTTGTCCGTTGTGGCCGCAACATGCATATGGAGAGTGCAAAGAAAAGATCTTCCGGAGGCGTGGAAGCAAGTTTGCCAAAAGAGAGAGGAATGCGATTGCTCTTTGAAGACCTTAGAAGGATTAGAATGTTTTTTTCTCTGCAATAGGAGTTAAAGAGCCGCTGAAGAGAGAGAAAGAGAAAGACCAGTCAGAAGAATGTGAAGAAATCAAAAATGATGATGAAAATGGAGACAGTTGCATTCCAGAAAGCCAGCAGATATCACAGAACACTAACAGAAGTTTTGCAATGGCGGCTGAGAAAAAGAGATTTTCCTCGTGCGCGTTTTGGATTGCCTTTACAAGTTCAACGGGAGCTCCCGTTTCGTCGCTTCCCGTCGAAAAAGTCCTACTATCCTGTGATCTGGAAATTCATGTTCAGGTTCAAAAGACGGTTGAGAAATCAATGAAGTCGCTGTTTTCAGTCCTGAAGGATCACAGTTCATCTTATTTGATCGAGCTAGTGGACGCTTCTTTCCAAGCCGCCATTTCCGATTTAGCAGACCAACTATCCAGTGAAGGAATCATGTCCTCACCGATGGACCGCTCTACAGAAAACGTGGTGTTTTTCTACATGAACCCATCGTCGAAAATGAAACAACAAATCTCCAATGCATTAGATGCCATGCAAAAGGCAGGTCTTCGAGTAGACATTTTCGACTCAGAGAGAAATCAAATGGCGACGACAAAGGCACCTGAAAAATGCTTAACAAGTGATTCGAAAGTGCTTCTATTGGGCAAGTTAGAAAGGGCCATGGAAAGCCTGGGGTACAAGGTTTATCGTGGTTCGATGTACAAGAAAGTCAAGGAATCCATGTATACTTACCGATACAAGTGCAGCGTAGCCGATTGGTTAGGTGCCCTTGAGGGAAATGCAAATTTCCGGGAAGATCTTGTCAAACACGGGGATCAAGTCAGGGAGAGATTATCACGACCAGAGAGCCAAACCATAAGACAACTAATTGTGAACTTTGATTTAATTGAGGTCAAAGATGGCTGGTGTTTCTCTATTGATCAACAAACCTTCCAACAAGCTGCAATTCAACAGAGCGACATTGGAAAAGTTACCCTGAGAGCTTTTGTGCCATACGATCACTTAAACGGGCCAGAGCCACGTTACTTTCAGCAAATTCTAGAAAATAGTCTAGAAAAGCACCAGGTGCAGCAATTCTGTGATGATTTTATGAATCTTCTGAAATACAACCAGAAGTCACAAAAGCAAAAGGTATAGTTACATCATGCATTTACAGTACTACTAAACTTGTTTTTAGATCGTCAAACCGATTGCTTTAGCATTATTTCGACGGAAACGCAGTGGCGCTTTATTGAAAAGAAACACAGTAAAAACTCGCCAAAAAACCTAGTGATGTGCAGAAATTTGCCATTTTAATACCCCAAAGTATGAGAACTTATTTTGCCAGACTTAAAAAAATAGGTTCCTACACTCAGATTTTTACCATAGCTCATTAGAATGTTTTGTATTGTTATATATTTGTTAGGTTCCATGTTTGATAGGAAGCGCCGACAGCGGCAAAACCAGCCTTTTCACACCTATCAGAGGAATAGTGCCAGCCCACCGCATTGGAAAGATCACAAAGCAGCGCCAGTTCAACAAGGCAATGATGAATAGAGATTGTGAAGTCATGTTCCTTGATGAGGCTACCGCTGATGTTATGGACATTGACGACTGGAAGGTAAACTTGTTCTCCTTGCAACTGCGTATGCGCGAAAACAAACAAACAAAAAACAAAAATCAAATGATTGCACTTCAAGAAGACGTACACGTTAGAGATAACAGATGGATTGCGCTCGAAAAAAAAGTTTACATAAATAGTTTTCTTCAAAGACACGACGCAGTCTCAGTTTCCAATGCTAAGTAAATTCGATACATTTTATGTCTTATTCTTGGTTTTATTGTATTAAAGATTGTTACACAAGGAGGGTGGACCGCTAACGACACCAAGTACAGGTCTGCAAAGGGGTTCGTCAACAAAATCCCCATGCTTATCACTTGTCAGACCCCCATCAACTTCGGAGAAGACCACAACGCTGCCATGGACTCAAGGCTCAGAAAATACACGTTCAAAGCACTCCCCCACATAGACCCAGCGGCAATTGTGTGGCTTGAAAACCATCCAATGGATTGCATCCACAGGGCAGCAATGCAGACAAGTGGTTTACCCAAATCTACCGGTGTTGACACCCCACGGACCCTAGCAGGAGAGCTAGAAGAACGCGAGAAAACCGAGCTATTCATGTTTAACCCCAACGAAGAGCTGGTCGTGGATCCCCCAGGCAGTCCATTACAAGAGGTTTTATGTGATGAGACTGGAGAAGCGGCAAGTACAGACAATGAAAGCGAACTGGAATTCAATGACGACCCGGACATAAGAAACTTGAGAAGTGCACTCCAACTATGTTACCCAGGCTCCCTGCGAAAACGGCAACTTACCAGTATGTTACAAGCGCGCATCCGCGATAAGAACGAACAGATTGAGCGAGAAAGGCAACTCTATGTTCTCAGGCAAGAAAGCTTGATTGAGAGGGGTGTATCAGAAGAGCATGCAGCATTGCTTCCCACAGATAGCGCAGATCCACTGCCCTCGCCGATACAACGCAACTTGCAAGCAACAAGAGAGCAGGCTCTTCGAAAAGAAATTTCAGCCAAAAGACAACGAGCGAGAGAAGCTTTCCAGGAACCGTGGTTGCAAGCAACTGACAGGGAGCTGAACGAGTGCAACATAACCCTCACCTCAGTGCTCATTCGCCAAAGAAGGACGTCGATGGAATCGTACATCGGGGTGTTGCAGGACAAACTTAAGAATCACCATTGCAACTTGGGCACTCTCACGTGCGAGATTGCATTGGAAGAGAGGAGACGGTGGTGTTGTGCAGAAGGCCTTTTGAAGAAAGAGGACCAACATCTGGTGATTAGTCTGTTCCAGAGATTACCCACTGACACAGAACTGGGCGAATCGTCACAACAAACCGAAAAGGCATCTTCACAGCAGCCTCCCTTTGAAGGTCAAAGGAACAGTGACGACGAGGATTTAATGTTCATCACCCCAGTTCCTCGCACGCCATCGAGTAGTACGGCTCCAGCACGCTCCTGTTTAACCCCGCAGAAGAAGAGAAAGTCCACTTTCCAAAAGGGAAACGCACGCGAGAGTCTTTCGAAACCAATTACAAGCTATTTCCCCAGTCAAAACTAAACATATTTTCTTTGTAAACGGAAGATGAATGATGGAGCTACTGCTGAATGTTTCAAGCGGACAGTTGAACTATTTTTGCTAGGAGCGTCATTATTATCATTAGTTGTGTAAAATTTTTCGACGTGTTATTTAGTCGAGTTTGTACTGACATTGGTGTATCGTTATTGCATCTATGATAACTAGATAACGTAAGTTTCAGTCAGTTTAATCTGATTAAAAAAAAAATCAAGCGGATCAAACATATTACACAGACTTGTTTTCTGCTCGTGTCCTTGTGTTAACGCTAAGCTACAGGCATTTTCATTCCATGAGCCCTTTTCTTTAGTGAGTCCGCCGTTCTACCATCTTGAAATCGAAATTCGAGATCTCTCAAAATAGCGGTCCCACTGTCCAAACCCGTGCTGAGTTATCCCTTCCTTAAGAAAATCATCCTCTTCTTTCGTAAATTTCAAAACGTGGCGAGTTTTCCTCTGAAGGTGCAAGCTGCCTTTAGTAAGGGCATCCTTTCCAGGGATCGAGCTTTGGTTACATCGAGCTGTTTCAACTGAGGGCCCTGAGATTGAAGTTGAACCGCCAAGTCTTGCGTGTACGTCATCGTCTACTTCGGATCCCTTGGTACCTTGGAAGTTTTTGCAGACACTCGTGACCCTTCAGTGCAACTTCTCGGGATCTCTGCTTTTGATAGTGAACTTTAGCAACAGCAGAGCTGTGTTTCTGGTCCTAAGACAAAAACCTTTGCTCTTCACTAGTGAGCTGATTGAGGCTTTGCGTTTCGACGATTTGGTGATAACGTGTGGGATGAATGTATTTTCCAATTGCATCAAAAACCAGTTTGGTCATAGTTTCGCCCAATTTGCCATGCTGACCTCCATTTCTGGTCACGAGAACGAAATCACACTGGGGTTTAAGCAACGGTCTAACGTTCGAGATGTAGCCGTTAAGAACGTGCATGTTAGCGTCGGTCAGAATCAAAGAATCGAAGCCATATTTTCCAGCCGTCTTGAACGTTTTCTGATCGATAAATCCACCGTTTTCCTTTGCTGTGGCAATCATGTCCACCGTCAAATATTGGTAAGTCATGGGCCGCGATCCCTTCACCTTGATGAACAGATACATGGCTACAAATTTCGTGGCAAATGTTAAGTCTGAGGGGTTAACTTGAGCTGGACTGGTTTTGCACATTTTCACTGTATTTTCGTAACGCGGCAGATGAAATTTCACCACCTCCAATAAGTCCTCCATTGTTGCCCAGTGCCCTCTTGCTTCCAGAGTCTCGATGTCTAAATCTTGTGTCCACTGCAATCTCATCATCTTTGCAACTGTTTTTCGGGCTCTCTTGAGGTACAACTCTGTGTAGAAAACTTTCTCAGCACTGCTTCTGATGCACCATGAAGTTTTCTGAAGTTGATCAATTCAGAAATAGCATCTATGTAGCCCAAACGCCCACCATGGCCAAGTTTCCATGCATCTTGTAAGTAGTCGATAAACTTGAACAACAGATTTGGAGAACACAAACTAAAGTCGACCACTTCAAACGTTAACTCTTCCTCGTCTTCCCAGCAAAATCTAAGAAATTTGAAGCACCTCGCCACTATCTGTTGAGCGGCACGATCTTTCTTGCAACCGCCAGCACTTCCTGTCAACCATTTCGTGAACACTTCGCCAATGTTACATGATAATGGAAATGAAGAAAGTAACTTCACGTTGTGCTTTGTGGTTTCGCTTGTCTCATCTTCATTTCTTCCAATTGTCAGCGACTTTGTTACTTGTTTAGAATCGGGCCTTTCGTCAAAATAAAAGAACCAACTGTGCTTAGTGCTAACGTGTTTTCTACAGCCTCTCTGACTTTGAAATCCATCATGTTCACACTCTTGTATCGGGCAATGGTACAAGCTGTCTGCTTCATCCTTTTCCAAGTGAAGCCGCTTTGGTTTGGGTGATGCTCCTTGGACATCTGACCAATTGACTTTGCACTTCGTGCTCATTTTTCCCTTTAAACAACACGTGGCTAACACAATCGCCTTTAAATCTTAGCCGAGACAAAGGACGTTTCAACTTGCCAAAACATGCCCTTGCTTGCCCACGCTCATTACTATTGTGTAAAATTCATGACAGTGAGATACAACCCAAACTTGCCCAAGCTTGTCTGTACGCGCCTTTTTCGATTCGGGGACACAATACGTAGTTAACGGATAGATAAATCAGAACAAAACAGTCCTAACTTTAATCCTGACCGATGAATTTGGGAACATTATGTTCCATATGCAAATGGGACCACGGAACAAAAAAGTCTGAAATACCACTTTTAGAACAAAATGTTCCATTAACACATATAAAATCGGAACAGTAAAGTCCAAAACTTGTTCCTAATGACCAATTTCGGAACAATAAATTCCATTCACAGATAGTCTTTCTTTATTAATTTCGGAACAATGTGTTCCACGCACAAATAGGAACTCGGAACAAAACAGTCCTAATTTATCAAGTTAGGAACAATGTGTTCCATGCACAAATAGGACCTCGGAACAATACAGTCCTAATTTATCAAGCTAGGAACAATGTGTTCCATGCACAAATAGGAACTCGGAACAAAACAGTCCTAATTTATCAAGTTAGGAACAATGTGTTCCATCCACAAATAGGAACTCGGAACAAAACAGTCTTAATTTATCAATTTGGGAGCAATGTGTTCCATGCACAAATAGGAACTCAGAACAAAACAGTCCTAAATCACTCACTTGGGAACAATGTGTTCCACTTGCAGTAGACAACTCGGAACAAAATGTTTTTGTCTTACCTTACAGGGAACGCTATGTTCCTACTCTGTAAAAAGCTGGTCCTCTTAAGGTTAATAGGAACACAAAAATGAGGAACACTCGATCCTAGAGGAACATTCCTTTACCAATATCGGAACGGCCGAAAAAACTTTAAAAAAGTGAAAAATTACCCAACAAGTTCAGCTTAAAAGCTAAAAAAGCATCTATTAAACGTTTAGGTAAAATAGAACCAAGCTTCAAAATCTAGAGCACTTTGATGTTCTCGAAGGCAGTAAAATAAACCCTGGAAAAATTTTGGGAAATGTAGAGCATGTGAGACAAATATAACTATTATCTCAAGAACGACTCGTTTTGTTTCGAAAATGTTTCAACGTCACATAAGTATCTATAGCTGGAAAAAAGTATGGCGAACGGAAACGCAAACAATCTTAGTTTAAAAAGATCACAGCTTACCTTGACTGTTTGATTTGAAGTGAGTGCTTCAGGAGCAGTGTAAATCATAGCTCCAGGGGCAGCTGTCATGGTATGTTGTATGAAATTAGCAGTGCCATAATCTGACACTTTGCCTCGCCATTGGTCACCCTGTCGCCATAGTAACACATTCGCACTGCTAATGTCGCGGTGAATGATTGGGATGGGTTTCTTTCGATGAAGGTAGATTAAAGCTCGAGCCACATCCAGAGAAATAATGGAGACTTCCGTTGCAGAGAGAGGTCGCTGCTCCAGCAATGCTCGCAAACTTGATTCCATGAGCTCTGTTACAAACAAAGGGCTTCCCCCATCATTGGTTGCTCCAATGAACTGCAACAAACACGGATGGTGGCATCTTGAAGCAATGTCCATTTCTCGTTCAAATAAACTTCGGTTGTGAGCAGAAAGAATCAGCTCATGGATTTGTTTCACTGCTACAGCACAGCCACAATACTTGCCCTCGATAACACTTCCCCAGCCTCCCCTACCAAGGAGTTTACCTGTCATCTGAATGTCATCCCGTGAAATGGCCCAATCACGTGGCTCTTGATGCCGATATTCCCTAAGAGTTTGTTGAGCAGTTGTAAGGGTTGTCTGAAGTTCATTCACTTCATCGTCTTTTGCCCTCAGCTGTTCTTCTAGGGAGACAACTTCTTGCCGTAAATTAGCAGTTTCTATTTCTTTTTCTCTTAATTGTCGTTGGACAATTGTCAGCTCTTGTACTGCTGTAATCAATTGTTCATCTGTCTCTCGCGGCTTTCCATTCACCTTAGGTTCTTCTACTCTTCTCGGCAACTGTCGTCGCCTTGAATCCGCTTGCCTCCTTCGTGGAGGATCATCTTTCTGTTTCTCTAAATTGAGAAGAACATATTTTCATAATAAATTTAAGTAACTTATAGAAACGGGTTTAATCCCATTGACTGTCGTCGAACATACACACACACACACACACACTCCCAATCAGACCTCTAACTAAAACTGTCCACTATCTGTCTCAAGCTCTGCGACAGAGGGTATAGCTGCTCTAACTGGCCATCGTTATTCTGTTACCCTCATTGATCGTAGTTGTTTCGGTTTCAACAATAAAAATACCTGAAATCAATACATACGACGAAAAGGATAGCACCTGGAACATTTCACATCTTTGAGTGCGAAATGCAAATTTGTGCTTTTGCATTCAAAGTCGTGGTACATCATCATAGCATCCTGCAAACTATACGTGCTTCTAAAATCTCTTTAAAGGAAACCTCCACTCTAACGACAAGTTGAAGTCGAATTGTAAAAAATTGTACATAAATTCCAAATTTTACCAGACAAAGGAGAAATAGCATTTAATTCTAATATATACATTTAGGCAGGCCTAAAAGCGGAGCTCCCATTTATCTTTTTTTTTTTTTGCTCGAGTAAATTATAGTGTTACCAAATAAGAAACCACACTATATTTCTAAGCTTATACGGTGGCCCATATAAGTACAAAAAACCTCTCATGATTTTGTTGACGAAAGCAACGTCAATATATTTCGTGGTTAACCCGTCTGAATTTTCCTGCCTGTAGTGACAGGTTCTAAAATTGACATTGACGAGTGCACTTTATTGGGTTCCTCACGTACGCACGTAGGCGCAAAACAAATCTTGGTAAAACTTTTTACAACGTTTACTACACCTCTAGGACCTCTATGAGTTATTCAATGTAAAAAG
>CAVNZF010000027.1:0-35000 GCA_963693305.1 Meandrina meandrites | reverse complement strand
AAGCTCCGCTAATAAGAGAACATTTGGATATACAATTGACTATAGAAATAAGCGAAATAAGACCACGACGTTTCGAAGTCACCTTAAGCTTCAAGTTAGAATACAAATAAAGGTCACAGGGCATGTTAGAATATTTAAGAAGTGTTTTGCGGTAATTAGCGTTCACATTGTCGGGCGTGCTGCATTAAATTAAATAAATACTTTCGCACGTATTGAGTCTGACTGCGTGTTTAGTGTAGGTCGGCTGTCATGAATAAGAAGCATTTCGTTAACTAAAGAATCCAGTTTTCCTTTGCATTTCTTTAACAAAAAAGGAAAATATGGAGGTTTGAGCTTTCTTTTAAGATGCAACTACGATCCGAAATATATTGATGGTTTATCATCATTTTATAAAAACATTTTAAAGTTTTTCCATGAATTGAAAACCCTGTATAACTATGATAGGGGGCAATAACAAAGAAATCCTCGTCGGAGGGAAGCCCATATCCATTAGGGAATGGCTTAACAACATGGCTTAACAACAACACCTGTTGAACAACAATGGCCAGTTTATATCTTCCAAGAATTTAAGAACAAATACACTGCAAAATGACCTTTCTCCAATTTTATCAAGTTGTAGTGCAATACCGAAGCATCTAGTCACAAAAGCAAAACATAGGCACGCTAAGCGTGCAGGAGTTATTTTTTCAATTGATTCGGTGGCTTGCGGTAAGACTGGGTGTTAGTCCTGTTGGGATGGTATATTTCATGCGTTGAGCTATTTGTGCATTAGTTTCGTTGAATAGTAAATTTTTATCATTTAAAAAAACAAGAACTAATTTAATTGTCAAAATGTCACGAAATGGCTTATTCTGTTAGCGCTAATTTTGTTGCTAGCTTGTTTACAACAGTAACGCGACAGGATACTTTTGGGTTTTTGTCAACAAACACTGTAAAAAGATACCTTTTTTGTTTTCTTTAAAACGCATGCAACATGACACTTTTGTTTATCTCAATTTTGTAACATGACACTTTTGTTTTTCTTGAAAACACCATGTCGCCATTGAATAATCGAAAAGTAATAAACGAAGTAATAAACGAATCAAATCAAAAACTATATTTTTAGGAAAGCTTTTAAAGCGTAGTACACCTGAAGTATTTGTTTCCTGTCGTAAATGTAAATTTTCATTTAACAAACAGGAACAAGAACTAATTAATTTTAGTTATAGTCACAAAAGCAAAACATAGGCACGCTAAGCGTGCAGGAGTTATTTTTTCAATTGATTCGGTGGCTTGCGGTAAGACTGGGTGTTAGTCCTGTTGGGATGGTATATTTCATGCGTTGAGCTATTTGTGCATTAGTTTCGTTCAATAGTAAATTTTTATCATTTAAAAAAACAAGAACTAATTTAATTGTCAAAATGTCACGAAATGGCTTATTCTGTTAGCGCTAATTTTGTTGCTAGCTTTTTTACAACAGAAACGCGACAGGATACTTTTGGGTTTTTGTCAACAAACACTGTAAAACGATACCTTTTTTGTTTTCTTTAAAACGCATGCAACATGACACTTTTGTTTATCTCAATTTTGTAACATGACACTTTTGTTTTTCTTGAAAACACCATGTCTCCATTGAATAATCGAAAAGTAATAAACGAAGTAATAAACGAATCAAATCAAAAACTATATTTTTAGGAAAGCTTTTAAAGCGTAGTACACCTGAAGTATTTGTTTCCTGTCGTAAATGTAAATTTTCATTTAACAAACAGGAACAAGAACTAATTAATTTTAGTTATCAAACTGTCACGGAATGAAATGTTCTTATTCTAGCCTGCTGCCGCTATCAATTGTAGTTAATTTTAAAAGCAAAACCATTTTAAATTCAATACCCATACCGGTTAATTAAATGTCTAAACGTGGTGTGTTTAAGGTATAAACATAAATGCTACTTGCCCGAGAGTCAGTGAATCGAGCAAGACGCTAAAGAGACTAATTAATTGCGGTTTTCAGTTAGCGGCATGGAGTCTCAAGCAATATTAAATTTAGGAAGTTTCCTTATCACAAACTCTTAAAACAAGTGGCCACAACACACTCTGAAGAAGATTCCTTGCGATTTTTTTGACTCTTTGTAAACACAGTATTAACATCACATTATTCTTCAAATATAATGGTCAGCGAAACTAGCTAGTCCTAAACGAACGCTCAAATAACAATTTAGTGTTGGGTCTTTTGCTGGCGGCATGTGCGTTGTAAGCAGGCGAGCGTTTCAAATCCGGGGTTACATGTAATTCACAACTCACCGATTCTGCCTCCTACAAACCTAAAATCTTCAAATGAAATCGCTCGCTTACAACTGTGTCAGATTACTTCCCATTTATAAACTGCAATTTCATTGGTTCTGATTGTACTTCAAATCTGATTGGTGTGACATACAAACATACTCCACTGACTGACTGACTGACTGACTGACTGACTGACTACACGGTCCATTGCGCCGCCTATAGAGTTATTTTTGGAAAAAATAATTCAAAAACACAGTACCACCAGAAAGCGAACCATTCATTGAGAGCGGCCCCCTTTTCCAACTAGACGACCCGACAGAAATTCACCCAGGCAAAGCCAAAAATAAGGACTTCTACCAGTTATTTAACAAAAAGACTTACACGAGGTGTCAAACTGGCCCAACAAAATGGAATGAAACCATGCAGCTGGATGGAGATACATGGAAAAAAATATTTACCTCTCTGAATTTGTAAGGAACCAAAATTAAGAGAATTTCAATTCAAACTCATTCATAGAATTGTAGTAGCAAAAAAGGAACTTTTTCGATACGGAATCAAAACGGATGACGAATGTCTCTAGTGCGGTGAACACGATTCAATTGATCACACTTATTGATTGCGAATTTCGTAAAAAATGTCATCGACTGGTTTAATACTGTCAATAATTCGAACTTTACTCCAACAATGGAAGAAAGACTATTTGGCATCATGTCTGGTCCATACGATAAAACGCTATTAAAAAAATTTAATTATACGACCTTGTTTATGAGATTTTACATCTACATCTGTAATATGCAAAGCAAAGCTATTCACCTCTCTACTTTCGTTGATAAAGTGTTATCTAAATACAGAATAGAACATCTTTCTTAATCATTGAATAGAAAAAACACTCCTCCCCCAAAGCACTATAAGTAACAGGCTCTTGTAACAATGTAAATACTGTACTTTTAACACACTTGTAATCCTTTGCACTTGTAGCACCTGTAATAATGTAAACATTGTACCATGTAAACACATGCAGATAACAAATAAAGATCAATTAAAAAAAAGGAAAAGATCATTTCTTTTAAATTTCCCGCGCGCCGCCATGTTGGATTTTATAACGTGTAATGGTTGCCGCTATTGTTAGGAGACAGAGGATCTTATGTGTGAAACAACCAGCTGCAGGCAACCATTACACGTCATAAAATCCATAATGGAAGCGGGAGAAATTTGAAAGGCATGTTCTTTTCCATTGTTTCTTTCTTTTAACTGTTATTTCTTCCTCGTCCTGTAAAATTTGGAATTTATGTATTTCTTCAAACATTTTAACGTTATTTTGACATAAGAGTGGAGGTCAAAATACGGCATTGACGAAAATAAGATATCACTTGCAAATGTTTTTAATAGAATATTCTAACAAAACTGAAACGCAATAGAAAATCCGCAGGTTGTTTGTCAGCTGTTTGCAATTTGATGGAACGTGAGAATGGCCCATCCTCGGGGACCCAGAGGCAGTTAGTAGGGGTGAAACGAAGTAAACCATGCAGAAATCATCGCGACGAAAGTTTTCAACAAAAGTGGTAAGAGCCCCTGGGAAAAGAGTCTCTACAAATCATTTCCGAACGGCTCTGCTCCTATTGAGTAGGAAAAATCCTTTGTATTATTCTGCCCAATCGGCGAACAGTAACTTCTGAAAAGTATATTTGAACCGAAAGTTTTTAATAAGAGAACATTTCGAAATACAATTGACTATAAAAATAAGCGAAATAAGATTACGACGTTTCGGAATCATCTTGACTCCATTATCAAGTAGAAATAAAGATAACGGTGGAATTTCGATTTAAATACAAATAAAGGTGACAGAGTATGTTAGGATATTTAAAAGAACTGTTTCGCGGTAATTAGCGTTCACAGTGTCGGGGCGTGCTGCATTAAGATTAAATAAATACTTTCGCACGTATTGAGTCTGACTGCGTGTTCAGTGTAGGTTTTCTTTCACGAATTAGCAGCATTTCGTTAACTAAACAATCCAGTTTTCCTTGGCATTTCTTTAACACAGAAAACATCTTTGTTAGGTCGGGGCTCGCAACACAGTGGACTTCTTTAATGTGCTTGCCAATAACAGAGGTTTTGTGCTCCTCTATGCGTTGATGAAGATGTCGTGTTGTATAACCAATATAATCAGCATCACACTGATCACACTTGAAGGAATAAACTACGCACTGATTGTTCACCAAAGTGGGCTTCTTCTCTTGTAACTTCAACTTGTCGCCGATCTTAGCACTTGTGTAAACAGGTTGAATCTCAGTTCAAATTTTCTTTCCAAGATCTTTTAGCTGTTTGCGTACGGCGTCAGCAGATTTCTGATCTTTAAAAGGTAGAGTAATCCGCACGGGATTTTGTGTTTCTCTGTCAGCCTCAGAGATTTCACCGTGGGGTTGGGCCACAGATCGAGTCGACAAACGTAGCAATTGTTGAGTTGACGAGGTTCAGTGGATACTTGAGTTTCATAAACATCTGCTTGAGGTGTTCACATTCAATCGCAAATAAATCCTTTGATGATGAGAGGCGGTATGCCCGGTTCAGCATGGTTTTCAGAAGGGATCTTTTGTAACGTTGATCAACGTGGCTCTGGTAATGAAGGAGTAAACCAGTATTCGTGGTTTCCGATAGACGCTCGTTGTAAGTTGGCGGTCTATTTTCTCAATCATCATTCCGAGGAACGGTAGCTTGTTGCTCTCGGCAATCTCCATTGTAAACTGTATAGATGGATGGCATTCATTTAAAGTAGAAAGAAAGGGTGTTGCGGCTGGTACATTGGGCATTGTAGCTAGGGTATCGTCGACGTATCGTTTGTAAAATCCTGGTAACATGTTCTCACGCTCTAATTTTTCTTCAATAGAGCACAGGAAGGCATTTGCCATAAGGGGTCCAAGGGGTGATCCCATGGCAACCCCGTCAACTTGCTCGTACAGCCTGCTGTCAAATTGAAAGAGCTGGTCTTTGGTAGCTAATCTTAAAAGTTCGGTCAGATCTGATTTCGTGATGTCCAAGTTGCGAGTTTCGTTGAACCAGTTGTTTGTGAATGCTTTCTCAGCTAGGATCTCTATAGTTTCGTTAAGTGGCACGTTGGTGAACAAAGACAATACATCGTAAGACACCAAGATGTCGTTCGGATTGACTGGCATTTCTCTGATTTCTTTAGCGAAGGAGAAGGTATCGGAGATGGTGTGCCGATTTACTGAAAGTGGCTTGAGTTTGTCATCAAGTCACTTAGCCAGGGCGTAGTTGTAGGTCCCTGTCGTGGATAGAATCGGTCGCATTGATAGCTGCTGTTTGTGAGTCTTCGGGAGGCCATAAAGATGGGCCAGGCGGGAGCCTTTACGACAGACTGTGTCAGCGATCTGCTTTGGTAGGATTTTCCGCACGACAGATTCGAGATGTTTTTCTTTTTGCAGAAGTGGATGGTAGTATTTAGGAGGTCGGCCTCTCGTACTTGGTCTTTCCGTGCTTACAGAGATGAACTTGGATGTGTCATTGATGGATGCATCGTTAAGTAGACGAATGTATTCTGTTTTATCCATGACCACCACACCAGATCCTTTATCGGGTTTTGTGATCACAATGTCATCACGTTGTTTTAGCTGGTTGATGGCTCTTTGCAGTGCTTTGGGTGGTTTTGGGCCTTTCTGTTCGATGTAGTTTAAGGCGATGGAGCGCACGAAAGTTTTTAGCATCTAAAAACAATTTTATTTTGTATCACATAGCACAAGACGCTAACGCAGTTGTTATCAGTTTTATCAACTTACTATGTTTCGCCGCGACTAACTGGCCCTGGGTCTCCGACGATGAGAATGGCGAACTTCTTGTCAACGAGGGGTTATTTCCTTCTCTACTCCTGTCTCTTTGTGCCGGAGCTTTTACATTCAGTATTGGTCCTCCAATCTCATAACTGACACTATCTGAATCTGAATATTACACAAGGAGAGCATAAGGTTGAATGAAACAAATATTTACCTTTATGACATACAAGAAGTAACATGGATACGTTGTGTTCGAATTAGTACACAAAGGTTCCTCACTACCCACCCCATCCCCCCCAAAATAGTAAAATATGAATAAAAGAACCTTGAACGGGATACGGACTACAACAACATGAATATGAATACTATGATTAGGCCTTTGGAACAGACATGGACTTTGACAACATGGACACGGATACTTGGACTGGGAGAAAGGGAAGTATGAATGCTGCGGAAAGTGATTTGAGACTTTGGGACTGGTCAATAAGTACCGGGGGTGTAGCCGTTTTCTACTGTTGTAATCATAGTGTTGCCCATATATGGAACGCGTGACAGATCGGAATAAAGTGAAACCACGTTGTTTTCTGAACTGCTAGCCTTTTTGACTATATTTTATGCGCTACAATCTGGCGGAGAATCCAAAAACCCGGTATGCCCACAGTACAGTAGAAGAGCTCTAAGGTATTGTAGCAGGTCTGACGGCGATCGTAAAGCAACAGGCTGCACAAAAAGGTAACAAATGCTCATATTGCTCAACTCACCGAAGTGCTAATCGCACATGGCGGAACCCCACGGCCGGTCAAGCAACTTCAACTTCAAACACTTCTCTGCGAATGCCTGCACTGCAGCTTTCACAATTCAGGTACAACCACTCCAGCCACGACGACGTAAACGAATTTCTGTAAACATTCGATGTACAAACGGCCCATTTAACAAAACGCGCTCTTCTTCAACAGTCGTGCATTGGCGAATGGCCAAATTCAGTCTTGTTCAAAATGCACTGAAGAAACCACAGCTTTAACAGAAGCTAAACATCTTGAAACAAGTCTTAAAAACATTGTTCGCGGATTCGCCAGAAATTCAATGCCCTCAGTTGGCGTCAGAATTCTCCACTGTGAAGCAGCGCGCCACAGAATCGATCGATTGCTTCTCTTATCGCTTCAAGAACAGTTAACATCGGTCTTCCAAGCTCAGAGAAGCCATCGAAATAAATTCATCATGTCACAGTATATTTCCAAGACAAAAACCGACATCCAGAAACACTTTGTGCTTAAAGCCGATGAATACAAAGATCTGTCAGAAATCATCAAAGCTGCAAAGCAAGTCGAGCATTCCTTTCGCCCTGGAGAAGGTCACAGTAATGCCAGCAAACCACCGCTCGACCCACTCAACGGTCTCAATAATGCCCCACCTCCCCCTGTACCGGATGGACGACACAGAAAACCTTTTTGTTACAACTGCCATTCTCATGGTTATATCAAAAGCAGCTGCCCTGCCCTTGCGGAACAAACATCAGCAGTCACCATGCACCTTACAAAACCAGTCATGCAAATATGGTCGAGCACACAAGTGCACTGTTTGCTCCAACCCAGGCTGCAAGGCACTCGTTCATGATAATGTCTCCCCAGCTGTTGCTAATGCTTGTGATTTTGAAACACCACAGGGCCCCACCCTGAGCCCAGCACCTGAGTATATGGTTTTCGATGCCTACTCTTCGAACTTCTTCCAGCGAATTATCCATCAATCTGAATCGCACTTTTTTCTCTTGTCAAGTCACTTCAGCTGGCAAACAAGTACAGCTCCCACTCGACTCCTGTTGCTCAGTCACACTGTGTAGCCTTGGCCATGGGCAGGTCATCCATTCAGCAAGACCCGAGTTGAGTTACAAGGAAATTGAGAAGCCAATTCATGTACAAATGGCTGACAATAGTGCATTTCTGACAGCCGAAGCAGTCGAAGCCACGTTATAGGGACCTCTTGGACTGCTTTGCCTCCACCAAGCCAGTCCAGGATATCGATGACTTGAGGAAGCGGGAAGCCATCACTGCTAGTGACTGAATTAAGCGCACGATAATCAACCACAAATCTGGGGGTTGAGGTTTACCATATAAATCCTTATATGGATCACTGGAGCACCCCAAAGGGACTTTGATGGTCGAATACTGTCTTGTCGTAGCATGTCATTAATTTGATGACACTTTGCCTGGAGCTCAGGGGTGACATCCTGTATGGTGGCTTGTAGCAAGAGGGAGGGGGGGGGGGGGGCATTGCCAGTGTGAATGTGGTGCTCAGTTCCATGGATATGTCTTATATTAGTGGTGTACGAGGCAAGAGAAATGCATGTGGGTACAGTACCGCTCAAAGGTAAGTTGACAGTCCCTCGAGCCTCGATCCTTGAGCCTCGAGACTCGATCCTCGAAACTCGAAAACTTCGAGTTTCGAGTCTCGAGTCTCGAGTCAGAAATTTCGAGGTTCGAGTTTCGAGTCTCGAGTCGAGAAAAATAATGAGCTTGTCGCTTGAATGATTCCTCGAGAAATAAATTGCTCAAGCGGGCCGCACTCTCAAGTGTTGTACACAGTCGAAGCCAGCGTGCAGGCTACTCATCTCTACTGTAACAACGTGCGCTTGGTCGTTTAATATTTCGAATCGTCAGGTGAACAAAAAGTTCGAAATAGCGAGAGCTCGAAACAGTCGATAGTGAATCAATTTCGGGCAAATCGAACCAGAAATAACCGAGTTGGAATTAGCGCGGTCTCGCCGAATCGACAACATAAAACTAAAGCTTGCGATCAGGCGTTCTCAGAACAAACATGAAGCACGTGTGTAATGTCACGCATACGATGGTTTGTGTTATGGTTTAGGACGCAAATATTAAGTCTATAGTTCACTCTGTCATTTAGTTTTCTTTTGAAACACGCAATTACATGTGTATGGAAGAATCTAAATCGGATACTTGCATGCGGCGTTGTGTTACATTTATTTACGCTGAGGCTGATCGAAACATTTCAAATTGCTTTTGACATATGCAAATTTTGCCAACTTTTAACGCCGCGCCGCTTTTAAAAAAGCAAAATTTGTATAACTTCTCTAAAGCTGTAATTACAATTGTGGCCATTATCGGAGTTATAAATGAAATCAAGTTTCATTCAAGAAGAATTTAGGTTTTAAGAATGTTATGTCAAATTCACAAAAAAATAAAACACGTTTACTTTCAAGCTAGACGTAATGGCGCGACACAAGGTTGCATTGCCATTTATTTACGGAAGGCTTCACGGCTCCAATTTTTTTCACGTGGAATGTTTCGTTTGCCGACTACAGAATTTTTACAACTCAAATTTAAGAACCGGTTTTATAAATGGAATACCAATAAGGTCTCCCCGAATTGATCGCACTGTCGAACGTTCATGCACTCATGGTGGCCGCGAAACACTTGTACATGATGTGTGAGTAGCTTTTATTCTCCACTCGAGAAATAAATCGTTTCCTCGAAAGCTTTTTCGAGTTATGAATATTCGAGATTGCCTTGTTTCTCGATCCTCGAGACTCGATACTCGAGACTCGATCCTCGAGACTCGAAATTCGAGTGACTCGAACTTCGAGACGCGAGGATCGAGTCTCGAGGATCGAGTCGAGACTGTCAACTTACCTTTGAGCGGTACTGTACATCTGCAGCAAAGTGTTGAACTGATCAAAGACTGAAGGGTCAATGTGACTGTTACGACAAGACATCATTCGACCATCAAAGTCCCCTTTGGGTGCTCCAGCGTACACTATTGAGTTATGGATGCATGTGGGAGGTTGCTAAGCAGGAACGAACTCTAGCTTCTTGAGTGCTTAGCAAACCTTCCAAGTGCATCCATAACTCAATAGTGTACGATGTGGCGCTTACCATTTGTTTTATAGCACAACTTCAAAGCGGTTTACTACATTTTCTCTGTATTACAACTGCGCATGCTTAAGTTACTCTCTGAATTTTAAAGTAACGCGTCCAGTACACGTAATCCCTTTACGAAGCCAGGAAATCATACATCTGAATAGGTATCAGATGTGACGCACAGTTAACAACCTTTCAGTATTATGAAGGTATTCTTGAAATGTGGCTTTTCAAATTCACTTGTGGAAAATTGCAAAAAAGTAGAAAAACTTGTGCGGTAAGTACACTTTCCTCTCCTCTGCGTTGATCGCTTGTGCCGTGTCACATCACATCTGCACGCGCTGATGTGATGTGACACATCAGCGTCCACCTATGGGCAAATTGTAGACGCTAACTTAACCAATCAGAGCGTGCGCTTTTCTTAAGTTGTGCTACAACGG
This sequence comes from Meandrina meandrites, assembly GCA_963693305.1. Lineage (NCBI taxonomy): Eukaryota > Metazoa > Cnidaria > Anthozoa > Scleractinia > Meandrinidae > Meandrina > Meandrina meandrites. The sequence goes on along the minus strand of CAVNZF010000027.1, from coordinate 24,639 downwards.
CTTTTGGCAAGTACCTGTTTGAGAAGAAAATAGAGAAAAAAAGCTGTAGTCACTCACTGAGGATTATTCGAGTTCATCTCCATGCCTTTTGGTCTCAAGACAGCCGGATCTACCTTCCAAAGGCTCATGAAAGCCTAATAGGAAACGTAACTGGCAGTAGCGACAATCATCATGGATTCTGTATGCCTTATGTTGATGATCGGATTGTCCAAAGCATGTCTCATGTTGACGCTCTTGAACATTACAGACGCATATTTAAACGTGCCACCCACGTTGGCATGCAGTTTAAACCCTCTAAATTTACCTTCTTCTCAACTCACCTGGAAGTACTTGGACATGTTGTCACTCTTAATGGTCGTATTCCGGACCCCAAGAAAATCCAAGCAAACACCAAGTTCCCTATGGTTAGTTTGCAGTCCGCTATGCAGAAGTTCCTTGGAATGGTCGGCTTTTACAGGCATCACATCCCATCCTTTGTTCAACGCACTTATCATTTGCGTCAACTTCTTCAAAAGAACCAAACATTTCAGCTAGCCGCCCACGTTGAAGACGGATACAGTGACCTTATTGCGGCAATCACTGGCCTTGACGTCTTGTTGCACTATTCAGATTGATCCAAGCTATTCCACGTGCACACCGATGCAAGCAAACCAGGCATTGGTGTTGTCCTCATGCAGGAAGACGACCATTTCAGTATGCAAGCCAAGCCTTCACACCCACCCAACAAACAAGAACTTTATACTGTCAAATGCAGTTGAACAATGGCGATCATACCTTTTTGGGACGCAAATTTATCATTGAAACTGATCATGCTAATTTGAAATGGTTATGCTCTATTGCCCCACACAAACCAATGCTGGCTCGATGGGCATCTCTACTAGCAGAATATGACTTTGAATTGTGCCATCGTCCTGGTCATACCAATACCTTCCCTGATGCCCTGTCCCATTACCCAGTTACATAGCAACCCCAGCAAGAACATGATTGTGTACCTGCTGCTTTCGTTAATACATTGCTACCCATCATGGTTGTGACAGTTTTCTTGGCCAGCGCGTTAGGGCTAGTGCTATATCAACCCATGTCTTCGTCTCCAACTGACTTAGTGAACCTGAAGTTAGCCCTCACCCTGGCAACAGTGACGATTACGTTACAATCGATAATTAATGAGAGAATTACGTTACAATCGATAAAAATTAATTATTAGTGACATTGCGAACTACAAATTGAGATTACCGCCGGTTTTCCTCCCGAAGATAAAGAATTAAATAAGAGCCATCGGATATGTAAATATTCAATCATTCCACTTTAGCAATATTCTTGTGTATAATTATCGTTGTGATGTTAATACAGGTTTCGAAAGACTCGAAGCTATAAACCAAGTAGAATCCTATACGAGGCAGAAAATAAACTGAGAGTCCTTTGATACGTTGGTGAACTTATTAACAGCTTCGGTCGAGGAAACAACTTCCCCCACCACAATGGTTGATCCCTCCACAACCAGTCAATCTGATGAACCATTTATTCACCTACAGCTGTAGGATCCAACAGACATGAGCTCAGCAATTTGCAACTTCAAGACCCAACCTTAAACGACATTCATAAGTACCTGTCAGCTGGAAGCAACAAGTCAGCTCTCCGACACCTGTCCGCCCGTGACCAAACTCGCATCCAAAACCTGGCATGCCATTGTGTCATCCTGGACGAACTAATTACTGTATGTATTCAGATGATTCTTTAATGACCCAGGCCACCTTCGTATCTTTGTCCCTAAAATAAAGATCCAAAAAACAAGCTACTACTGCATATCATGACTCACCTATTGGAATGCACGGAGGTCGAGATGCCACCTACCACACCCTCGTGCAAGATTTTTATTGGAGAGGGATGGGAAAGGCAACAAAACGCTGGGTTGCAAGATGTTTAGAATGTCTAAAGCACAAATCTGCTAACAGCAACATGGTATTATGCACCCACGTTTCTATGACAAGCCAATGACTGTACCTGGAACTGACTTTGTTGGACCATTCCCTAAGCCCAACAGTGGAAACCTTTACACCCTCACTTCATTTGTCCATTCTCTCAGTTCCTGGTAGTAATACCAACTCCAGACCAAAGTGCCACTACAGCAGCAAGAGCACTATTTGACAATGTATTTCTTAAGTTGGACTTTCCATCCACCCTTCTCAGCGATCGTGGAGGAGAATGCTTGAACACGTGATGTCCTGCGGGAAGTTTCAAACCTGCTCTTCATTAAGCAAGTCTTTCCATCTAGTTACCGACCCCAAGCTAATGGCTCAACAGAACGTGCTCATCGTTACCTGAACTCTGCCCTAGCCATTTTTGCATCCAAAATGGCAGAAACAATGAAAAAACTACCTTTAACATGTTGTGCACTCACACAACACCTCAGCTATTGATGGCACTGATGGCATAACTTCATTCTTTCTTATGTTTTGTCACAATACAACTTCTCCAGAGACAGTCGCCCTTCAGCTCGCCAGTCAACCAACTGGCAAAAATGACTACGCAAAGTACCTAGTTCAGAGGATCACACAGGCTGATAGATTATTCTGTAGCATTAAGAAAGTCTTGTGGAGACGACAAAGAGACTATTATGATTTGTCTGCTAATCCAAGAGACCTTACCGTTGGACAAGAAGTCCTAGTCAGGAAACCACCACCTTCAAATGTTGAGAAAGGATCAGCCACAAAGCCTATCAGAAGATGTGCTGGACCCAACATTATATCCAAGCTCCTCAAGAACAATGACTTGAATCATCTGAGGCACAGCGTAACAAATGAAGAACTGCCTCCAACTAATGTTGAGAGGCCAATCACTGAAGCAAAACCAAATGACCTGAGAGTCGCTGAATCATCTAGAGAGAGTGTGCCTCGTCCGGCTCGAAATCAAGATCAAGAGAGGCAATACAACCCTGGCCAGTTTCTCATTTACCTTCCTAAGAGCAATGAACAAGCAGACGAAGGAATCTCACTGAAACTAGCACAGTATCTGGAACCCATTCGCAAGTCTCCAGTTAACGAACCCTGCAAGCATCTGTACTCCGTTTTCCCAGCATTGAGACAACTTCTCGTCAAACTCAGGAGAGTACGGGATCTCACAGCACATTGCCCATAAAGGTGACCTATCTGGAGGAGCTTACAATTTGGTCCTTGATAAAGTTGCCTATGAATGGTTTAATGCTCCGCAAGGACTAGCTAGTTGGAGAGATAGTAGACACTGATCAAGTGCAAGACTCTGTTGTCATGCACACCTATGCTCCAACGGGGCGCGACACAAGACTAGCTAAATCTTGCGTATGAAATCCGGTATTCAACCATGACTTGTCTAAGAAATCTGTTCCTATGGACAAAAATAAGCGTTTAATTGACTATAGTCCCGACTTCGAATACGTCGAGTTCAAGCAAATCGTTACAGTGCAAGATTCACTCAAGGAACTGTTATCCCTCAGAGACATGGACGAAGCAGTCGTTCATTTATTTGTTGACTTGAAGTTATAATGCAGGCGTCACCCTCTTTGTACAAAAAGTTCATTACTTGAGACCAGTCATTCTGTAATGGTGAGAGGTTTTTGATTTGACATCAGCTGATAAATCGCGATCCCAATCAGACACTACCCTAATTCTCCCTAATGGACGATTCCATGTCTTACATCTTCCTCGGCTTCTTAGCACACCAAAGAAGGATGAATTTCTGACTTCTTATACTTCACTTATGTAAATTTTCCGCATATTTGTGTGTTAAGTCCGTGGGAAAATTTTGACACAAAATATGCAAAAACTGAAACTGTACATAATATTAATTTATAAATAATTATTGCAGAATTCATATTTGACAGAAATTGAAACAGAAACTACAACCACTGTATATCATGCCATTCATGTTTGCAAAGTGTTGAGAAATCTGCACAGGCTGGAGAGAGACAGTCAAAACCCATGTTATGATCACAAGCCATCTGGGGGGCCCAAGGCATGCATCCTCTGCACATTTTTATATTTGGGCTTTCTGAAGTCGCTAGAAATACACCTGAAACTACTCACATCAAGAAAATTTACCAATTTATGCTGAATACCAAGGAGGAGTTTCTTGTAACTACAGTATATAAATAAGATGACCCACCCACTATGTGCAGATCAAACCTACATAATCCACCCTTTTTCGCGGGTTCAAAAAAAACTGATTACCCATGCCCTTCTGCTCCCCCCTCTTTATTGCCCAGTCCCTTGTCATGGGTTATGTATGTACCAAGGAAAAGTGTGCAAGAGAAAGGTCCCTGCTCGACAGCGCAGGCTATATGGCCTGCATGTCTGGTCAAACTCCCCCGGATAGTGGAAGTTATGCCATAGTTGAGCAGGAAGGAGCAGAGGCAAAGATACCTGAGAAGAAACCCAAGATAAAGGAGAATAATACAGCAACATACAAACAGTTCGATGAAGAAGTGAGTAAACTAGTGTGTAGGGTAAAGAGGACGACAGAAGAGAACTTAGAGAAGTTGGCTGCTTGATACTTGTAGAGCCACTTGCTGGAATGGTTATGTTAGCCATGAGCTGGCAAACTTGTTGCGTGGCTAGCGCTGGTTTGGATTTACCACAAAATCTAGAGAACTGAGATCATTGATAGCTGCTCTGGGGGGGGGGGGGGGGGGGGGGGGTGCATAGCAGAAAGCAGTTGAGTAGTAGGGGCCAAAACGGGATGCCATGGTTCCTCCTGACGACTTCTAAGCTGGATCCAGAGTTGGAGCTGCTGGCTGGGCAGCACGAAAGGGCATAATTACTTCTCAAATAACATACAGCGAAAATTAAATGATATCAAACTGCTCTTACTTTTTAACCTGATTATGGCAGTTAAAAGCTCTGTAACAGATAGTCTGCGTAGCTGGCGGTTTTGTTGAAGTCAAGGCAAGTGCGAGAAGGCAGCCACCAGCTACGCAAGCTATGCATCAGGACGAATTGAACGTCCACCATTTAGGCCGCCATGAGAAAAGGCATGACGTCCCGGCGCACAATTTCAGCAAAGCACCCAGAGGAAGACCAAGTAGAAAAATAACAATAACAATATAGTGGCGTTCATCGGTGTATTCAACACTGAAAAGTATGAAATGGTGCAATTGTAGAATGTATCAGAATAACAGATGTACTTTCCCTATCTAAAAGATCGAACAATGGCAGGTATTGAACAAACGTGTCACGTCGTGTACTAACCACAGTCAGCACGACATGATAACGTACGTGTATGCTTCAAACCTCGCAGCATTCATGCAATAGAAGCCAAACGTCCTGGATTTGCCTAAAATTACCGGGTATTGTTTCAAAGTGTTTTTTACCAGGGTCCAGTCCAGAGTCCAGTCCATATTTTCCAGCTGGCCGGCTGATGCTTGTAAGGCTTTTGCTTACATTTCGCATGATTTAATTGCTCTTAATTGTTTCGTTTACTTCGAGCACTAATTGGCCTCTAATTGAGCTTCCGACTATGACGTGTTAATTAGACATGCTCATTACCAATTACGAATTACGGACACACACACGTGCACGATAACATAGTGCCTTGGGCTCTACAAGCCACTAGGCACAAAAATGGTTGTATGCAAAGTTCTGTGATGTTCTAACAAAATCCCCAGATATACATAAAGAGGGATAAATTTCCATCGACTGCCTCTGAAAAATGTATGTCTTCTTCAGGAATGACTGGTGCGAATTAAAAGTGTATAAATGAATCGCAGCCAGTCATGGTTTTAAATAGACTAAATGGCAACAGTCATGACTTCTTTCTCTAAATAGCACGCCAGTTAATAGCACTTTGGTAAGCTTAAATAGCACTCTGATTTGACCGTTTATGGTTAGTGGTTAAAAATGATAATGGTGACATGATATATACTTTAAAAATTCAATTGTTTCGCAACCGGCCTTGGTGGCCCAGTGGAACGAGTATTGTTGCTCTGTGGTCGACCCGTGTTTGACCTCTCTTTAGGTCTCCTATTAAAATGTCCATTTTTACATTGTTTTAATTCATAGAACTGTCTAACTGCCAGTCATCTAGTCTATTAAATTCCTTGACCAGCAACTGGCTTTTTTAAATACAATTATTCAACCTACCATTGCTGAGGTGTTCCAAAGCGTCACTCACAGCCTGTCCAATAATTTGTGCATCTTCTTTGCTTGGAAAATTTAAACCGTAGACCGTTATGCTATCTCTCCATTCATGAAATGTTGGGGTGGCTTCAATATACTTCAATCCTTTTCTTAGTGCACAGTTAACACTTACCACCTAAAATTAGAAAAGCAAAAATAAAAAACAATAAAAAACAATAGGTCCTGTCCACAGTACATCCATGTGTTTGCTTATCAGTTTCAATACACTAGAATTTTAACAAGATTTTGCTTGCTCTGTAAATTCCCATAAAATATCATTGTAGTGTTAAATGAAAATAGTTTTTTTTCTTTGAATTTCCTCGGCTACAGCTCACTGCATTTAATTAAGTTTACGATCATGATAACAAGATAAAATTCAAAACACAACATGTACATTGGGTTCTTTATATAGGTTCCCACAAATATTGTAACAATTCGATTTAGCGCCCTCCCTTAAGCCTTAACCAAACTTTAATAATTTCCCTGGGAATGTGGCATATCATGATTGAAATGGCAGGTAGTGAATGAAAATCCAGACTAGTGGTCCTGACGCAATGGCCTGACTCAAATCTTAACTTGTGATCCTTTCTTGAAATCCAACTCGAAATCATGACTAGAATAGGTACCCTCATCCGTTCTAAGTATGGATTTTACAGATTCATATAAATTTATGGGTTTATTATGTTTGTTTCATTCCCTTTTATTTTAGGAAATTAACCACTGGTTTACCATGGTCTACGTTCTCGGACCCGGACCGGGTCAATAAAAAACAGAATAAATGGGGATGGAATGGGGGATTTTGTAGCCTGCGAGCAGGCTCACCTTTGGGTCACACATGCGTGCAGCGAAGCCGTGTCACACGAGTGGCGAAGCCAGGAGAAAGTGAGCCTGCAACGATCTCCATATTTTTTTCACTTCCACCCTGGAAACCACAGGAATAAGATAAGCCAATTAAATTTCACCGGAATTTTGATATTTGACAGCGCAATGACAGCAGCTTGCTGAACTCCTTCTCCATCACTCACTCGGCAGAGCAAAACACATTCTCAAGCACAGATTCCTTAAGCTTGAGAAAGCGTATTTCCAGTTAGGACACGCACTTGATTCCTAGTGGCCTTGTTTCAGTAATCTGGTCTTCGATGATGCTGGTAAGCGGGCAAATTACCAGGATGCATTCATGTTGTTATGTTTCGTCCCATCATGTACGTTTGAAATATCAAACGTTTGCCGTTTCCAGTCAGCAAAACGGCAAGTACCGTCTCGATTCGACTGTAGATTTTTGACAGCGGTATCCTGCTCCTTCTTCAGTTTAAAAATCAACCCTGAAACAGACTTGAACATCATTAAAACATCAGAAATAAGCGAACTTAACTCTCCTGCTGAACCTATGTTGTTGAACTGTTGACATTTTCAAAAATGCGTGGCAAATTACCGACTCTGTGGGGATCTCATCAAACACAACAGATTGACAGTTTTCTCCTCTTTGGCGCTTTTTGGCCAATGGTATTTCACTTTGCTCAGGCAAAGCAGAAATGAAAAATTTACAGAGATCATTGCAGGCCAGATCACTTTGCTTGCAGATCACTTGCATGTGACCCAAAGGTGAGCCTGCTCGCAGTCTAGGCATTTTGTTAGTGAAGATATTTAGAGTTTCCCGGAACTTACAAAAATCATAACGAAGGTATGTTACTTTGTTTATTGAAAATAGTTATGGTTTTAAAAAAAGTTGAATGAATATTTTTGTTGAATGAAATATATTTGGATTAATATTATGAATTGATATTTTTGCTAAAATTAAAAATTGGCCAGAAAAAAAATAAACAAATGTTGTTGTTGAATGAAAATAGCCTGAGTTGAAGTTGAAATCACAACATAAATACATACATGATCTTGAACCTTTCTACCAACTATTCTGTAAGTCTTATGAACTGGATGGTAATAAACACTGACTCTGGATATTCCACTTGTACCACCTGAGTGTTCCCATTCTTTTCTTTTGTCGTTATACAGCATAACAGAAGCTGGGACATTGGCAATACGTTCTTCGCTAAACAGAGAAATAAAGGACAAGAGGGTTAGCCAATAGAAAATAGCAAATGATTAATAAATTATACATCAAAGTTTATGAAGAACGTAAGTGATATATCCATTTTGCATGTCAGTGTATTGGAATTTTAAATAGAAACTAAATTAATTCAGCAGCTTTTAAATAACTGCATACCGTAAATTTGTTGAATTCTACCCAGGATGCCAGTGATAATTTTTTGTGTACTTAACTACTGTAGTTCAAGTGGCTGTGACCAGGAAGACAATGCAATACTTATAGGAGTGTGCGTCTCATAATCAATGCTACTGGCAAGTATACCAGGTTACGAAGCCCTGGTCATTAATTTTACTCTCAGCAGCTATATTTGAAAATTTTTTTTCAAATCCCAAGGCTTTAAATAATGGCTTACTGGAATGCAACCATACCAACAGATACCAATAATTGTTTTAGTATTACCCATAATTTTTTTTGGTGGGGGAGGCCAATTTTTCTGAGCTCAATTTTTTTTTCTGTCAGGTGTGCTTGTGCAAGAATTTTTTCACCTTTAGCTTGAGTAGCTTTACTATGATTTTCAGTTGAGTAAAGGACGGAAGAAGTTTGGTGACAAGGTTTTGATGTTAAAACTACGTGGTTGCCATGAGTAACTGGCTTAGTATCGAGGGTTTTCAGTAAGAATCAAAGTAGGCGGCAGAAAAGTAGAAGTAGGCGGCAAAAGGGGTACTCGCGCCACAGGCGCGACCTTCTAGGGGGGTCCGGGGGCGTGCCCCTGAAAACTTTTAAAATCTGAGCCTCCAAGAGTGCATTTCCTGCATTCTGGGGCAAGAATTAGGTCATTTTAGACAGAACCATACATGCTCTACTTTCCAGCTTTTTATTCAACGGTTTTAATTATCTTGCAGACAAAATAGTTGCCAACACAAATTTTTAGTCGCCAGATAATTTGCAAATCAAATAGGGCCTTGTTCAAAAGTGTTTAAAATCATTCCTAGGAATTTAATCCAAAAAAGGACTGAATACATAAATATTCAAAAGGAAAACAAAACAATCTTATCACTTGGTTTAAAACAAACACAATATATAAGATTTTGTGGCCACTATGGATTGAGTCTCTTGTTGATTAATTCGATAGGCATACATGACGTGCTCAAGGGCTTGCAAAGCATTTTAGGGCGATTTTAAACATGGCCAGCTTTTTGCGACTTTTCCGATGTGATAGAACCTTTTACAGCAAAGGAAGAGGATGGATTGACTTCTTTTTCTATTTTGGATGTTTTAGAAGCAAAGATCTTCCGATATAACTTTCTGGAAGGGCATAATCTCTGAGGAAATGTCCGTTATTCATCGTCAACACACAGAAATGTAGTCGCCATTTTGGCGACTAAAGCAGAATTTTTATGAAATGTTAGTAGCAATTTCGAGCCCTGAGTCGATATATTTTAACCAAGAATTATGGCAAGTTTCTTTTGTGTTAAATGAATTAAATGTTGGCTGATCCGCGGTTCATGTTGTGGCAAATTATTCATCATGCTAATTCGTAAAATTCGAGTAAGTTGTTAATCAAAGTAGGCGGCGAAAACAGGTGGAGTAGCTGGCGAGTTTCGCCGGCTGCCAGCCCCTATTGAAAACCCTGAGTATCCATTGGTAACATATGCCTCACATGCCAAAAATGCCCTCCAAATCATGGAACGGCTGAGTTTGACAAGTTACCATTGGAAACCAAGCCAGTTGCCCATAGTAACGACGTAGTTTTAACGTCAAAACTTTGTCCCCAAGCTTCCTTCATGCCTTACTCAACTGATAATCATAGTACCTTCGGCTTGCTGTGTAGTAATCTTTTTTACCCAAACACCCCACCCCCAAGGGTTCTCATTAGAAGACAGGACCCCAGTACCAGTACTAGGATACACATTGTTACGGCCAGTAGCTGTCTTCTTTCAATTTGAACATAAAGAAATTGATTTCACGCTTTCCTTTCTGCCTTTCTTTTTGTCCTAATGTACATGAGAGCTAAGTGAAACCCCTGGCCCCTAATTTATATGCACTGAATACATGTATATAAACAAAATCATGTATGTATTAATAAATTTCCCACTTCACGTTGTCTTCGGCTTTGCTGTCAAGATTTCCAAAGTATTTCTTTGGGGTGTCCCTGAAGAGGTTTTGTAGTAGAGCACGTTCAGCTTTCTTAAAGGGGCTTTGTCACGGATTTTAACAGATTTTTGAACAGCTAAAATTTATGTTTGTGTCAAAGGAAACCAAAAACTAATAGTCCACTTTTATTAACAATTGCTATATTAGAGCACCAAAACTGTTAACAAGTGTCTGTAGCTGTAGATGGCTACGATGGAAATGGATTACAACTTGAAAAGTTAAGCTAAACTTTTCAAGTTGTTTCCGCACGTCTACAAAAACTTCGATATTTATAGCCGCAGTTAGATTTCTATCCACACATTAAGGTTGTATATTCCTTTAGAGGTTCGAAGGTAATGATTTTCATGGGTGAAGTTGCCTGCCATTAATTTCAGAACAGTTTAGACCAAAAATCTGCAAAATTCCTGTGACAGAGCTCCTTTAATAGGGCTGGCATAGGCAGTAATTTTGACCAACTTCAGCAAAGATTACATAAATTGTCCTGGCTACTGGTGCACATCACAGTAAATCGGCAAATTTACGACCTAATGTACGTGATATTCCAGCAAGTTTTAAAAGAACTATCCACAAACTGACCAGACTCAAATTAGGGCAATTATAGTTTAAAGACTGTTCTTTCGAGGGCCGTGAGCTCTCATGAAAGTGAGCCAGGGAACAGTATTTTTTTGGCTACATTCCAGAGGCAGTACCCAATTCTTGGATGTGGACGTTGCATGTCTTGTGTAAATATTTGTGTTCTATACACGAATTGAAAACTTAAACTTATAGAACTGCTCTAGCATGCTTCAAATTGCCCAAAAAACTGCATAAAAACAAATTTAAACATGGCAGAAAATATTTCTACTTCATTTTATTGTAAATACACAGCAGCTAAAAGTTGATTTTAGGAAGCTTAAATATTAAGAAATAGCGATAAGTAATGAAATTTGAATATGGGGTATGCTGTGACCTCACAAACATAGGATGGTAAGCCTGTGACTAGGCAATATTCACGATTAACTGAGCTACATTGTGTAGGGCCAGGGTGCATTCCGCATAAATCCTATGCCGAAGATATGCCAAGGGTTTCAAAATTCCACGCCAAGCGCCTGACAAGCGGCCAAAATCCTACGCCGATTTGCCGAGGAATGCTACTTTGCTACCAGCTTTCTTGCCACCGCTACGCTGCGAAAGAGAGGCCGGAAGACTCTGGTAACTTTTGGTAACGACTTTGCCTCACGCAGTGACGTAGTAACTGATATTCCAGCACCAGCAGGAATGAATATGCAGGCTAGGGTTACGCCAAATGTCGTCTTCATCTCCCGACGCTGTATGCCAAAAACTCTGATCCCACGCTGGTACACCGCAAAATTTTAAAACCCACGCCGAAGATGTTCGGCGTAATTAACCTACACTAAATGCACCCTGGGTGTAGGGTAAGCATTTATGTAAAAAGGCCTAACTCTATCGATCTACCTCTCTGTTATTGGCGATAACTTAATGTTTGGTAATGGATTGGGTAAAAAACATCATAGTGAGCATTTCCTTTCTCTGGTTTAAGCATATTTCTATCATCTCGTGCACTACAAAGTCTAACGACACAGTCAACAGAAAACCTTAAGGTAATGCTGAATACATGTACTGTTCCACTCCGCTAGCATGCTGGACCCATGCTCGAATTTCCAACAAAAAGGACAGGTAAAATCCGTCCCTGAAATAAACTTCATTCAGTTCCGTTCACCTGAGTGAATTAACTTACGACTGGTTACAAGCTTAATTAACATATTGTTGCACTCTTGGCAGTGGTGAAATCTTACCTCATAGTAGAAATAACAATAACCAAAAATTGTCCAACCGTGTATTTTGCGTTCTAGTTCTCTATCCGACTTCTAGCTAGCCTCTTCGCCTCTTTAGCTTACTTTCTAATCTTCTTTTCGACTTTGTTGACTTTGTTTGTGTTGGCAGACATTTTCTGAGCCCGCGTTCTTTACCCCACGCACACTCGCTGAATATCCTGAGACGGTAGATTCGTTATGTATGCGGAACTTTTATGTCCCTATTATAATATAGATAGGAGTCTGCGCGCGCTCTGATTGGCTAAAAACCTATGTTTTATCAGAGTATAAAACATAGAAAAATCATGTTTTATTGTTTTTCGTCAGCTTTCTTCGAGTGCTTCGCGCCTCGTTGGTTATAACCACTCGTATCCAACAAGGGCGAATGGAATATTTGTTTTTATTAAATTGCTTTTTACTGAAGTGTAAATCCACTGGACATTTCATTTTGATGTAAACGAAGTGATAGTATGAGGAGGCGGGAAAATTTGTGGCGCGGTGTTCACTCCTTGAGTTTAAGGGGGGAGACTCTTAACTACAGATCTGGAGCAGTTGCTAAGGAATTGTTGAAGACTGTATTTTGAAGCAAGCGATTTTGAAGCTTTTTGTAACGCTAAATGGTGAATTTTAGTTGGGGGGTACACCTGCTTTAAAAAATATATCATTGCGCGTGCGAAACTAGTGCCAGTCCCAAACCGCGCGTTAGAATTTAAAATCCCTAAAACTCCACGGAAAGAAGGTAAAGTTCCGATTTCTCTTACGAATCAGAGATAACGTGGCCGTCTTTATAATCTGACGTATGCTTTTACCGTTTACACGAAAAAAGGAAACGCTACTGAGTAGTAAAGGGGGTACTTATAGACTCAATTTCCCATTTTTCCATTTGGTAAAGGAAATGTATGGGGAAAAAGTGGGACTAAAGTGGATGGATAATGAATTCAAGATGGCCACGGTAGATGGTTGGGAAATGAAAGTGTGAATGGTTGCAAAAGCGAAGAAATGAGAAACAATAGTAATTATTTTGCAAATGAGTGTGAATGGATGCAAAAGCGAAGAAATGAGAAACAATAATACATTATTGTGCAAATGTTTTTATTGACTAGCTGTGTACATCATCGTAAAGGTATATTATTGAAACAGAAGTACATTAAAAAAAATTGTCGGATACCCAGAGTAAATTTACTTATGTGCTTTTTTTATTGAAAAATTTATCTCTAGCACACTTTCCACAAATAGAGAAGCCATTGTTAAAGGCTTCCTCTCGGTCTAATCCGAAGTCATGAATTGATGCGTATTCATTGTCTCGGATAACTTTCAAACAACTGGAATTTATGCATTTATCGTTCCACCCCCTTCCAGTGAAAAATTTGGATGTGAACAATGTGTAATGCTCCCTTTTCTTGGAGCAATCGAACTTAGCTATTCTTCCGATACCTTCACACAACATTTTACGACCTTTGGTAGTAACGGAGTAAAAATGACTTCTATTTTCCGCGACGTTGTGATTGCTAGTTAATTCTTGCCCCTCGATCATTAATATGTCATTTTCAACGAGATATTTAATCATGCTAGAGGCATATTCTGTGCTTAACATAATTATACGGATTTCTAGAATACCCGTCACTTATTCTATTGTAAGGATGTGTACAAATTTTTAACGTTTTGCCTTGAAAATGTTCGGAGGGCTTGTAACTTCTCTTCAGGAGCTCGATGACTTGAGGGAATCTTGTTTCAATAAATGCGAGGGTGAGCCTTGCGTGGTGGGGGCTACATGGATGCTTTGTCGTACCAGTACAACTTCTACGGTCTGCTCATCAAGACTATCCAGTTTTAAATACGGGTTGTATCTTATAGCAAATTTACCTCAATCCAAGAGTCTGGCTTGCATGTCTATTGGCGTGTAACTGGAAGGGAAGCACGTGTCTTCTACCATCAGGTACTTGAAGATGTTATATGAAGCTGGTACCAAAATGTCACCTCCGCATCAAAACACATCTCAGTGGAGAGGATCGCGCGCGCATCGTGTAAAGCGACCATTTCACCCAGGAAAGAAGCTTCTTCGTAAGGAGTAGGTGTTTTTGGACGAGGCTCCTCTGGGTTTTTATGTGGACTTTCACACGAAGTGTGAAAATCCACATATTGCGATCGTGCAGTTTTCCCGATTGGGACGTCAATTTCCGTGATAACTCGTGTCAGCGCTTTCGGAAACTTTCGAGGGTGTTCGGAAAATCCGAAGTTTTGGAGGGAGTTAATGTTAAGTTGGACGTGAACCCGGGAAATGAACTGCCCACGAGACGCCACAAAGGAAGCATCACGCATGCTAAATACTTGACTTTCATTAATCTTTATATTTGTATGGCGTTCGACTGAACTGCGGGCAAAGGTAACGCTATTTTCACACTTTTCGCGCGCTATTTGTGTTCGACTGGACTTCAGTTGCTGTATTCGCTTGATTCGCATACAATTGAAAATAGTTGATTAGCATTTTTTAGCAAATATCTGGATATTTGTTGTTTTGTTTCAGCTTTGCCACACAGAATCTTTAGAACGGTTGAATGGATACACAACGAGTCAAAACAAAACAAAACAAGTTCACTAATCAAGTTCGGGGCTTTCCCGCATTCATTATTGTCTTGGATTTCTCCCAAGTTTAATTTGAATAACGCAATCTGACTGATGTCGAATTCAAAACTGCTGGTAAAAGGTAAGTGTGAATCGCATAAAACTTATTTTGGACCGAAAAAGGTATGTATTGAAACCGTGCGGTAAACTAAATTACTGACAATTATAAAACGTGTCGTTCGCAACTCGCCGACTCCACTCGAAAAGTAATTCAAGAACGATGATAATTTTAGGTTGAAAAAAAGTATTCATCTGCCTTCTCTCATCAAGAAATTATTAGTGAAATCTTGTTGAAAGGCGATAAAAGCCATTACGGAAAATTTATATATAAAAACAACGCATTCAAAGAAAATGATTAATTTATTAATGAGTTCAGCTGTTGTTTACACAAGCGTTCAGCTGAAATGTCACGCAAACAAAGACAGTCTACATACTCCGCGAAATATTTATTTATGAATGGACTGGAATTAGAATCCCCGATTTCTAGTGGTAAGATTTTGTTTTTGTTCTTAATAACTAATTTTATTGTTCTAATTTCAATTTAAAGATCTTATTTGTCTATTTCTAGTAAACCCCCCCGCAAGAGACTGTCATATGAATTGTCCTTACAGACATCTTCTTTTGGTTTTAAGGACATGTTGCCAATGTTTTTATCCATTTAAAGTGACTGTAGCTCTTATTTGAATTGTCTGTGTTTTTAAATGGTATCTCTAGCTTGGGGGCTAAAACAAGTTGAGCCACGCCCAGATTGCCATCCTTTACGGGAAAAGTAAAACTCAAAACAGCAAGGGACCGCCAACGATAATGCTGCTAACGTGGGATATACAAGCGATTCTATCAGCCGAAAAAATAAAATAACATTACAAATAATACAGTAGACTAATACTACGTGAAAAAGTAGACTTAGAGAGACACCAACACGACAGCTGTCCACGGTTGCAGCCGTGCTATATCAATTCTGGGGTCCGTTTCTCGAAGGTCCTGAAAAGTTTTCGCACCCGGAAAGCCATAGCAAAATCTTAAACCTTATGATTACAGAGGTGTCTAATCTATGATATTTTTTTTAATATGAACAGAAGTTCTCTTCAAACAAAGTTTCAGGCCTATACACTCCTCTGTTTTTAAAATACAGATGACTAAAAGTGGCTTTGCGGTCCCAAAAGGTCTCCGGGGCTTTCGAGAAACAAAGTCTACTTTTTTACCTAGTATCAACCTTGCTGTATTGTTTGTAATGTTATCCTTTACAGGAGTAGAATCAGTAGATCAAATTCTCCGACGAACATCTCCGTCCTTTTCAAATAATCATATAGAGATACTGTCGGGTCTTGTCCCAGGTTTTCCGCTTCTCTGGCACAATTTAAATTGGACAGCATTTCAATGTTTAAGGCGATCTTCAGGGTAAAAATTGCAAGGTGTGTTCTCAAAACGAAAAAGTAGTTTTTCTTTCATGATCATAAGAAAAGTTGATTGATAAGGTTTTTATCATCTCGAGTTTCAAGTGACTGTCAACTCATATTTGACTCGTACTTAGACTTGCCTACAAGTGGAGCTCACAGAGCGCGAAGCGCTAGAGCGCCGGGGTGAATTGCCAAACCGGAAACGAGAAGCAAACGTCTTTAAAAAGGTCTAACATTGGCTCATCTACTCATTTGTTATCAAAAGCAAATGAAAGTCCACATATGTACGCATTGCGGACCCACTTTTATTAAACACGTTATCTCCTTGGTGTTCCATTATCGTAACTGTAAAAGTTAAACTACAACTCGTGTGTAAAATTGTAAATCCAAATTACTTTTATTATATAGTTCATAAACCAGCTTTAATTTTTTGATTGACATACATTAGTTTCTTTGTTGAGTTTCGGTTACGCTTTGAAGATCAACTTATGATTGGCATCTATCACTTATGATTTAACCGAAAACGTTTTGGAAAAATACAATAATTTATTCGGCAGTATGCTGCTGAGAGCTTTTGATTTATCCGACATACTCCCACTTTGATTGACAGTGTTTAACCTTTTGATTTATCCGACAACAATTGTTGATTGTAATTCTTAACTTGCGATTTATCCGACAACGTTTTGATTTATAGGACATGCCCTCATTTTGATTGACAGTTTTTAAGCGTTTGATTTATCCGACGGCCTTACGTGTTCGAAGACCGTGGCGCGCATTCTTAAGAACATATTTGGGAAGACACTTTCGGTTGGTTTATTATGGCTGCTCATGCATCTATCAGTTCACAAGGCACACAAACGTACCAAAGTTCACCCATGGCGTTTGCAGTTAACACAGTTTGCCCAATAGCGGAACAAGTACGGACGGTAAATGTTGAAACTGAAGAGGGAAAGATGGTCGAAAGTGGTTAGATTTACTGAACCAGTAAATGAATTTCTGTCTGGGTCTAATTGCCCATGCTACCACATCGAGATGCGTCAATGAAGTGATCAAGGCTAACGTGTTGCCTTATCTTGGTCGCGTGATGGGTGATGCTCAGAACAGTTACAAGGGGTTTCGCGAAATATGCGTCAATATCTGCCAAGCACCGTTAACAGTTCTTCCCGGGTTTGCAAAAGTGTAGTACAAGTTTCCAAACTGAATGTGTAACTGAGAAATCACAGGAGAGAAGAGAAGAGCTGAGCAGAGCTGTGCAGAGCTCAGCAGAGCAGAGCTGAGCGGAGCTGAGCGGAGCAGAGCAGAGCAGAGCTGAGCGCGTTGACGAATGTGGCATTTCAGCGGGCAGCCTTTCTGGCTAATCGTGTCTTTCAGCTTACTTTCGCTGCTTTATGCGATGAACTTATTCAACAAAAACGGTTAGGTTTAAACGGCTGTTAATCATCCGAGCCAAACACAGCAGTCCAGCTTGATTATGGATCAGGAAGAGCCGTGGTTCCGTTACTTTGATCAAGCGGTGGAGAATGTTGACCTTGCGCGTGTTATGACAGTTGCAGAAAGTGTTTGTAGCACTAGCTCTTGGATTTTACCTTGGTGAGTGGCAAGGCTACCTCACTAAATTGTCTAAACTATCCAGGACTACCATCTGTCTGGCATCTCTAGAACTCAGGAACTCTGGGAGCATCATAGAGGAAGAGGACATCCAGGATCGCGCTATCTTTGCCATTTATCACGGTCCCAATGAACAATAACGGGACGATTTCAGTGATTTGCAAAGTGCACGTTAAGCCAGCCATGAGCTGAGGGACACTGGACTGTCAGACGAAAGGAAGAAGGAAGAAATGTAAAACTTAGCATGGACCTTGATTTTGTCATAAATGAGATACAAAACAATTTTCGCTTTTAACCAGTGGACCGACTACTTGTAGAACTTCGCCGCCGCGGCATCAGACAACCAGACCGAAGCATAAACGGTAATTTGCTAATATTCAGGAACGTCTCTTGATAAAGTTGTGACAGGGATGTTTATTTAGTTATTTTAAGAAAATTGTGCATTAAGCAAGTGCAAAGCGTTTATTACGGCTATAATTCGTCAATAAATGTTATTTTGTGTTTGATGCATGTATTTGTGTCATAGCAGCGTATTGCTATGACAGATGGATTGTTTGAATTAATAAAGTGTTTGTGATTTTTTAGAATGTAGTTTTATCGTTGGTTTCAGTCATTGGAGCATGAATACGATCGACCTGTGATCGACCCAACTCAATGCCTTTCATTCGGAGTAGCATTTGAATAGAACGAGTATATATCTTATTTTGTAAACTCGAAGCAGTTTGATGACCGTTATCTGCGCATAACGAGTAACTTTTAGTTACCCAGAGTTTTAAAATGAACTTTATTTGAGTTGTTGAGTAACTTTAAATTAATTAGAATGATATTTTGCTTAGCTTCCTTGTATATTTGATAGTAAAATAGTGGCAAATCAGGCACATGGTATGCAAAGCGTTTCGACTACACTGCCCAAGAACATAATTTGCGTTTCCTAGTGATGTTTCGGTAACAGGTTTTCCTTGTCGAACTCAGTTTAACGCTTCTTTTGTTAGCACCAACATTACACTAAGTTTAATTAAGTATTGTTTTGTTTTTGCAAATATTTTATTTTACATACATTGTTATTGCTGGAGAACTTTTTTCCTAATCTATTCGTATGTCAATGTGTCGGTTATTCCATCAAACGGTTTTACATTTCAGTTGCTCGATAAAAGTTTACTTTCGCTGTTCAACTTCAAAGCGTCTATTGATACCTTCCAAAAGTTCTTTGATAGAGCCAAAAATGGTTTTACTTTTAATTTGGTTCGGGTACGGTAACATTTAAGCGGTTCTCGATATTACAAAACGTCTACAGATTTTCTATTAGTCTACAACAAAAGTCATTTTCGCGCTTGCATTACAAAACAAGGGACTAAAACAAAGGACTTTTCAGCACAAAAACTATTAAACCAGCATGTTTTGATTTTCAATTCATCACAAGTATGTGCTTGTATGGTTTGTCATGCACTCAAATATACATTGAAAATAAATTTTGAGTTTGAATTTATAAAGAATTAACGTTTGGCGTGCGAGGTAGTACTGAGTTTGATTTTTGACGACTACAACTGTGTACTTTATGTATAAGCATGTTAGTTGAATATTGTTTCACGCCTTTTCAGTTCGCCTTCATACTCGTTATTCGCCTGGCACTGATTGCATGCCTTGAACTTAATTAGGGTTTTCAATTTTCGCAAAGCTTTCATTCTGTATTTCATAAATCAGTGATATCATATAATCGCAGCAAAGTAGTGAGAGAAACTGTCAAATCTGCCGATTCCATTGCAAAACTATCATTTTTTAGATTTCTGCAGGTACACACGCATACGTACGTGCGCATATGCTCGCTTCGTCCCTGAACTTTGAGCGGGGTTTGCAGCAAGAAACGAGTGTTTGAAAAGAAATAAGGTCACCTTATCATTTAGACAAATCCATATACATCTTCAACAAAAAAAAAGTTACTGAAAGCACTGTCAATACCGTTTGAGTATTGTAAAACAAAAAGACAATCAGTGTGCAAAAATGCAAAAAATAAACATCCTGCCAGTAACTCACAATAAGCTTACGAAACATAACTTCCATTGAGTGACTCGACTATATTAATAAGCAAGGGATATTACTTTACTCATTTGAAGAGAAACAATTGTCGAGTAAACATCTTAGAACACATGGGGCATCTTTGTCAGTTCTGTCAAAGATCATTTAGTCGAAGATATAACAGAGACCGCCACGAAAAGCAAGGTTGCCACAAACGTCTAGAGCAACAACAAGTGGAGATGGATAGTGAATACGCAATGAGTGAGCTAGGGCTCTCCGGCTACGGTTGTTCAAGGAAAGCCTGGTGAAGAATATGAAGACAACCTTAGCCAGGACGAAGAAGAACAGGGCAAAGAATATGATGACGAAGATACTGACGATAAAAGCGAAAACAACGAAGATGAAGATCATAGTGATGACGATAATGAAACCACTACTACTGATGTTGAAAATGATGATATTGATCCCTGGGATAAGCTGCGCGAGGAAGCCATAATTGATTTGAGTTCATGCTGGGAAGATCAAGTAGAACAATACATAACACAGGGCTTGTCGAAAGAGGATGCCGAGCTTCAAACATCCACTCTACTACTTCCCGCATACAGAAAGAGGCTACGATTCTTGTATTTGCGCTATTTAAAGTGGTGTCATGTTCTTAAAACTGATCCAGTGCACAAAAAGGTTATGGCAACGCTGCGTAGCTTTATGGACGACGACGAAATGGACTTCGTAGAGGCTGCAGAAGCAGCAATCAATAAACGCAAATATTTATTGAACAAACTGATTGAACACGAGGACTTTTCTAAACAAACTTTAACTGAAAATGACAACGACGAATTTCTTTATCATGGATGAAAGAGAAAATATCACGAAATCCATTGATACTCAACCAGACAAGTCCAGAGGACGAAAACAGGTGCACAGGTTAGGAAAAGGCCAAACAAGTAAACAAAGAGCTTTTCCAGCTGTAATGTGTCAGATTAGATAAAAACCGCGAAACATTTTACAACTAAGAGTTAACTTTAGGGATACTATTTAGCTGGCCGGCTACTGTACTACGGGATTGTTTCAATATCTTTTTTTTTTATCTTTGTATTAAAAAACAATAAACTGTGTGTGATAACCTTCTGAGTGTAGTTTCGTCTTGGGGTTCAGAATTCAGCATTAATTTAGGATGCCAAATGTGCCAAATGACTTAAGTCGAGCGGAAGCGAACTGGGCGAGCCGAGCCAAACAGAGCATGGAAAAGCATGACAAGCAGAGCAGCAGGGTAGAGCGAAGCAGAATGCAGATGAGTAGCACAAAGCATGGCAGAGCAATGGATAGTAGAATAAACAAAAGAAATCGTGCAAAATACTTTATGGAGTATCCTCCCAGTGTAAAACAAGAGGTATATAAGGACTGTGTGTTTTCCAGAAGGAAACATTTTTGCTTTTGAATTAAATTAATGTAGACATCGACAGACATTACTAAAGGGTGTATAGTCATCTTGGGCGCGGGAGCATCAAAATTACGCAGCCACTCAATCTTGCCACGTGACCTTACATTTGTTCCAGAAGAGAATGGGCGAAGTTATTCGAAACTTAGTAAAAGAGCTACGCGAAACAACAGCCAAACTGTATAGAGGAAAAACAAGACGGAAAGACGAGAGTATTGTGTAAGGATTGCAGTGCAAAATTGAAAACAAAAATCGAGTTAGAACGTCAGATCGACGACTTAAGACAAAACGCACAACGTTGGAAAGAGTTGTATTACCTGTGCACAGGAGAGAAGAGAAGAGCTGAGCAGAGCTAAGAAGAGCAAATGGAATCGGCAGATTTGACAGAGTTTCTCTCATTACGTTGCTGCGATTATATGATATCACTGATTTATGAAATACAGAATGAAAGCTTTGCGAAAATTGAAAACCCTAATTAAGTTCAAGGCATGCAATCAGTGCCAGGCGAATAACGAGTATGAAGGCGAACTGAAAAGGCGTGAAACAATATTCAACTAACATGCTTATACATAAAGTACACAGTTGTAGTCGTCAAAAATCAAACTCAGTACTACCTCGCACGCCAAACGTTAATTCTTTATAAATTCAAACTCAAAATTTATTTTCAATGTATATTTGAGTGCATGACAAACCATACAAGCACATACTTGTGATGAATTGAAAATCAAAACACGCTGGTTTAATAGTTTTTGTGCTGAAAAGTCCTTTGTTTTAGTCCCTTGTTTTGTAATGCAAGCGCGAAAATGACTTTTGTTGTAGACTAATAGAAAATCTGTAGACGTTTTGTAATATCGAGAACCGCTTAAATGTTACCGTACCCGAACCAAATTAAAAGTAAAACCATTTTTGGCTCTTTCAAAGAACTTTTGGAAGGTATCAATAGACGCTTTGAAGTTGAACAGCGAAAGTAAACTTTTATCGAGCAACTGAAATGTAAAACCGTTTGATGGAATAACCGACACATTGACGTACGAATAGATTAGGAATAAAATTCTCCAGCAATAACAATGTATGTAAAATAAAATATTTGCAAAAACAAAACAATACTTAATTAAACTTAGTGTAATGTTTGTGTTAACAAAAGAAGCGTTAAACTGAGTTCGACAAGGAAAACCTGTTACCGGAACATCACTAGGAAACGCAAATTATGTTCTTGGGCAGTGTAGTCGAAACGCTTTGCATACCATGTGCCTGATTTGCCACTATTTTACTATCAAATATACAAGGAAGCTAAGCAAAATATCATTCTAATTAATTTAAAGTTACTCAACAACTCAAATAAAGTTCATTTTAAAACTCTGGGTAACTAAAAGTTACTCGTTATGCGCAGATAACGGTCATCAAACTGCTTCGAGTTTACAAAATAAGATATATACTCGTTCTATTCAAATGCTACTCCGAATGAAAGGCATTGAGTTGGGTCGATCACAGGTCGATCGTATTCATGCTCCAATGACTGAAACCAACGATAAAACTACATTCTAAAAAATCACAAACACTTTATTAATTCAAACAATCCATCTGTCATAGCAATACGCTGCTATGACACAAATACATGCATCAAACACAAAATAACATTTATTGACGAATTATAGCCGTAATAAACGCTTTGCACTTGCTTAATGCACAATTTTCTTAAAATAACTAAATAAACATCCCTGTCACAACTTTATCAAGAGACGTTCCTGAATATTAGCAAATTACCGTTTATGCTTCGGTCTGGTTGTCTGATGCCGCGGCGGCGAAGTTCTACAAGTAGTCGGTCCACTGGTTAAAAGCGAAAATTGTTTTGTATCTCATTTATGACAAAATCAAGGTCCATGCTAAGTTTTACATTTCTTCCTTCTTCCTTTCGTCTGACAGTCCAGTGTCCCTCAGCTCATGGCTGGCTTAACGTGCACTTTGCAAATCACTGAAATCGTCCCGTTATTGTTCATTGGGACCGTGATAAATGGCAAAGATAGCGCGATCCTGGATGTCCTCTTCCTCTATGATGCTCCCAGAGTTCCTGAGTTCTAGAGATGCCAGACAGATGGTAGTCCTGGATAGTTTAGACAATTTAGTGAGGTAGCCTTGCCACTCACCAAGGTAAAATCCAAGAGCTAGTGCTACAAACACTTTCTGCAACTGTCATAACACGCGCAAGGTCAACATTCTCCACCGCTTGATCAAAGTAACGGAACCACGGCTCTTCCTGATCCATAATCAAGCTGGACTGCTGTGTTTGGCTCGGATGATTAACAGCCGTTTAAACCTAACCGTTTTTGTTGAATAAGTTCATCGCATAAAGCAGCGAAAGTAAGCTGAAAGACACGATTAGCCAGAAAGGCTGCCCGCTGAAATGCCACATTCGTCAACGCGCTCAGCTCTGCTCTGCTCTGCTCCGCTCAGCTCCGCTCAGCTCTGCTCTGCTGAGCTCTGCACAGCTCTGCTCAGCTCTTCTCTTCTCTCCTGTGATTTCTCAGTTACACATTCAGTTTGGAAACTTGTACTACACTTTTGCAAACCCGGGAAGAACTGTTAACGGTGCTTGGCAGATATTGACGCATATTTCGCGAAACCCCTTGTAACTGTTCTGAGCATCACCCATCACGCGACCAAGATAAGGCAACACGTTAGCCTTGATCACTTCATTGACGCATCTCGATGTGGTAGCATGGGCAATTAGACCCAGACAGAAATTCATTTACTGGTTCAGTAAATCTAACCACTTTCGACCATCTTTCCCTCTTCAGTTTCAACATTTACCGTCCGTACTTGTTCCGCTATTGGGCAAACTGTGTTAACTGCAAACGCCATGGGTGAACTTTGGTACGTTTGTGTGCCTTGTGAACTGATAGATGCATGAGCAGCCATAATAAACCAACCGAAAGTGTCTTCCCAAATATGTTCTTAAGAATGCGCGCCACGGTCTTCGAACACGTAAGGCCGTCGGATAAATCAAACGCTTAAAAACTGTCAATCAAAATGAGGGCATGTCCTATAAATCAAAACGTTGTCGGATAAATCGCAAGTTAAGAATTACAATCAACAATTGTTGTCGGATAAATCAAAAGGTTAAACACTGTCAATCAAAGTGGGAGTATGTCGGATAAATCAAAAGCTCTCAGCAGCATACTGCCGAATAAATTATTGTATTTTTCCAAAACGTTTTCGGTTAAATCATAAGTGATAGATGCCAATCATAAGTTGATCTTCAAAGCGTAACCGAAACTCAACAAAGAAACTAATGTATGTCAATCAAAAATTAAAGCTGGTTTATGAACTATATAATAAAAGTAATTTGGATTTACAATTTTACACACGAGTTGTAGTTTAACTTTTACAGTTACGATAATGGAAC
>CAVNZF010000026.1:0-87911 GCA_963693305.1 Meandrina meandrites | reverse complement strand
CCTCCTGTATGTAATCATTCAATACTCGGGTTGCGTTACCGCCCGTGGTGGAGAGAGTGGGGGGAGGTGGGTGGAGGGGGTACTGGGGTTACACCATGCTGCATGCATGAAGTTACGGCATGTATTTACATACAAGGCGATGAAAAATCAACATCTAAATGGTTATTTTTCAACAAAAATAGAAGAGAAGGATATTTTTCTTTCTTCGTTACCTGAAATCGTGCGGTTTCGGCAAAAAGCGGCTTATGGCGGAACCAGAATTTCCATGTGGCAGGATATTTTCCATCTACACCGGCGCGATCTGACCAATTCAGAATGGCTTTACCCCTTCTACAGGACGAACCTCAGCTTATAGGTAAGTTTCGATGCGAATAAGTGTCGTTTGGCTTCATAATTTTTAGAATTGGCTGATTAGGATCCATATTTCATAATATCAATAAACTATCAATGTCACCAGGACCATTGGCGTTGAGCATGTCTTTGACTTCTGCCTGGTCAAATAATGAATATTGGGAGATCAGACATTGCGTCGAGTTAGACTTTTAGCTTTGATGTTGTTTATCTGCTTTATAACTTCAAGAAATGAACCCTCGCGAAATTGTTAAATTCAAGATCTTTTTGGGTAGTGGCGATTAATGTCTATGGACCGTTTTCAAAAATGTTCGTTGACGCACCAGTCGGATGTCAAGGATTGAATTTTGTCACCTATTGTTTAATTGAGCTGACCATTTTGTCATTTCGGGACAAATTAAATGAAGGGTTGAGAAATAAAAAAATTACAAGAAAACGGCCTTGTAGAGTTTTCGTTATAATCATGTTTTCCGATATTTCCTTTTTTCCTTTCATTTAGAGTGAGTTAGAGAGACTAATTGCAGCTAGTTTAATATTACAACTAGATCAGGGAAACGCTCAGTCATGAACAAAAACAGCTCAAATTGTGTCTTTTACTATCTTACATTAACACTAGAACCAAAATAACCATTCTGACCTGCTACCAAACCCAAGAACCAATTGATCTGAACTTTAAGCTGATACACTGAATATAGTTTACATCGTCATTATTACATCGTCATTGTGCCATCTCTGTGAACGTCAAGAATGTTTAGGTTGCAATGCTTACTAATTCCGAACCTCTCTCGTCCATCTAAGGAAGCCACAGCTGTTGTTTCCTTCAGCGCAGCATATTCGGTTTTCTTTTTTACATTAATTATGTTTGAATTGGTATGTCTTATTCTATTCAAAATTATACAGACAAGATAGAGGATAACCAAAGGAAAAGAGCACTACTTTTATGTCGAATGCTAAATGCTTTTTTAAGCAGAATCCATTGACTCTGTGATGGAAGCAATTACAATTTATAACCGATGTTTATAATGTAACCCTAAACGACGTGGAGATCGGTGCCTGAACTTGTTTACTATTATCTAAAGAGCGGTTTTGAATGTCCTACAACGTGGGCTGCACTGGCATACTACGAAGCTAATTTAAGAACAATACATCTAAGAAAAAGGAAGCGTTAAGATAAGCAGTAAAGACAGTCACTATCCCGGTAGTAGAATCAGACTCCCGAAGCATGAGAACAGTTATTCTCAAAGGAAAGCAAAGAAAGGACGATATGTATATTGCATTCGTTGGGAAATTTATGCTAGGCTTCACTTTATCACTTTTGTTTGTGGGAAAAACTCCAACAGAGACACTTTTAGGGATAACACTGTCGATACTTTCAGGGATAAGGGATAACTGTGCCCAGAGTTACAGGGATAAGGGATAACTGAACCCCCCCCCCCCCCCCCCCCCCTCCCCTCTAACAGGGTATCATTAGCCGAGACGTCTATGAAAGTAACATAAAAGAACCATTCAGTGTCAAACCACAAAGAAACCAACACTGGTACTCTTCTTAAACAAAACGAACCAACTCTGCTTTTTAACTCGGAAAATTCCGAGTTCTGGTGATCGGGCCGATTTCACTCCTTCCCTCGATTCCTGTAAACATTTTAATTGAATAAATTAATTTAAGACTCTCTGTCGACCGGCATGCATTGCACGCCTCGCCCGAGGCTTCGTAGCCTACGAAACCTCAATTCTCAATTTGTCGAGTTGTCGATCATTTCGCTCTTCAATACTTTATAATCCGAGGCATCCATCGCGATTTTTCAACAGTTATTGCTTTTCATGAAAAGATTGATTATCGTTCTTAACATTGAGGTGAATATTTTGTCGTAAGTTGTTCGTTTGTTACATGTGTGAGAAGCTAAACAACGGCTGGTACGCGATATGCTTTTTAGCCATGCATGGCGGGTGCCAAGAATCGCCTTTGTAAGGCCTAGACTGTAACCAGAGGCTCTTCCGAAAAGATTTATTTAAGAAAATTTGCCCAGAATCAATGGAGAAACAAAGAAGATGACCTCGGATACAGGCAAAGTGAAAACTGCTCACGTTTGTTGCAGTAAGCTGAGTAAGTGACACTGAATCGCTGCAGAATTATTTCCCTTCGCATTGCCAGTAGATTCTTCCAGTACCAAGTAAGCTTTATTGAGATTATTTGAAATTTTTATTTCGATGAAAAGTGCGTTCTTTGCATCATTTTTCCCCTACTCGCTAGTAATGGCAACCTTTCGGACTGAAAAAAAGATCGAACTGAAAGCATTTAGAATCTGTACGTGACCGCTTATCGAAACAATCTCCGCAGGAATGCCAAACCGCGGTATGGAAATCGCCACGAAATGTTCATTGCTCTAGTTCTACATCTTGTATTTTAAGAGCACTAAGTACTGTATATATATATATATATACTCTGTATATGTGCTTCTAAAAGCAAATAAAAAGAAAATTTATTTTATGGAGTTGTTTCAAATGACGAGTATGGCGACAGGAGCTTGTAATTGTAATTGTTGCTTGCGCCCCCACAACGCCAGGTCATAATTTCAAAATAAAGTATTTCTTAGCTGGATGACCTCGAAAGCAAACATTTTATACCTTTTTCTAACGGTATATTTTATTTTAGGCCGCGAATGCCCTAAATCTTTTTGATTTTCGAACGATTTTTTTCAGCGCCAGAATCAAAACAATAACAAACACTCGCATTGCATGCCCGTCGACAGAGAGTCTTTAATATTAAATTAAAGTAATCAATTAGTCTTGTGAAGCGGGTAGGGGGTTGGGTAAAATGCAGCCTTTATTTGTGTTACTATATATGAAGTAAACAAAGGCTATATATTTTTCGAGTTTCAGTGGCTCACAGCCACTTTGATTGACATTTGGCGAGACAGGAGATTTCAAAATCGTTTAGCATGACTTTAGTACCAGTTTTCCCCTTTTGAAATAGTCACAGAGTGATAAACATAAAAAACGTATTGGATATTTAAGGCCGATGTTGTTCTCGAGACTCGTGTGCGTGCCAACTGATTTGTAGACCTCTGGAAGAGCTATGTGGTCGTTCCTTGAGTGCAGATCCTTAATGGACAACCAGACTGCCAGAAAGAGACGCTCGTGAAAATTGGCCTCATATCCAGCCTCATTGACGGTATTAAGATCCATCTGATGATTTTTTTTTCCTAAAAAAAAAAAAAATGGTCTCGCGGGATAAAAATCTGCCAGCCGTTGGCTGATATGAACCTGCGTTACTAATTTACAATATTTACATCTAATTGTTTTCGTGGACGCGACAGGAGACCGAACATCAAATAAACTGTTAACAGTTTTAAACGGTTTGTAGACGACTTTAACCAGTCGTTGTCTTAGGCCCGGTTCAGACGCCGTACTTTTCATGAGCCGAACTCAATTCGAATTTGGACCGACCCAAATTGACAAAAGTACGCCTCTTGATTCAGACGCCGTACTTTTTGGCCGTTCCTAATACAGTTCCAATAAAACCAGGCAAAATACATTATAATAATTTATGAATTAGGATCGGCACATGAAAAGTACGGCGTCTGAATCAAAGCCGTTCGAAAGGCGTTCCACAGGCGAAATTCTCGGCCAAGCCAGGCGGGAAGAACGGGTGAGCCGTTCCAAATTGAAAAAGCCGTTCTAATTTGATTCAGACGCCGATCTTTTCATGTACTTAATTCAAGGAATTAGGTTCGGCTCATGAAAAGATCGGCGTCTGAACCGGGCCTTAGATGCGACCAATCTTTTCGGAAACATCTTGAACATAAAGAAGTACCGCGAGGCCAATACTTTGTTAATCAGTTGGTGGTTTAGACAGCGATCAGTCGCATTTATTTATGAAGGATGATGGATAGTTGTTCTCGCGCAATACGGTCTTATGTTATCACCTGACTACAATTGCACATTTTTTTAAGTGCCAGTGTTGTCAAGCCACAAGTCGGTAACATTGGAAAACCGATCTTGATAATTTTTTTTTTTTTCAGACTCAAGGAACCTACCTGCGAAACTGAAAAGAAAAAGAAATCTTCACGAGTTTCCCAATCATCCAAACTAAGCGACACGACAAAGCCCACGTAGGCGAATATCGTGCGCACTACTGCTACTGCACAAGCGATATGTTATTTTAGCCGCTTGCTCCTAAAAAGCTATTTACAATGTCGCTCAAGGGTGTTCGCAACGAAGTGAAACTCAAGCGCTATCACAATTGCACAGTACTCTTTCGTGTATCTGTTCGAAACTTGTAAGTTAGCCTTCTAGGTAAGCATGGTGAATTGCGTTATCACTGCAAACGGTAACGCCCAGAGGCATTCTCGTTTTTGTGGGCTATGTAGACCTGTACAGCCTGATGTGCCGCGGCATACGGTTAAGTAAGGTTCTCAGTCCTTTAGAAAAGGATCCCCTTTGCTCCTTTTGGGAGTGCAATCCTGGTTTGATCCCTAAATTAAACGAATACAAAATCGTGCACTTCTTAATATATGATTTAAAATATAATAGCTTAGTCCAGCCCCGCTTTGACTGTTGTATTGGTGTATAGGGCAAGTCATCAAAGCTTCAGAGACCTCAAAATCGTGCTGCCCATATTTTAATGTCCGCTCTCCGCTCGTTATCGTGTAATTTATCCTACAATAGCGGCAAAATCTTAGAATCGCAGCACTCGCAATTTATGGTGTAACCCCGGTCCCTCTCCCCCCCCCCCCCCCCTCCCCCACCTCCCCCACTCTCTCCACCACGGGCGGTAACGCAACCCGAGTATTGAATGATTACATACGTCACATACAGGAGGATTTATTCAAATCTCTTTTCGTCATCGACTCTCCTTTCAAGACAGACCTACTGGATCATTATAATTGTAGCCACTGAGTACCATACTTGTGCTTGTGTACGATAACCACGAAAGTTTCAGCGGTAAATTCTCATAATGTCATCAGGAACTACAAGGTCAACAAGGTGAGTGGTAAATATAATCACGAAGGACACGAATCGACTTATCATTATAATATTTAGTGGTCAGGAAACGAAACGCCGTATTTGGTTTCAACTAACCGAAACAAGGTAAAAAAGGCTGCCATTTGTAGAACTTTAATTCGTTTTCCCTTGTCGTTATGCACCAGTCATTTGAAATCCCCGATTTCCCCCCCCCCCCCCCCCCCCCGGGCATGAGCGGGGTAAAAGCGGGGCTTTCACTTCAGATTCACTCCATTTTGGTTCCCTGTTAGGCGGGGGATGCGCCAGAAATCACGGCCTTCGCATGCCGGACCGGGGAATAAGCGGGGCAGTCACTCCGGCCATGCTCAGCGGTTTGAATTATTTATGGTGACTCACTCGGTCGATCGGTTGCTTTGCGGTATTTCGCTTCAATTCGCTGCCTAATAGCGCGAAGTAAAAATTGTTTTGTAAAGGGTCATACCAGAATTCAAAGAAGGCTATATTGGCAGAAGATATTCAAAGTCTGGTGACGACGAAAGGTAGGCTTATTTCAATGATATGGTATTGATAAGTATAGATAAAACCAAATTGATTGCAAGGCTGGTACTACGGCAAAAGGGCAAAATTTATTGGCCAACATTTCAACTAGCGGAGCTAGTCTTCTTCAGGGCCAGTACAATGCGAAACTAACGGCTCTAAAATTTCCATTTTTTTTTTTTGATAAGTATGCTTGAGTCATTCCAGACGTCAGAAGAGTTTCAGTTTGCTGTGATCTTGCATTTTGTAACATCAAGTTGTAAAACAGAAAAAGTTTTTAATGACCTTTATAAAAAATAAAAAGTTGATTTGGCAATAGTCGTCTACTTCCTTGTCCATCGAGGGGCCTTTGCAAGTGTATTGCTAGCTCTTCTGAAATCAACGTGTTAATTTCACGGCTACCAACGTTTTTATCTTCCCTTTTTGTCATCCATTATTGCGCTTGGCAAAAACAAGTTTTCTACAAAAGATTTATTTTTTATAGCATGTGTGTGGATCATGTGGGGGCGGGGGAGTTCACCATTCACTTTTCTCCCGGGGACCGGGGACTTCACTTGCCTTCACTTGCAAAAAAAGTGAATGCCCCGCTCATGCCCGAGGGGGGGGGGGGGGGGGGGGGAGGCGGGGGTTTCAAATGACTGGTGCATTAGGCGGAAAATATTCATCAACAAAGCATCAAAAGTGTCAGGCACAAGACTCGGACTGGAATGTGAAGTGTGTCACGCAATACTTGATCCGTGAAAATAGCCAAGAATTCGTTCGAACTTATTTCTCAATATCGCGTTGTGCCGCAGATTTTATTTCATAATTCAACAGACAAGGTCTTAATCTGAAACTAGAATGGCAATTTAAGCCTGATCTATTTGCCACAAGTGAAAAATAAGGCAAGATTTAGGACCATATTTTCGTGATGTTCACATAAATTACTGAAGGTGTTCTATAAATATTGTAGTTGTCTTCCGATTTTGAACAAGAAAGCAACCAAATGACATGTCAGCAGTAAGAACTGATAATAAATGACTGAATGTGTACAAATTTTGGGGGTTTTATCGGCGCGAAATATTTTTAACGAACGTTTAATATCCTGTGTTAGAACTCGTGAAAAATGGCCGTTTCATCACTTCTTGACACTGGCAATCGATAAATGCTCCGAAGTGGAGAGAAACAAACTTTCTGATCATTTTAACTGCATTTTAGTAGTAAGGATAGATAGTACTACCTGTGACTGAAATATGAAGGAAAACTATTTTGGAGTCCAAAATCGAGTGCAACGGTTCAAGGGAGACGGCCTCTTAAGTGAGAGAGCTAGTCTGAGTCGCATTTGATTTGAAGTATTACAACAACAACAACAACAGCAACAAAACTTTATTCACAAAAGGAATTGTTCACAATATTTTTCACCTCCCGCAATTAGCCTAGCTATCCTAGGCGAGAGGTGAAGAAGAAAATAAATAAATAAATAAATAAATAAATAAATAAATAAATAAATAAATAAGTAAATAAATAAATAAATAAACTAAAGTATTCCTGAGAATAGTAGACACTCAGTGCCTGGGATTCTGAATGTAACTAATGCTATTTACGAAGTCCTACTTACAGTCTCTCCAGTTGAGTATTTTTATCGAACACCACAGTTGGCAGGTCCATTATCTTATTGTTGTCCAAGTACCTATCAGGACAAAGCCATACGATAGTAAAAAATGTTGACGATTGAAAGTACCAACTGAAGACGAATTTTGAGGTTAAGATCTGTTCATGTTCTTTTTTTTCTCAATTCTATTAGATATGTTATTTTTTTCATTTTTTCAACTTCTAATAACGCTTCTTCTTGTGAAATCATATTACCATGTAGATATAGCGCTCATGTTAAATTCCCTATGACGAAATATATACTATCCGAAGTCAATTTGAATTGGTAATAAATGCCCTGGGGATGAATTGATATTATAAAATATTCATATAAAAGGAAAACACGTGGAAGCGAGCGGTTAGCACTTTGCAGCGTCTCCAAACCCGTCTTCTTAGATTTGTCCTGTAATTATGGCAGAAGGAGAACCAGTTGTTCGCCTTCTTCCTGCTTCGGCAGAAATTCCTGCCCTTGTTCAAGCTCTCGATGCATAGAAGACAATCAGTGGCTAAGTGTCCGATTGTGACTCATGCTATTAACGAAGTCCTACTTACAGCCGCTTCAGTTGAGTATTTTTGTCGAAAACTCCAGTTGGCAAGTCTTTTAACTGATTAACGTTCAAGTACCTATCAGGAAGTAACCACATCACAGCAACGATTTTTCACTCTTTAAAAGACAAATTTTGAGATTAAAATGCATGTGTTGACTTCTTTTCCAATTTTTATTAGGTAACTTATTGTTAAAGAAAAGTACTACTAACGCGTGTTCAAGTGAAATCTTATTATCAAATGTGATATAGTGCTGATGTTAAATTTCTATATAGTCTATATAATGCGTTGAAATGAAGTTCAGATCTGAATCGAACAACGTCGAAAAAAGTGAAAGACAAGACCCAAATGTAAAATAGCAAACTTAACGGAAATGCTAAGCCTAATTTTATGACCAAAATATGTTTTCAACGTTTTAAACTCGTGCAACGATGATTTATCCAATAATGTTTCTAACTTCCTCCGAAACTTCGAAGAAACGAGAAAATATCGCCAATCTGTAGACGACCTTCAGCCACTCCACACTGATGGCTGATAGTGTTCAATAGCTTAGCCAATCAGATTGCAACAACGGCATTAGTATACTAGTAATATTCTACTAAATTTTATTAGGTTTATTAGGGAACTACTAATAACGTTTGTTCAAGTGAACTCTTATTATCAATTGTGAATTAGTGCGAATGTTTTATTTTCTATGTAGTCTATATAAAGTGTTGAATTGTAGTTTAGATCTGAATCGAACAAGGTCGACTAATAAAAGTGAATAATAAGACCCAAAGGTAAGGTAACAAACTTTAATGAAATGCTAAGACTTATTTTTTAACGAAAATATGTTTTCACGTTATGAACATTAGCTGTTTTTTGGATCTTCCGGTAAATAATTTGCTGTTAAATTCGTCTTTATTCCACTGCCTCTGTTGAACTTATGCTTGAGATGATTTTCATTTACCGTAAGTTGCATTTCTTTCGCCGTGACTTGAGTTTGTTTTACCGCCGTTTGTTTCGTTGTTGCGCCGTGAGTTGAGTTTGTTTTGCCTTGAATTTAATTGAGTTTGCCATGAATTTCGTTGTTGTGCCGTGAGTTTGTTTTCGTTTTGCCGTGGCTTGAATTGGTTATGTCATGAGTTACGTTTGCAGAGTTTTTTTTTCCTTTTTCTGCCTTGAGGTTCTCTGTTGTGGTTTGAGTTCATTATGCTTAGCCGCAAGATGACTTTGTTTTGACGTGAGTTGAGTCCGTTTTACCGTCGTTGGGAGTTTGTTTTCCGCGAAACAACTCTTGAAGGATAATAAAACTATCTCCTCTTAAATGCAACGATTGAGCACAGTTGAAATTATATTTTACCACAGCGCCGTTTTCAGAAATGGAACAATGATTTTTTAATTGTTGAGCTGTTTTAGTTCCAAAGAGTGCAGTTGTACGTTGCCTGTCCCGTTGAGCGAGTTTTATTTTAGCTTTCCTTCGTAACACAACATCATGCCAACATGGCGGCTCTAATCTTATCTTTTCTTCACGTGTTCGCGGGAATCCCGAGTGACGTAATACACGCGGGACTGTACAAATGTTGCTTTTCGTGGAGTGATTTCTCCATGACACTCCCGGGGCAAATTTTGTTGTATGTCAGGTCAAACGAAAACTGACAATGTCTTTCTGAAGCATATCTTAATGAAACAGCGGAGAAAACTCAACAAATAATTACATGGACTTAAACATACATCTAAGTGGTCAATAGTTCGTTTAGTTTTTCTCTTGCTTCGATCGCAGCTCTGCGAAAAGGGCGTTTCACAGCAGGTTCATTCCTACTCTTCTGCTTGCTTGTGTCATCCTGTTTTTCGTTACCAACAGGTTCGTTCGATTCGGTTGGTTTTTCACTCACTTCTGAGCATTCTAAAGGGTACAGGAAGTTCAATGGTCTGTTCAGCAACTTTCCTGATGCTGTTCGGACTGTAGCTGCTCGTACTTCATTATCTTTGCTTGTAATAAGCTCTTCGATCATTCCCAACTTCCAGGTTCCTCTTGGTGAACTCTCTTTCAGAAGCACGACGCCTCCCTTTGTGGGTTGAGCTTTGGATTGAACTCTAGGGGCTTTCAAGTGTTTTTGCATCCTTTCTCGTAGACTCAACACGTATTCATCAAACCACAGTTTCCAAAACGTGTTAAGATGGTTCTGGCCTTTCTTCCATGTTTCCAGAAGTTTCTGTGCAGAACTTAGCCTTTCAACAAAGTCTGGATCTTGCGGCTGTTCATGGTCTGTTGCTAGGCATGGTACACCAGTTTTTGGATTTAGACTAAGAAAGTCACCAGGGGTAAGTGCGAATCCAGAGTTCAGATCAGCTCCCACGTACACTAATGGTCGTGAATTTGCAACAGCTTCGACTTCTGTAAGAATGGTTTCCAACTGGACAATGTTCAAACAGATCTTTCCAATACTCTTTCGAAGAGCCTGCTTCACAAATCCCACAAGGCGTTCATAGAAGCCACCCATCCAGGGGGCCAATTCAATGATGAAGGTCCATTTGATTCCTTCATTTGCCAAAAAGCTTTGCATGTCAGAGCTAGTGGTGGCAAACATCCATGCTTCATCAACAGTGGACTTGGCTAGCATGAATTGTGAGGCATTGTCCGATATAATCTCTTTCGGCTTGCCACGCCTGGCGATAAATCTTCTAAGGCACAGGAGGAATTGTTCTGCAGACATGTCATTAATGATTTCTAAATGAACAGCTCTGACTGCTAAGCAGGTAATTAGGCAGACCCACACCTTGGGTGTTGCTGATTCGTTATTCACTTTCACATACAAGGGTCCCAGATAGTCAAGGCCTGTATATGTAAAGGGTGATGACTCTTCTATTCTTGAGGCTGGGTACGGAGCCATCTGGGGCATTCTGTATGGTCCTCCTTGATGTCTTTTACATCTTCGACAGTTCAGGAGAACCTTTCTCACTGTTGCTCTTCCTTGTGGTATCCAGAATTCTCTTCTGATAACTGACAACGTATGGGATACTCCAGCATGCATCAACTTTTCATGGAAGCTGTTGATGACTAAGCTTGTAAAGGCGTGGTTCTTCGGTAGAAGCTTGGGGTAGAAGGTACTTTCTGGGAGGTTTTCTCTGATCAACCTGCCTTGACAGCGAAGGATTCCATTCTCATCTATCCTCAGTCCTAGTTGACTCTTCAGATTGTTTCTTGCATTATTCTTGATTGCTGTAATCTCTGACGCAAAACTGCTGTTCTGGACATGGCTTTCCCACATGGTTTTCGCTTGGTTTATTTCTTCAGCTTTAAGTTCTTCTTTCTCGGTACTCTTCTTTTGAAGTTTTCGAATGAATCGTAAGGCCCATGCCGTCACTCTGAGAAGTCTTGTTAGGGAAGAATAATTGTTTTCATTCAGCTCAAACGGGGCAACTGGCTTGTCAGAGTGGTCTTTCTTGCGATCCATTTCAATCAGGGCTGAGGTCTCGTACGTAATCTGTGGACCAGCAGGCTGTTTGGCCATCTTTTCCAATGTGTTTTCGTCAATTTGCTGAAAGTCCCATGAAGGCCACTTGGTCTCTTGATCACCGAGCAAAGATGGTCCATGCCACCACAATTGATTGTTGACGAGTTCCTCTGTGGAAACACCTCTGGTGGCTATGTCAGCTGGATTCTGGGTTGTGGTGACATATCTGAACTTGATATCTTTGTGAGAGGTTATCTCTTTCAGCCTGTTCTGGAAAAATACGGGTAGGGGTTTGTGGCTTTTCATCCAGTGAAGAACACACTGCGAGTCTGTCCACAGTATCCGATCAGTCACTGGTAACTGAAGTTGTTCAGTCACATAGTTTAGGCATCTAGTTCCAATAAGAACCGCTAATAGTTCCAATCTTGGAATGCTAAGTTGCTTTGTTGGGGCAACACGTGCATTGGAGAATACCAGGTTAACATTGGCGGTTTTGCCCACTGCGGAGTACAGGTATACAGATGCTGAGTATGCCTTGGCTGAAGCATCAGTGAAACAAAACAGTTTGCATTCATCTCCTCCTATGTATCTAGGTATGGACAGGGAGGACAGTGGGCTAAGATCTTCATGCAGCTTGTACCACTCTTGCTGTTGTGATTCAGTGAGTGTTTCATCCCAGTCTAACTCTTGTTTCCATAGTTCTTGAATGAACAATTTTCCATTGAGTGTGGCAGGCGAGAAGAAACCTAATGAATCATAAATTCTGCTGATCGACTGCAATGCTTCTCTTTTGGAAGTGACTTGAAAGGATGAAGTGTGAGATCCATTGATAATAATTGTGTCACTGTTCATGTTCCAGGTAGTTCCAAGAGCTTTCATAGTGTCTCCGCGTGTTCGATCACTTTTTGGGACGCTCTGGAGGAAGTTTTGAGAGTTTGATGCCCACTCTCGGAGATTCATTGATGAGGACTGGAAAAGGCACTTTGCTTCTTTGTAGAATTCGTCTGCTTCTTCTGATGTGGCAACTCCTGTGATCATGTTGTCCACGTACATATTCTCTGAAATCTTTTTGGCTACTCGGGTATCTGCTCTGTTCAGCTGATACTTGACTGTTGCAGCCGGCAGGAATGGGCTAGATATCATTCCAAATGGGACTCTGGTATATCTCAGTACCTGGACATTGTTTTCCAGGGTTGGCTTTGTGGCATGTTTTAACCAAACAAATCTTGTTACATCTCTGTCCTCCGTTTGAAGTCCCACTTGAAGAAAAGCTTTTTCGACATCAGCAACCAGGGCGACTTTGTTAAGTCTAAATCTCATCAGTAGTCCGCACAAATCTTCCAGTATTATTGAGCCGCGGTGTAGGCTTTCATTCAGGCTTTGACTTCCCTTTCTGGTTTTGGCGGAGGCATCAAAGACAATGCGTATCTTTGTGGTGGTCTTCTCGGGTGTCACTATCTCATGATGTGGGATGTAATGCTTCAATGTGTTTGCGGAATCTTCATCAGGTACAACTTCAGTGATGCCCTTTTGTAATTGGTCCTGAATGACTGCATCATACTTTGTCAGGTGTTCTGGGTTTCTCATGAGTCTATTGACAAGGGATCTCAATCTTCCCATTGCCAGGTAATAATTGGTAGGCAATGAGGGAGATTCCTCTTTCCAGGGCTAGGCTACTTGGTAACGCCCATCTTCAAGTCTGACAGTGTCATTACATTTCTGCAGGGCTTTATCATCATAATTCACACACGTAGGTTCACTGATTCCAAGTGTTTCAAGTTTCCGAAATTCTTCCAATGTTGTTGTATGTTCAATAGCTAGTTCCTGTGCAGTAAGATGTGCTCTGATTGGACTGGATGTGTATATGAGCATGGACACAGAAGGAGCAGATTGAGCTTCTTGAGACTTAACTCTGCCTGTCAGAATCCATCCCAACCTGGATGCCATGAGATTCAATCCTGGAATAACTTGTTTCATTGAAAGTCACCAGAAAAAATGTCACAATAATAGTCATTTCCAAGCAGTAGCTCTATGCTGGCGGCTTCTTTGGAAGTTGGGATTGAATCAGCAAGTGTAATGTCCTTAAGAAGGTGTTCAATGTTCTTTGTATCAAAGCTTGCTCTTTGCAGGGTACCAGTTATTTTGGGTACAACATTGACTCTCAAGTGCAGGGATGATCCATCTTTGGTTAACAACCTGAGTTCAGTAACAGGAGTCTGCAGCTGTGTAGGTTTGGATGAGCTGAATGTGTAGACTGTTAGGGTCTCAGATCCTCTCATTGGTAACTGGAGTCTTTCTGCCAGTTGTTCAGTAATGTAGGTTCTTTGGCTACCTGTATCCAGAAGTAATCGGACAGTCTCTTTTCTTGATTTTTGTAGATCTTCTACTTCAGCGGTGGCTGTTTGCATTAGTACATGCTCATCAGAAGCTAGCAGGGTATTCTCTGCTGTGATGGTGGTGGATATCGGTTCAGTCACTGTGTTTACAGTTTCTGCCGGTTTCTCTGGAAATTTGTTAATACAAAGACTTCTGTGGTGACGATTTTTCTGCTGACAATGAGCACACACCTTGTTTGACTTGCAATCTTTCTGATTATGGCCTGGTTCCAGGCATATGAAACAGTGTCCCTTTATCTTTTCTTTCCTGGCTGTCACAGTGGAGTACTTTCTACATTCCTCACTCCAGTGTTTTCCATTGCAATAGATACAGACATCTCTTCTTCTGACTTTCAGATCTTTGGGAGGTTTGGGAACAGAGAACAATGCTTCGGTAGTAGTCTTGTGTCCACCAGTCCTGAGATGTGGGCCGCATGTTTACAATAGGGTGTTTACTTTCATCTTTGGGAGTCCCACACTGTCTCTCAGCATTTTCACGATTAGTGATGTATCTATACAACTTATCTCTCAGTAGCTGAGCTGACCATTCTTGATCATCCACTTTGTGATCAGTCAGGTGAGTAATAACATCTTTGGGTCTCTCTTAGTTCCTTGCCCCCAGGTGGGGGATAGGGCCGGACATCAATGCTCGCCATCTATCCCTATTCTTGGCCACAGCTGCTGCTGCGGCCCACGAGTTTAGTCCCAGCTCAGCGCGTTCTTTCTCCACCGTTCTCCGCCATGTTTCCCTTGGCCGTCCTCTACTTCTTTTTCCGCTTGGTGCCCAGGATAATGCCACGTGTGGGTTTCGGTTTGGTGCCATGCGTAGAACATGACCTATCCACTTCCATCGCCTACGTCGTACTTGTGAACTGATCTTTTCGATTCCCGCTCTTCTCCGAATTTCATCATTGGACACACGCATGGGCCAATGGACTTTCAAGATTCTCCTTAGGCATTTGTGAAGGAAGGTGTCAAGTCTTTTTTCATCCGCTTTTGTCATTCTCCAAACACCTTTGGGTAGCTTTGACATAATCAGGGATACGAGCATTTTTGTGTTTACATCCTCCCCCAGGGCTTGTAGTGATCTTAGGTGTTTCTCTATTGTGTCATAGCTCATGCGCAAGGCTGATGTATGGCATGTGGAAGCAGGTAAATCCATGAGACTAGTGTAATGAGCACTGATGATAATCTCATTTTGTCCAAAGCGTTTTTGCAATAGTCTGATTGCTTCCTGATAGTTAGCATTCGTCAAGGTTAACCCCGATATTACTTCTTCAGCTTCTCCCTCTAATTTAGATCTAAGGTAATTCATTTTCTCTACTTGGCTGAGAAATTCATTGGAGTGTATTGCTGAGTCAAAGGAGTCCCAAAATTGATGCCATTTCAATAAGTTCCCGCTAAATTTGCTGAAATCGAGCTATGGTAATTTAACAGTGTTAGGTTTCGTACCTGGTTTTGCTGTTTCCGTCTCAATTTTCTTCTACAGTTTTTCTTTCTCCAGGTTAAGCCTCTCTGCTTCAATTTGTAACTTTCAGTGTTCAATATCGGCTTTTTGTTGCTCTTTTTGCAGCATCTTCTCCCCCAGTTAAATATTTACTTTCACACTTCCTCGTCTTAGTTTAAATTCCATTCTGTCTTTTATCATGTCCAATTTCGAGGAAAGTCCCACAACAAGTTGTTCAGCTTCGAAGGCAACATCGGTGTAGTCTTCATAATCCTCCATAACTTTTTTATACTCTCGTTTTCCTACGGCTTTGGCAGTGTCTTCGAGTTGCGTTCGGAGGCTTTCATACACACGTAAATGCTGCTGCAACTGATCGCGTTTGTCACGAGTTTCATCCAGGATTTTTTCAAGATCGCCATCAATGGGCCGCTGTTTGATTTCCTTTGCTGTGTCAATATTAAGAACAACATGTCTTCTTCTTGCTCCGATAAGTCTCTTAATGGAGCCCAAGTCTGTCATTTCTCTGAAGGTTTCGGCTAGGTTTCAAGGTAATTCGTCAACTCGGCTGATTCGAGGCTCATGTTGTTGACAACACTAAAACCTACGACTTCGAGGAAAGAATTATTCGGCTGAGGATGATGTGGACGGCTTCAAACGATAGATACGTCTTTCTTTGTTTCTTTTGTTTTCTTCTTCAATCCTCTCGCTCTGCTACCATGTCGCGTTGGGCGAGTTTTATTTTAGCTTTCCTTCGTAACACAACATCATGCCAACATGGCGGCTCTAATCCTATCTTTTCTTCACATGTTCGCAGGAATCCCGAGTGACGTAATACACGCGGGACTGTACAAATGTTGCTTTTCGTGGAGTGATTTCTCCATGACATTGCCCGCGATGTTTTTCTTTTCCCGGCGGTTCGCTTGGTCGTTTTTGCTGCGGACACGACAGCTGTGTAACATTTTAATAAATGATACCTTGCCATCGGTGATCGATATACTTGCTAGCTTAGTAACATTTTCCTTTTCACTCTATCCGGTAGAAAGAGTTATCTACCCGTTGAATTGCTGGGGCAATATGCATTGACGTACATTTCCTTCCCTAGGTATCCCAGTGATAACAGCATCTTATCGCACAACTATCCACTCTCCTCCCCCTAACGTCGCTAATCTGCCACGCCGATAATTTTCCGATAATCGCAAACATATCATCGGTGCGTCTCCGCTCAATTCCCTCCGCACGACAAACAGCGAAAGGTTTAAAGAGGTGGTGAGGAATTTTAGACGGTAAAATAGACCATTTCTTGGTACGATGGCAAAAACAAAGGAAGGAAATGAAGCCAAGCTAAGAAATCTGATTACTGTAATGTACATAACTAGGGTTGTTTCATGATTGAAACAATTTTTTTTTTTTAACATCTTTAATTTAACTCGCAATCCTGTTGAACATTAACTACCTGAAAGTCCGGGGGGGAGGGGATTGATTATGTAGCAGGGCAGACTCGGACTGATCATGCATCAAGCTTTTGGATAGGATTGTCGGCTTGGTCAAGCAAAAGAAAATAAACAATGGGGAGCTCCGCTTTAAGGTTTGCCTAAATGCATATATTAAATACTCATGCAAAATTACTTTGGAGGAGAGTTTGGATCTTTGCAAATTAGCCGCCTACAGGAGATGGTCGCTTAAGGACGTTCGCGCGAGATTTTTCTAATTTTTTTACTGAGGACGGATAATGAATTACTTGTGTCAGAAATACAAAAAAAGTGGGGGTCACCGACTTCATTTCAGAGAAGTCTCTAGAAAACTACCCTGATTTTGAAAAATTGGCACACGTAATTTCGCACGGCTTTCAAGGTTTGTAGTTTAAATTACCGATGATGAGAAAACGGAGGCAAACGATCTTGGTGATATTTTGAAGAAGTGCGTCTGTTGCGTAAATAATTTTAAGTCTTACCATCTTTTATGCAAAACTTAGCCCTGGAAGAGGCATTTGAACCTGTCGTACGACAAAACGAAAAGATCAAAAAGCGGAATTCGAACGTGCGTGGGGCAAAAAAATCAACCTCTTAATCGATAGATTTTTTTTCATTTTATCACAAAACGTAGATAATCGTTAACAAAAGTCATCTGTTAAGAAAAAAGTAGGGCTCACCGACCATTTAAGCTAGCAAACTGCAAGCGAAGTTATCGCAACGGCTACTCACGCTATATGTGGTTGGAAAGTTTCCTCAGCGCGCGCGCTCGATGCATGACGTGGCGTAGCAGCGTTACGACAGGAATTACGTGCGCAGTAAGGATGCGCATAAACAATTAGCGCGATCGTCCTTAAGTGAGAGAGCTCGTCTGAATCGCATTTGATTTGAAGTATTACAACA
This sequence comes from Meandrina meandrites, assembly GCA_963693305.1. Taxonomy (NCBI): domain Eukaryota; kingdom Metazoa; phylum Cnidaria; class Anthozoa; order Scleractinia; family Meandrinidae; genus Meandrina; species Meandrina meandrites. The sequence continues at coordinate 70,252 of CAVNZF010000026.1, read as the reverse complement.
ACAACAACAACAACAGCAACAAAACTTTATTTACAAAGGGCATTGTTCACAATATTTTTCACCTCCCGCAATTAGCCTAGCTATCCTAGGCGAGAGGTGAAGAAGAAAATAAATAAATAAATAAATAAATAAACTAAAGTATTCCTGAGAATAGTAGACACTCAGTGCCTGAGATTCTGAATGTACCTATGCTATTTATGAAGTCCTACTTACAGTCTCTCCAATTGAGTATTTTTATCGAACACCCCAGTTGGCAGGTCCATTATCTTATTGTTGTCCAAGTACCTATCAGGAAAAAGCCATACGATAGTAAAAAATGTTGACGATTGAAAGTATCAACTGAAGACAAATTTTGAGGTTAAAATCTGTTCATGTTTTTTTTTTTTTCACAATTCTATTAGATATGTTATTTTTTTCATTTTTTCAACTTCTAATAACGCTTCTTCTTGTGAAATCATATTACCATGTAGATATAGCGCTCATGTTAAATTCGCTATGACGAAATATATACTATCCGAAGTCAATTTGAATTGGTAATAAATGCCCTGGGGATGAATTGATGTTATAAAATATTCATATTAAAGGCAAACACGTGGCAGCGAGCGGTTAGCACTTTGCAGCGTCTCCAAACCCGTCTTCTTAGATTTGTCCTGTAATTATGGCAGAAGGAATACCAGTTGTTCGCCTTCTTCCTGCTTCGGCAGAAATTCCTGCCCTTGTTCAAGCTCTCGATGCATAGAAGACAATCAGTGGCTATAGTGTCCGATTGTGACTAATGCTATTAACGAAGTCCTACTTACAGCCGCTTCAGTTGAGTAGTTTTGTCGAAAACTCCAGTTGGCAGGTCTTTTAACTGATTAACGTTCAAGTACCTATCAGGAAATAACCACATCACAGCAACGATTTCTCACTCTTCAAAAGACAAATTTTGAGATTAAAATGTATGTGTTGACTTTTTTTCCAAATTTTATTCGGTAAATTATTGTTAAAGAAAAGTACTACTAACGCGTGTTCAAGTGAAATCTTATTATCAAATGTGATATAGTGCTGATGTTAAATTTCTATATAGTCTATATAATGCGTTGAAATGAAGTTCAGATCTGAATCGAACAACGTCGACAAAAGTGAAAGACAAGACCCAAATGTAAAATAGCAAACTTAACGGAAATGCTAAGACTAATTTTATGACCAAAATATGTTTTCAACGTTTTAAACTCGTGCAACGATGATTTATCCAATAATGTTTCTAACTTCCTCCGAAACTTCGGAGAAACGAGAAAATAGGGAGCTTAAGAAATGACGACGGCGACGCCGAGGACAACGCCTTGTGAAAAATAAATTTATGTTTTACTCGAGAATCTTGCGATTATCCAGATGTATTCAGTGTATCTGTCGGATTAAGATCTGGCTCAACCTAAATATGTAAAGAGGGCATTGAAATCCAAATAGAAAAAACAAAAATTAGCTGTTGTGGTTCACGTTGTCCAGAATACGTAGAATTGGGTCATTTCACGTTGTTGTTTTGCAGAGAACGGCTAGGAAATGTATCAAGACTTCAAACGCACGTGCAGAACTATTGTGCTGCTCATTAAGGCTTTTGTTTGGTGACGTTCTCGTTGCCGTTTCCGTCGTAGTTTGCTTAAGCTCCCTAATGTCGCCAATCTGTAGACGACCTTCAGCCACTCCACAATGATGGCTGATAGTGTTCAATAGCTTAGCCAATCAGATTGCAACAATGGCATTAGTATACTAGTAATATTCTACTAAATTTTATTAGGTTTATTAGGGAACAACTAATAACGTTTGTTCAAGTGAACTCTTATTATCAATTGTGAATTAGTGCGAATGTTTTATTTTCTATGTAGTCTATATAAAGTGTTGAATTGTAGTTAAGATCTGAATTGAACAAGGTCGACTATTAAAAGTGAATAATAAGACCCAAAGGTAAGGTAACAAACTTTACTGAAATGCTAAGACTTATTTTTTTAACGAAAATATGTTTTCACGTTATGAACATTAGCTGTTTTTTGGATCTTCCGGTAAATAATTTGCTGTTAAATTCTTCTTTATTCCGCTGCCTCTGTTGAACTTATGCTTGAGGTGATTTTCATTTACCGTAAGTTGCATTTCTTTCGCCGTGACTTGAGTTTGTTTTAACGCCGTTTGTTTCTTTGTTGTGCCGTGAGTTGAGTTTGTTTTGCCTTGAATTTAATTGAGTTTGCCATGAATTTCGTTGTTCTGCCGTGAGTTTGTTTTCGTTTTGCCGTGGCTTGAGTTGGTTATGTCATGAGTTACGTTTGCAGAGTTTTTATTTTCCTTTTTTTGCCTTGAGTTTCTCTGTTGTGGTTTAAATTCATTATGCTTAGCCGCAAGATGACTTTGTTTTGATGTGAGTTGAATACGTTTTACCGTCGTTGGGAGTTTGTTTTCCGCGAAACAACTCTTGAACGATAATAAAACAATCTCCTCTTCAATGCAACGATTGAACAAACTTGAAATTATATTTTACCACAGCGCCGTTTTCAGAAATGGAAGAATGTTTTTTTTAATTGTTGAGCTGTTTTAGTTCTAAAGAGTGCAGTTATACGTTGCCTGTCGCGTTGGGCGAGTTTTATTTTAGCTTTCCTACGTAACACAACATCATGCCAACATGGCGGCTCTAATCCTATCTTTTCTTCACGTGTTCGCAGGAATCCCGAGTGACGTAATACACGCGGGACTGTACAAATGTTGCTTTTCGTGGAGTGATTTCTCCATGACATTGCCCGCGATGTTTTTCTTTTCCCGGCGGCTCGCTTGGTCGTTTTTGCTGCGGACCGGACAGCTGTGTAATATTTTAATAAATGATACCTTGCCATTCGGTGATCGATATACTTGCTAGCTTAGTAACATTTTCCTTTTCACTCTATCCGGTAGAAAGAGTTATCCACCCGTTGAATTGCTGGGGCAATATGCATTGACATACATTTCCTTCCCTAGGTATCAGAGTGATAACAGCATCTTTGCGCACAACTATCCACTCTCCTCCCCCTAACGTCGCTAATCTGCCACGCCGATAATTTTCCGATAATCGCAAACATATCATCGGTGCGTCTCCGCTCAATTCCCTCCGCACAACAAACAGCAAACGGTTTAAAGAGGTGGTGAGGAATTTTAGACGGTAAAATAGACCATTTCTTGGTACCTCGCTTAACTTTTTACTTAAACTTGTGAACATTCAAACCGCACGACGCTTTGAACATGAGCCACGCTTAACTTTTGAGTCAAACTTGTGAAGATGCGAACCCACGCTTTGAACATGAAACCTCGCTGTCCTCGTTTAACTTCTTATTCAAATTTGTGAACATTTGAACCGCACAACGCTTTGAACGCGGACCTCGCTTAACGTTTTTTTCAAACTTGTGAAAATGCGAACAGCCGCTTTGAACATAAAACCGTGTTTAACTTTTTATTCAAACTTGTGAAGACGTGAATAGACGCTTTGAACATGAAACCTCGACGTCCTCGCTTCACTTTTTATTCAAACTTGTGAACATTCGAACCTCACGACGCTTTGAACAAGGACCCGTTTTATTCAAACTTGTGAAAATGCGAGCAGACGCTTTGAACATAAAACCGTGTTTAACTTTTTAATCAAACTTGTGACATTCGAACCGCACGACACTTTGAACATGGATCTCGCTTAACGTTTTATTCAAACTTGTAAAGATGCGAACCGGCGCTTTGAACATGAAACCTCGCATAACTTTATAATCAAAATTTGACGTGAAACCTCGCTTAACTTCTTATTCAAGCTTCTGTAGATGCGAACAGACGCTTTTAACGTGAAACCTTCGTCGTGTTTTATCTTTTACTTTTGCTGACTCACGATCAGGGGTCAGCCTAACCAAGAGGAACGTCGACAAGAAATACTGCTATAAGAGAAAGACATTTATCCTTTGTAGGCTCCCGTGAGAAACCAAAATGTCATCAGTGTAAATTTGCCGACTGGATCCGACTTAACCCGAATCTAATTTCGCGACACCGAGTAGAAAAATCCCTACGGACGGATAACAAAGGCCTCAATGTCCAAAACAATCCTAACCATAACCATTAGCAAAGTTTGATACATGATCAAATTGAATCGATGACTATCTCTATAAATCCCTCGTTTCAGGGATTTATTCAAATAAATCCGAGGGATTTATCTGGATAATTTATTAACAAGAGAAAATTTCAATATACCATTGAACATAACAAATAAGCGAAATACGTCCACGACGCTACGGAGTCATCGTAACTCCATTATCAAGTAGAAAGAAAGATAACGGTCGAGTTTCAAGTTTAAATACAAATGAAGGTGACAGAGTGTGTTTCGCAGTAATTAGCACTTTGTAATTAGCGTGCACCTTGTCGGGGCGTATAGCCAATATTATTATTTATTATATGGACGAGAGTGTTTTACTGGGAACTAAACCACTCGTAGATTCCATACGCCACTCCATCCGTGACCTGAGTGGCGTATTTTCCGTATGAAACGCTTGCGAGTGTCATATCGCCCATTGACGTCACGATTTGCGCCATTTCTACTTTGTGTTTGTTGAATGAACTTGGTTTCTTGTGTCGTTCTTGTCGTTCAGGCTTGTTGTGAGCAAGTATCGACAAGCAGGTTTAATTTGTTTAACTAAGCGACGAAAAGGAATGAGTTTTCCGAAAAACTCAAGGACGAGAACATGATAATGGAAGCATTGACGATTTCAAGGCTTTTAGAGAGAATTCTCTGCAAGGAATTGCACAAAGTGCAAGATGTTGTAAAGAAGAAAACAAAAGCAGTTGAAAACTATCGGCCGTCAAGACATTGCTGCATCGGATTCAAGTCAAAGTCAGTGATGTTTTCAGTTCTTACGTGTTACGATATTTAGTTGACAAATATTTCATGTATTTTGTTTGATTGGAATTTAGTAAGTGTTTCTATATCCTGGACACGGGTGCTTAGTATTTTCTGTGAAGACGAACGGTGATTTGTACACCTTGCTCGATTTTTCGAAAACAATGAAATAAAAATCGGTAATTTCAATTACATCTGGTCTCCATATAATAAAAAGAACATTACACGTTGGCTTAAAGATATGAATTTTATGTACTCGTGGCAAAAACGACATCTCACTCGTTCGCTGCGCTCACTCGTGAGATATCGTTTCTGCCACTCGAACAAAAAATTCATATCTTTTCGCCACCGTGTAATATCCTCTATATATTGTAGTCACTATCTGTGTTTTCATTGGCTAAGAGCCTACAGTTAATCAACGCAACCTATAGTCTCCTTCGCAGCCGTTGTTATTGTAGTCACGCAACGCTCCTCCCCACGAACGGCTGCTCACATTCGCACAACATTCCTTTCCTCCATTTCAATCATCATTCCGGTTACATATTTAGAGAACTGTGCACGCCAAGAAATCTAACCAATCATTTTGCTTGTTTCATCTTGGAGTTCTCAGCTTTTAAAACAGCGACATTTGAAGAAGCGTTTGGTGTTGGTACAAATACATTTCAAATTCTAGCTTATTGCAGATTTCAATTAAATACCTACTGTGAAATTCAACTATCCAAGCGGACCTCTCAGGAAACAAAAGTTAACTTCTACCGGGTCAAAAGTTCACGTCTGTCACCTGTGATAGGTAGATTTTGATCCATTTTGTTTGTTTCTGTTTTTCAAGATTCGTTGCCTGACGTCTGACGACGGCTGCGAAAAACGCCGTCGTTCAGATTTCACATGTTATTGAAAGGCGCAATAAGTGCACAGCAAAAAAAAAACAACTGAAATTCGGATAATAGTTGAGGAAAGAAATGATTTTGTTTGTCAACCTATCGACGCGTTTCGGAAAATCTCGGGTTTCATAATTGGCTGTATCATCACAAAAATAATAAGTGGTATCGCTCGAAAACATGTCGAGGCCTTCCCACGACATGGAGCTGCAGCTGTTTCTCCATTTTTAAATTCATGTTCGAGCTCTTTAAGATGAATCACATCAGAGGCCTTTTGAGGCCGCAAAGCTTTGCAAACTGGACACGCTGGTCGCTGAATAGCAGCTCACATTCTCATCCAGACATGAACAAATAATCGCCGGTAAATCGAAATATAGTATCTTTTCTTTTTTTCTGAACTGCAGTGGAACAATTGAAGCAACGATCACTTTGCAGAACTTTCTTTGGCGATGCCTCCATTGGAGAAACTCCGATCCTTTGCAACACTTGAGTACGTGGGAAAAGCCATGTTGATTACAATCTCTTGTACTCTGATTGGTCACGTAAGAAACAAAGGGAAAGGAATGTTGTTCGAATGTGAGCAGCCGCTTGTGGAAAGGAGCATTGCGTGACGACACTAAAAACGGCTGCGAAGGAGACTACGCAACCTACAGATCATTCACTAATCCGATAGCAGATATATGTACGTTGCGCACGCAATGTATGATTTCCAAGAGCAATGTCAACTTAACAGTTGGCGAGTAGCATCTTGCACATAGTGAAGTAAAAGCAAGGTAGTCGTCGATTCGCTTTTTCAATAGTGCGTTTGTCGTTATTTTTTTAAAACAATGTATAATAAAGCCATTATTATTAGGTTTCGTTTTTTGTGAATCCCGGAATAATCAAGGTCTCATAAGTGTTCAAAAACTGATCGAGTCCTTTATCCGGACAAGAAGTTTGTGTCTGGCAAATCGCGGTTCTCCAATGAGTCTTGCTTATCACTAATCGCGTACTAATTTGTAGATATATTCGTACTCGGACCAATAGACTCTGTATCTTTCATTTTCGAGACGTTGTGAAATGAAAAGAGCACAAATTATACGTTAAATTATCTTTACGTGAAAATCTGGAGATAAACTCTGCCTAACTCTGGCTCTGCTTCAATGATGAATGTTACCTGAAAGATAACACATTTCCTGAAAAGAAATGTCATTAATTCCTTGGTCTCCTGTAAAACATTTTTCGATCGTTGTAACCGTTTGCAAAGTTATTGATGCGTTCGCCTTTGTGACTGCATATTACAACTTTCACCTCACGATTTTACCGCGACGACCGCTGGACACGCTGTCACGCTTCTTCATCGTTGCAAAAGCTGAAGAAATATTTCAGAAAAAATTTAAGAGGACTTTGTATCAGTAAATAGAATTAACTAAAGTTCACACGCACGTGTTATTCACTTGAGTTGTCGTCATCACCAGCCAATTAGATTAAGACGTTCCTTGACCGTGCAAAATTTTTATCACACCTCCCAATACCCGTGCGCACCCACTCCCGATACCCTCAGCGCGCCCACTTTGATCAAAATTTGTCTCTGTATACCAACAAAATACTTATGCTTATACCCCTATACCTATAGGCAAGGACTCTTAGGATGCCTCCTCTGATTTTGGCCTCTGGGCCGAAACCCTGCTGGGCAATAAATCTCTTTCAAACCGGCAATACATGCAAAGCCTAAAGTCCATTAAACCACTGACTGTTTTTCAAGTCCCTGTCAAGAAATTCCATCCAAAAGATAACAGAATTAGGAGAGTAGGAGGATGCCATTTTAAGGAGAACTATTGATAAATGTTTTTTCTGTAGATCTCTACCTCAGTGAGACCCTTATACCAAATTGTGCTATAATACTCGTGTAAAAATCCACTGGAGGAGAGATTTGATTGGCATGATCTTTGGACAAGTAGCCGCCTACAGGAGATGGTCTCTTAACAGAGAAGGTTCGGCTGTATCGCATTTGATTTGGAATAATATCACATTACAGCGTTCTTTTGCATAGTAGACAATGAGCACCTGAGTGTCCAAATGTGACTAATGCTATTGATGAAGTCCTAGTTACAGCCGGTTCAGTTGAGTATTTTTTATCGAAAACTCCACTTGGCAGTTCCTTTAACTGATTGCCGTTCAAGAACCTATCAGGAAACAACCATATCACAGCAACAATTTTTCACGCTTCAAAGTATCATCAGAAGACAAATTTTGCGATTGAAATGTGTTCATTTTTTACAATTTTACTACTAATAACGTTTTTTCATGTGAAGTCTTATTACCAATTGTGATGTAGTGCTGATCTTAATTTTCCTCTGAAGAAATATATACAATGCTTAAACCATAGAAACCGCCTTTGAGATAAAGCATCGGATTTAGTATTGTAAATACATTCAAAGTCAGCTAGGGAAGTCTATACTTGAGTAGGGGGAGAAGGCCGATTCTAGCTCATTTTATTGAATTTTCACATTCGTGCTAGCACATTCACCCATAAATTCCTCGACAAACCATACTCGCATCCTACCATGATAAAACCCTCGATGAATTCTGTATATTTTGAAAAGTGAAAAGCGTCTTAAAGATAACCTTCGTAAGTATTAATCATGGAAGGCAAATCAGTCAAACAGCTGAAGGCTCTCGCCAAAGAGGTGTTGGATGATGAAAAACCCATAACAGAGATTATTATCCCAATTCACAATCGACATGGTCCTAACCCATATAAAATCATCAAGATAATTATTTTAGGTTAAGACTACCTTAATTAAAAAGTGACTTAAACAAAATGTCAATCTTAGTATAATAATGGAGAATCAATCAGTAAAAAAGCTAAAGGCCATTGCCAGAGAGCGAAAAATTAAAGGGTATTATAGAATGAAAAGAGCAGAGCTTTTAGAGGTGTTGGGTATTGAAGAGAGTAAGGAGAAAAAACAAAGAAAAAAATGCCCTCACGGTAAACAAAAATATCTTTGCAAAGATTGTGGAGGGTCACAGATCTGCCCTCATGGTAGACAGAAGTATAATTGCAAAGAGTGTAAAGGAAAAGGAATCTGCCCTCATGGCCGACGTAAATCTAATTGCAAAGACTGCAAAGGTAGTGAAATCTGTCAACATAATCGAAAGAGATATGATTGTAAAGACTGCAAAGGAAAAGGTATATGTTCACACGGTAAACAGAGAGCTTTCTGTATAGATTGTGGAGGGTCACAGATCTGTCCTCACCTCAAACAAAAGTCTCATTGCAAAGAATGCAAGTGAACCCCAACTTTATTTTTCATAACTTGGTCGAGTTATGAAAAATAACCTTCTCATTTATCGGAATAAAAACCAAGCCAATCCCCCAGCGACCACAGTCATCACCGCAAGATTAATCTCATGTTTTGATGACTCAGGCTTATCAGTCAGAGGTTGAGGTTTAGGTGACTCTATCACATCCTCCTTTGGTCTCTCCACCTTCTTCACCACATGAGGCAGAGAGACCTTACTCTTTCCGAGGTTATGTTTTATACCGACCGGCCCGCTCTTTACATTAACATCTGTATTCACACCCAATTTCATGGTTGGTTCAACACGTTTCAGTCTGTTATTATAACCGATTGTACTCTCTGTATTGATCACCATTTTTGATGGCATCAACCACGTACCGGTAGAGACGGCCAAATCCAACTTGACTTTCGCCTCCTGCACAGGGAGTTGAAATCTCTGTACACTCTTACTTATGTCCGGCTGTGTAATCGCATCCTCCAATAACACGAGAAACTCTCGACGAACCTCCTGCGCACTTCCCGTGTCTCCGAGTACGCTACTTCGAACGTTCACCTGCGCACCCAATACGCAGTAGACCAACGCTTCGATGGATTGATTCAGTCTGGCCTGACCGGCAGTTGTCAATCCGTTTGATACCCTCGTGAGAAAGTATTCGTACTGATCCTCTGTCTCAGAGTTGATAATCCACTGCAGAAGATTACCGTCCGATCCTTTACCTCCCTCATCACTGAATTTATAGAATCCCGGATAGGAAGAGTCAATCTTATGAGGTCCAAGGTTTGTGTACCAAATGTACACTGATCCCAAACCGTGATTCGCTCCTTTATGACAGCGAAAGTCACGATCGGTTGGCACATTAAACTCTTTACAGATCCTCTTATAGGAAGGAATGTCGTATCTGTTGTCCTTTTCATTAAAGGGTGAGTCACCGGGTAATGCGACTGAGCTCTGTATTCCTCCCATCTGAAACAAGATTCGTCTGACAGTGAAGTAGACGTGAAACCAGAGAATAGCTCGTATCTGCGGTGGAAGTTTGAGTTCACTGTCAGACGAATCCCATAATCCTCCCGCCATCTTCTCCTCTAATAAAAGACGCAGGCTCACCCCGCAACCTGTCGTTTGCGCACCAAACTGCAAAGTTAAGCTGCTGCGTCCAGTACTTCATGTTGGGTCCTGCCAACCACTCATGCGTCTCTTTTGAAGAGGTGTGTTTAATTGTTGTATTCGTAAATATGTTTCTGACAGGTACAGAGAAGGAGTCTGTGGGTGTAGCGTAGATCTCTAATCTCTTCAACTTCTCTCTCAGATTGAGGCTTTTTAGAGGTCTGCTCTCACCAAAATCGATCGCAGGAATGGGTAATGATGGTTTGGGATTGAGTGTCAACTCCTGTGGAAAATCCAAGGGAAGCCCCAACGCTTTTTTTAACTCGTCAGAGAAGTAGAGACTGTAATTTAATCTTCCCTTAAAGAACATTTCAAACTCTGAACCGTCACTACCGATGAATCTGACATACGGTTCTTCAGTGTGCTTATCAACGCCATGTTTAAATTTAGACAGGTCGGCGGTGGGATATCGATCGAGAAATTTATTCCACAGATCATCACTCATCTCTTACTTATCCGTCGTATTACTTTTAAATCAAGCGTAGTCGGGATTATAGGGTGGAGGTAAATCTCTCGTTAAGACCATGAAGCAGTTGCAGCTTATTTTAAGGCTTCTGGCAGGGTCAGTCTTTTTAATATCTCCGCACGAATCTCCTCCTCTATCTTTTTTACATCTACCGGAGGTGAAGGCTTTTTTTCTCTCTCTTTTTTCCTTATCGATCTCTTCATCTCATGGTACTTTTCAAACTCAGATTTTATCAAGACAAACTCTTCATGGCTTATTTTATTATCAGTCAACGCCTTAGAGACGACGTCCTTTATCGTGTTTATCTTCGCTTGGCAGATTGAGACGGTCTTTTCATGCTTACTCACCTTTTCTGAGATGACCTTAACCAGACTGGCTGTGGCTACACTCGTCAAGGCGCAGACACCACCCATGGCTCCCAATGCGACCGCAACGGGAATTCCGAATCCGGTAAGTCCTGTACCCAATCCTCCTCCGCTAAAGATGACTGACAACGTTCCGCTGCCTGTAGAGAGATTGAGAAGATAACTCCTTGCACGCTTATATTTTTTATAAATGTTTTCTCGATACTGCAGATCATTCTCGAGACAAGATAGCCAATCTGCACACTGTTTCAATCTGAAGCCATCCCCAGAGTCGCTTACGCTCGGCAACTGAGGGTATATCTCTTTGTAACTCTCCATGTTTTATTTCTTCCGCTTATTTTTAACCTGTTCAACAAAGTAGACTATCACACCGACGATCAACAACCATGCATTCTTCGCCAGAAAACCGATGACCTCACCCGCCGTTTTAAAGATAAAACTTGCGATCGCACCCACCATTCCGGGAAGTATCTCTCCCAACCTCTTTCCGATGGCTTTTAAACCGTTGCCGACGCCTTTTCCGAGTTTTGACAGACCGCTCTTCAGATTAGATACGATCACACCGATGACAGCGCCGACTGCCGACAGAACAGCGAACGCTGTGAAACCATACTTATTAAAGATCGCTTTGACTCTGTCTCTGAGTGACATGCGTTCCTCTATCACTTCATTCTCCCTCTCCAAATTCTCTATCTCTTCTCTCTGCTGATCAATGTCGCGATCGATGTTCTCTCTCTGGCTCGGTCCAGCCTCTTTACGTGAAGACTCAAGATCTTTGACTTTCTCTCTTCGCCTCGTTATCTCATTCTCATTGACTTTGATCACCTCCTCTGCAGTCGGGCCGAGACTTTCTTTTATCGTTTTCGGTAATTTATCGTTCAGTTGTCCATCCGATTTAAAAAGAGGGTAACTCTTACCGCTCCTTCTTTTCAGTTTCACAGTCACTCGATCATACTCATCTATGTCGGCAGTGAATGAAGATTTTGCAGGATTGACTTTCGGATACTTCCTCTTAACTCTTTCCCAAGCGTCATCTCTTCTCTCTTCTCTCTGTATCAGAGGAGTATTATCATCCCAATTATCAATAAAAGAGGTCTCCTCATGGTAAGATGGATTATCATAACCTCCTCTATCTCTTCTCGATGTGGAGGTCATCGGTATCGATTCTCCCTCATCATCATCATCACCGGGATCAACCGGGTCAAAAGGATTATCTCTGTCACCTGTCTCTGTCGGGTCATATTCCATGATTCTTTACTTGATAAGTAAAGAATCTTTTAAATTAAAAAAATTTACCCGCGACATAACCCAACGCCAACATCCCTCCTCCTACGTAGGCCATCTCACCCATTCTCTGTTCATCACTCGGTCTGTAGTAATCAGAGAGTTTGGGTTCCTGAAGAGAGTAATCCGGATGACTCTGTGAGTACAGTTTGAAAGCCTCATCAGTGTTTGACAGATTCTGTGAAGCCTGATGCTCCGCATCCCTCTGCTGATTATACCAATCCAACAGTCTCTGCCTCTTCTCTTGGTACGCGGCGTAGTCTTTTTGATACTTCTCTATCGCCTTGTCGTGTCTTACTCGTTCCGTATCCGTCTGCGAACCGCTCAGATACTTTGCCAAATAAGAGCCACCGACGAACGCAGTGGCATTCAACACTGCTCCGCCGATCATTAACGCTATGGAGGCCATCATGAATATGATTGGTGAAACCTTTATCCTATTTATTAAGAATGAGAAACCTTTAAGAGGGTAAAATCTTCTGTTTCTCCAAATAATCTTTCAAGTACATACTTCCGGACAGGACAGCGACCCATTTACCGTAGTTGATGACACTGGATGAGGGGTCGTTTATGAATGATTCTTTTATGGCCTTCTTCGCAATGTACCCGACACCTGCAGATAGACTGATCAGAACGGATGCATCAGTGACGGTCTTTACGAGTTTATTCTCTGACATTTTAATTTCAGGAGATACTGTTTAAATCGATTTACAGAAATGTGTCGTAATCATTTCCTTTTCTTTCCTCCTCTTCGATTCTTTTCAACTCCTGTTCAAACACTCTCATCAATCTTCACAACCACCTCCTGCGTCAGCATGCGACCGTTATACTCACTGCATTCACACATTCCTCCAAACTCAGGTATCCTAACTCCGCATATGCAGTGTTCTTTCGGTAACATCATATATATAATGGCTGCCAACAGACTTCCTGTGATAATTAGACCTTTCCACATTTTATAGAGATGACATACTCTTTAATCGATCTTGTTTATCAGTAACATACCAAACTTTTTATATCCTGAACCCAAACCGTCAAAGATGGTGGAGACGTCTGATGTCTGTATCTTTAATGAGGTGTTTCCGTATATGTCTAAAACAGAGATGAAATTATACGTTTTAAATCCCCTGCTCGAGTTGGGTACTGTGATGTTGATATCGTCATTCAGACTCAGGAACGGTGCGGGATTCAAAATTAACTGAACGGTTCCGTTATCATCATGATGACCGGTCTTCAGTCCGTCGATCAGAGAGATAGAGTAGACGCCTGGATTTTTGATTATGATTCTCTCTTTGTCCTCCACCTTCACGATGAAATCGGAGGTATCACTCTGTCTGGTGTAACGTCTGTGTGATTCCGTACCGTTTGCATAGAATTTTATAGTGTTATCATTGTTATGGTTAAGATAACCTTTATAAAAGACTTTTCTTTGGATAGATTCATCCACATAATTTCGAATCTCAGTCATCTTTCTCAGAGTGATCGACTCGCTTTTGTCAACGGTTCTGTTCACATAATTGACATTAGCTGCGTGATTTAAATCTGTGGGTTCAGGGTCTTTGAGGTTCTTTATCGAATCTCCTCCCATGTCGAGATCTCCCTTCTTACTCACCTTCTCATCAACGTAACTCTTGTTAACTGCGTCTCTGTCATGAATGGGAGTAGCGAGGTTCGTGATTCTCTTTAATTTGAGATCGAGATTCTTCGGTGTCTTCTCCTTTCCCTGCGGTCTGTTAAGGGAATCGATCCTCTTCAGTATCTCCTCTCTCTTTAGATAATCTTTTAGATAGAAGCTGGCAGAGAAGATGATGACCCATTTAACGTAATCGATCACACTTGATGAGGGATCATCCATACTGATAAAGTACCCGAACCCAGTGGAGATACCGATTAAGACGGATGCATCAGCCACAGTCTTGAAGATCTTCTCTTTTGACATTATTTTTAAGAGAGAAGATCTTTAAATCATACCCATCTTGGGTACAGGGATCTTTGATGGTCTTGGTGTAGGAGGTGGTTCCGGTAATCTTGGTGGGGGAGGATCGGGCTTATCCTTTTTATTGAATCTCATGAAGAGATCAAAAGCGGTCAACACTATTCCGACGATGGAGATTACGGTGGTGAAGGATATCTCAGGAATCCAAGGCTTTGACTCTCCCGTCTCTCTCTTTTCCGGTTCAGCCTCACGTTTCATCTTCTCCTTCAACGCCTCCTTCGCCCGTTTATTATACTCGGCGAGTTTCTTTCCTGCGGCGACCTTCTTAGGATCTTTTTCCTTCACTTTACTCTCCTGTACGGGGGTCTTGGTGATCTGCTCGATATCATCCGACATTTAGTTCTTCTTAAGCATCTCTTTAATTAATCTTCACACCCTCTATTACCAATCTCCCGATAATGAAAGGCTTAAGGTCCCAATAACAAACGTAGTGAGGAATTCTTATTAATAGTACTCCTTCATCTTTACACATCTCATCCTTCAAAGAGTCTTTCATCACTTGATATTCGAAATCACCCACACAAGAGTGAAAGAGGGGAGTGAACCTTGAGTGCTGCTCACCATCGTACTCGAATGCCAAACCTTTACCGAGTGGAGTGACCACGTCTGGGTTATAACCGTCCAACTCGAGGTTCTGGTATGTCCAAGGATTCTTCAACCAATCGGTTCTCACCGTTTTAAACTCTGTTTTGAATAACTCTTGAAATATTTTTCTACACTTCTCTTCATATATTCCGAATGACATGTTTAGTTGTTGTTGCATAAGTCTTTAAGTTAAGCTTAACAGTCTTATTCAGTTAAGCTTAATGGTTAACCACTCACGCTTGAGATTCATCTTGATTCTCCTTGACCATCTCCTCAGAGGGTCTTAATTTTACATGCTTAGCAACCTTAAACAGTCCGCTGGCGAGTGCTACCAATCTTCCTCCCTTCAGTACCAAGAGACCTGCGAAGTTACTCAGTTCACGTTTAACGAGATCATCATTCTTCAAGTCTTCATTGAGAGCCTCAACATCATCCACGGAGATAACGTAGGAGATGAGAACGGAGGCCGCAGAGATGGCAGACTCAGCCAATCCGGTCGACACCTGTTTATTCAATACGGTCTTAAAACGATTAAAGTACTTCTCCACTTGCTTGGGGGAGAGTTTCTTGACATCACCGAGGGTCATTGCTTTACCGAGAAACTCCTCTGTCGAGCCGAGTGAGGCGAGAATAGCGAGTGATTCTCTCTTCACTTCGAGATCGTCATCTTCGGTCTCCTTAATCTCCTCCGGTTGGTCCTCAATATAATCTTCAACGTTCGCCATCTTTATTCTCTCACACTTCTCTTAAAGCCGGTATCTCGAGATAACACTCATACGGAAATCGAAGGCAGAGACAGAGTCGAGCGTATTAACATTTTGATGAATCTTCTCTTCGTCTCGATGTCTAAATCCCCTCCGTACTCTTCAAACAAGGTCTTCATGCCCACCTGAGATGGATTGTGAAAAGCGACCACACAGGCGACGTTTTCACGGAAGGGTTTCGCGATCGAGGTCAACTGCTGAGTTATCACCCATACAGACAGACCGTCATGTCTCCCGGAGAATGCGAGGTCGATGAATTTATTGGAGCGATTCTTCAGGTCTTTGGAGACGGCGCAGTCGTCGAGAATGATTAATGAGTTTGTACCGGAGAATAGATCCGACACGGTGGTCAGCAAAGAATCGATCTCTTCCGAGTTGGAGGAATCCGGAGAGAGGACAAAGAAGCGTTTATCACCTTGGGCGAATCTGTGGTAGGTCCTATTCTTCGCATAGGTCGGGCAGATCAAGACTATGTACTCAAAAACCTTTCGGAAGGGACCCTGAAGTTGCTCTATCAGGTAGTTTGTCTTTCCACAGTTTGTCGGTCCGGTAATGATCATGTTAAAGGGAACCTTATCTCGTAACTCTTTCATTTATTATTAATACATGATCGATTTTAACTCTGTGTTCATAATCTCCATCAACGCATCAGCCACCACGAACATGTGGCATGAGATGTTTCCCGATCCTCCGGTCTTCCTCTTGATCTCCAACTTGACACCGTCTCGTGTTTTGTTTACGTGAAGACCACCGCCGTGAATACCGTTGTCGGGGAAGGTCCTCAGGTCGATCCAGAGAGCGAACTTGTCTGCATAGAAATCCTCCTCCTTCACCTTACCCGCTCCACCCATCCGTCTCTTAATGGCATCCCAAAAGTCGGACGGTACCATTCCCTTTGAGAAGAGTCTGTTGGGCATGCCATCGATGTTGATGTTTACCGATTTAATGTCAGGATTGACGAACTTCTCCGAGTCTCGTTTACCGGTGTCATGACTCTCTTCAAACAGACAGAAGTATACCCGTCATCGATCTTCTCGGAAGATTGACGTGCTCGTTAATGACACTGTCGTTCGGTTTAGAGATGGGAAACGTTTTGTGAAGTAAGACGTACTCATAGAAGAATCCTTTACCCACCTGATAAGTGGCGATCGCCTCACGGGTCAGGTCACCACTTGCGATGCATCGATACTCCAACTCAATGTTTGTCATTTGATAGGTCGGCGGTGTCTTCTTCTCCTCCGCTTTATCATGATTTACGATCTGATCGACCTTCGGAAGAGTGATCTCAAACAACAGAGGATGAGGAAGAGCCTTTGGATAGAGGGCACCGTGATCACTGAGAACGGGATGGTCGAGCGGTATAACGTACTTGGTGTTGTGAATCGCTGCGAGTGTGACCTCCTTGGGGTCAGAGGTGACTTTATCCCCTGCGTTTGTTCGAAGTTTTCTCATATTCTCGGATGAGATCCCCTGTCTCAATCTATCCTTACGATCCTCAAGAAAGAGATCATGGTAGGTCTGAAAGAGATCGTATCTCTCTGTCTCCTGTAGTGTCTCACCACCAAAAGAGACCTTGAGTTGACAGACAAGGTTTCGACCGACGTTATTCACGAGGGTGTTGTTGGCATGACCCCCGACTTTCAGGTCAAAGAGAAGATAGACTGATCCCGGTACGATCACCACATTGTCTGTCAGTTTAGGTATGTAAATACAAAGGGTCTCACCCTCATTTGCTGATGAGGGATTGAATGTGATTCTGTTAAGAGATGACTCCGCCTTAAGGCCGAACGGTTCTGGCGGAACTCGGTTCGGATTGATAATCTCGGATATAGCCTGCGACATTTTAAAAGAAGAGAGGTTATTTTTAAATGAGTAATTTGAGAAAGATTTATTACAGCCCCGAAGGTTATTGGAAAGGGTACTCTGCTGTATCGAAGTTGGCTTCCGCAGCAAAGGTGAGTGAGGCTGAGGCAAGAGATTGGTTAGAGAGACAGGCTTTGTGGCAGATCTACCTACCACCGCCGAAGGTGATCCCGAGACCTCATTGGAGTGTGGATAAACCGAATGAGATTCACCAAGCTGATCTGTTATTCTTACCTCATGACAGGGTGGGAAGGAAGACGTATCGTTATGCGTTGGTGGTGATTGATGTGGCCTCGAGATATAAAGATGCTGAGGCGTTGACATCAAAAGAGAGTGAAGAGGTTGCGAAAGCGTTCGACAAGATCTACTCGAGAAAACTAGATTGGCCAAAGAGGATCATGGTCGACCCCGGTAAAGAGTTTATGGGATCGGTGACGAGATTGATGGAGATTTACCCCCCACATCATTTAACGCCTCGATTAACTCGGCTTTACGCATTTTATAATAACCTTTGACGCTTCGCTCTTTGGCGAGAGCCTTCAGCTGTTTGACTGATTGATTCTCCATGTTAATACTTACGAAGGTTATCTTTAAGACTCTTTTCACTTTTTAAGTATACAGAATTCATCGAGGGTTTTATCATGGGAGGATGCGAGTATGGTTTGTCGAGGAATTTATGGGTGAATGTGCTAGCACGAATGTGAAAATTCAATAAAATGAGCTAGAGTCGGCCAATTATATCTACTACTTGACATTTGTAAACCATGCAATTGAGCATATAATTTGGTAGCCCATAGATACAGTTTAGCTCATGTTTCCCCGAAATGTTCGGTAGTTTCCTGTCTGTTTGGGTGGAAGGACAAATATATTTCTGACAAATAGTCCTATAAAACGAGGTTCGACGGGTCAGCGTGTCAGCGAAGCTCTTCTGTTTTATGGCCGTTACTCTGACACGACTTTTTAAAATTGAAGCCGACAAAGTGTTAGAAAGAGCCTTTTATAGGCTCACTCGGTGTTTGAAACGACGGCATTGCAGCTATCGAGAATAAGGCTTATTGGCACTATACTGCATTAATGATTCTGCAAAATCCTTAAAGGAGTCTCAAAGTATCTTTTAGTAGATTCAAGTGCTTTCATGTGTATAATTTTAAGACTAATTCCTGGCTGAGATTTTTATTTCGAACATTAAATAAATTAGATGTTCCTCTAGAACTATCGATCTGATTCAATTTGATAAAGAGGCTTGCTTAAGAGTCACTGTGTGAGAAAGTGTTCCAGATGTTGGAAATCGGGGTCAGCCTATTTTGCTGAAACTTGCTGCAGAAGTTGACCATGATGACCATGGTTTGGTTGGGGGGGGGGGGGGGGGGGGGGGGGGTCATATCCAGTTTCTGGATCATGGAAAATCCTGTATTTGATGGGGTAACTTTGACCTTGTATAAAAACAAACACACTAAACCTGTTGACTAATGAGCTGCATCTTGTGTTTCTACTATTAGACTCGTTCATTTCATATGTGCGGAATTGGCATAGGACGTTCTGGCTGTGTGTGGCCTGGCCCAAGTTTTGGTAAAATCTTGACCAAAATCGCACTACCCAAAATTGCCAAATTTTAGAAGTTCATATTTTTTAACTGCCTAACTGACATTTATATCAGGAGTTACCCCAATGTTAGTAAAATAATAATAATTCGAGAAAACACTAACTATGTAATTATTAGGTGTTTTAAAGACCCATTTTGAAGCACAGCATCACAAATTTTGCATATTGTTAAAGGCAATACTTTAATAAAGATGCTAGCTTTATTTATATTTAAATACTTCTATTTGCCTTGGTGAGGCTAAATGTCTTTGAGAAATCTGTAATTAGTGGTGATTTTATGTATTAACACTACCTTAGACTCTTAAATTGCCTTATAATTAGAAAATCAATACTGACAACACCAGATCTGGTTCCACTAAAATGTCAATATACATACAATGTAGCTCGCAAGGACTTAAATTGTACTTGAATGGTGTACTATGTCAATGCGTACAACTCTTCCAAACATCTTTAAGCTTACTTAAACTTACCAAAGCGTATAAAGGGGTCTTTCGTGGTTAAAAGGTTAAAGGTTCGTCTGAGAGAAAATGTCCATATTTCTGAAAATCTTGCGAGAAAAACCATTCTACGGCTAAATCATATTGCCTGGTGATCAGGTCATTCTGCATTTGTTTACTGGGGTCCATAGTAGTCCGATAAAGTGGAGAAAGGTTTTGAAGCCGCTCAGCTTTCTGCCATCCTTGCCATTTTGGCTTTACTCGTGCCTGTTTGTTTATCCGTCATTTTGGAGCTGGTTGCAGGAGACCTGGGTCGAGAGTGGCCTGACTAAAAAAGTGTGAACGCAATGTCTAGCAATTCATATTTGGTTTTTGTTTTTGTTTTTGGTTTTTTTTTTTTTTTTTTCAATTCAGAAAGCTATATTATCAACCAGAATGTCCTTATATATAATTGCGGATACCTCTGAAATGATGGAAAATAGTTTTTGTTTTAATTTTAGCCTGACATTTTGATGCTTTGCCTCAGACTGAAAGACCAACATTGCCAGCGAGACCCTTGCACATGGGTAACAATTTTTTTCATTAAGGCCTGCCCCATGTAGACCCCATCTGGAACCAGCTGGATCACCTCTTGGTGGACAGTGGGGAATTTTTGATCGTTGGAAAGTGGCCGCCTACAGGAGGTGGTCGCTTAGAAGAAAGAGTCGCACATGAAGTTCGTCTGTATGGCATTTGATTTGGAGTAATACCACACTAAAGTGTTCTTGAAAATGTGAGTAATGATATTGATGAAGTCCTACTTACAGTCTCTCCAGTTGAGTATTTTTATAAAAAACTCCAGTTGGCAAGTCCTGTATCTGATTCTCGTACAAGTACCTATCAGGAAATAGCCACATGATAATAAATGTAATAAATGTTGATGCTTGAAAGCATCATCTGAGAACAAATGTTGAGATTAAAATGTGTACACTTTGTTCTTTCTTATTTTAAATATAGATATGTTACTCTCCATGCACACTATTACTAACTCTTCTTCCTGTGAAATCAGAAGATACAGAGGTCATGTTAAATTCCCTTTGAAGAAATGTATACAATGCTTAAACCATAAAAACCGCTTTTGGCAAAAAACGTGGTATTCAGTATCAAGGAAACATGAAAAGCCAGCCAGAAATCGATGCCTAACATTTGTCAACCAGTTGAACGAATGGTTTCTAATCCAATAGATACTCTTTAGTTGGCGTTTCCATGGAAATGGTCTGTTGATTCCTATCTGTTCGGGTGGAAGGACTGACTTTTCTTTCTGAAAAATAGCGCTAGTTATAAAGCGACAACATTACCACATTACAGCGTTCTTGTGCCTAGTAGAAAATGAGCAACTGAGTGTCCAAATGTGACTAATGCTACTTACAGCCGGTTCAGTTGAGTATTTTTATCGAAAACTCCACTTGGCAGGTCCTTTAACTGATTTCTGTACAAGTACCTATCAAGAAAAAGCCATATCACAGTAACAATTGCTGACGCTTCAAAGGTGTCATTAGATGGCAAATTTTGGGATTGAAATGTGTTCACTTTTTATGTTGGTTTTATTAGGTATGTTATTTTCAAAAGGAAACTACTGATAATGATTGCTCCAATGAGTCTTATTACCACACACAGTAGTCAGGTTACATTCCTTTGAAGAAATATATACAATACTTAAACCATAGAAACCGCCTTTGACACAAAACATCGGATTTAGTATCAGGATGGCTTTCCATTGAGAAGTACCATACTTTTTTTTTCTCTTTTTAGTTTGACTCCTCGAATCATTCAGTCTGATGATGCTTCAATTAAGCACCACAATGTTGTGAATGAATGCGGCGCTTAAATGGAGTCAATACGGATAGGCGTACTATAATTTGGCTCCCTAAGTTATCCAGTAAACTATTGAGGGGCCTTAACTTGAACTATCTAGAAGACCTATTATATCCGACAAATTAACACGACCTTTCGGTCTTTTAGGC
This sequence comes from Meandrina meandrites, assembly GCA_963693305.1. NCBI lineage: Eukaryota > Metazoa > Cnidaria > Anthozoa > Scleractinia > Meandrinidae > Meandrina > Meandrina meandrites. Next base: position 48,693 of record CAVNZF010000026.1, on the reverse strand, counting down.
ATTTTTCTGATGTAATATAATACAACTTTTCTTAAGAGATCCAGGAAGTTTGCTTTCTTTTCGCGCAAAATTACTCTTAAACACAGTTATTTTAGTGGTATTTTATTATTTTTTATTTGTTTGTTTAGTTCTTTACCTTATTATTTTTCCCGACCCCAACTTTAAGCAACTTTAAGCACCATCGTTGTATCTTTTCGATCTAATTACCACACACCAGGCAATATAAACAAAATTTACATACCCGAGGCATGTAGATTTTACACTTTGGAACAATACGAAATTTAAAAATCGCCTCGAATTTAGTAGCTGCGGTGTTTTGCTATTGCTGTGAACTCGCTATTAGTTTGCCTAACTCCCCACAAAACCTTTCTGTATCTTTCACGCGTATCGCAGCTCCAGCAGAACCCACTTTGTGTCCACAAATGTGCGTTGGATTGCGGGGACCTGGGTATATTATCTCTTCCTGTTTACAAAATTCATTTCGGCTTTCTTCCTAACGAACATCTTTCATCAAAAATCTTTGAGTTGTATTGATCATCTTTTAGTTGTATCAAACATCTTTCAGTTGCATCAATCATCTTTTAGTTCACACAACATCGATCGATGTATGCAAGATGACTTTGATGTATGGGCATTTCATATTTTGTCCATAAAACGCCTCAATAAAAGTCAGTTGTTTTCAAAGTCGTTGAAACCAAAACTACTAGTCTCAAATAGCGACGAACGGGCGACGCAGACGCAAGTTATACTGCAGTAAAACATCTTCACCCGATCGATAACTACAGTGTCCTGTGACATAGTGAATCAACTTTTTCATTTGTCTAATTGACCGTGGGAATCGATCGAATCGGCAATTGTTCATACTAAGAGCAAATCCTACTAATGAGATGTATTTGGCCGATCGACAACTTCCATTTGTCGGATCTTGAACAGAATTATCAATTCGTATTAATCAAACAATCCAGACTGTCTCTTTTTCGGATGGAGTCGAGTGGGCAGTGGGGAAGTTTTGATCGTTGGAAAAGTGGCCGCCTACAGGAGGTGGTCGCTTAGGAGAAAGAGTCGCACATGAGGTTCGTCTGTATCGCATTTGATTTTGAGTAATACCACACTAAAGTGTTCTTAAGAATAGTAGACAATTGCAATCAGTGCCTGAGAGTCTGAATGTAACTAATGCTATTTATGAAGTCCTACTTACAGTCTCTCCAGTTGAGTATTTTTATCGAAAACTCCAGTTCGCAGGTCCTGTATCTCATTGTCGTATAAGTACCTATCAGGAAATAGCGACATGATAGTAAAGAATGATCATGCTTGAAAGCATCATCTGAGAAAAAATGTTGAGATTAGAATGGGTTCACTTTTTTTTCTTATTTTAGATATAGATGTTATTTCTCATGTACACTATAACTAACGCTTCTCAGTGAAATCTAATGACCAGATATAGAGGTCATGTAAAATTCCCTTTGAAGAAATGCATACAATGCTTAAGCCATAAAACCTCTTTTGACACAAAACATGGTATTCAGGATCAAGGAAACATGAAAAGCCAGCCAGAAATCAATACCTAAAATTTCTAAACCAGTTAAACGAATAGTTTGTAAGCCAAAAGAAACAGCTGTTTAGTGGATGTTTCCATGGAAATGGTCTGTTGATCCCTGTCTGTGCAGTTGGAAGGGCAGATTTTTCTTACTAAAAAATAGCGCTATTTGTAAAGCGACAACATTGCGGCTATCGAGAATAATTAACAATTAGACCCGTAGCCCGCAAGGGCTACGGGTCAATAGCCCATGAGGCGAAGCCGAATGGGCTATTGAGCCGTGGCCCTTGAGGGCGAAGGGTCTAATTGTTTTAGTATCACCCAACTAGTCGGACAGAAAAAAACAATAATAAAGTTAGCAAATGTAAGTTGAAGAAAGATTTATTTGGGAATAAAACGAAAGAAAGCGTCACGTATTTCGCTACTCGATGACTATTACTAATAGTCCTCTAGTAGCGTAGCCAATCAAAATGCAGGATTTGCATTAGTCCACTAGTTGGGTGATACTAAGGCGTATTAGTATTATACTGAAATAATTATCCTATAAAACCTTAAGGAGTCTTTTAGGACCTTTTGTGGATTTAAGTGCTTTTATGTGTATACTTTTTAGACTAATTCTTGACTGAATTTTCCATTCTGATCATGAAATAAATAAAGCAAAATAATTAAATGTGAATGTAGTGGTACTTAAGCCATGGTTGTTTGTCTACTTGTTTCATATTGAGTTAGAATGTAAACTGTTGGTTTAGCAGTCTCATCTCCACCAGGAGCCATCATGGGAGGAGACCGTAAGCGCGGGATCCACGCAACCTATGATACGAGACAATTTTTATATTTTTAGAACAGATAGTGCCATCTTTTACGTCATAAACACGCGCGGATACACGGGAATTGCGTGGGTTCTCGCGTCGATGTTTGCCGGAGGTACGTGATTAGTGTCATGTGAGTCGCGAGTAAATCTGCCGCAAAAGACTCTGTGCTAAAAGTTGAGGACGAGAAAGAAATCAGTCGTTCCGTGAACCATAAATTTTTTATGGACGCTATATGTACAGTAGGCTGCGAAGCTTCCGTATCATGCTAAATCACAACTCCTGGATTTTTTGTCAGTTAAGCACAAGACTAATCTAGACAAGTTTTCTGAAATGAAATTCACGATGACTCGTTTATATTTGGATTGTACTTTGGTTAAATGGCTGTATTGTTAAATATATGAATGGAAGCTTTTGTACATGGATTATATCTGCCTTGGTTCTTTCTACGTGAAATTAAAGTGACCATAAAATATGCGTTTGTAATTAAGAAAGATCGAAACGCTTGTGACTCAGTAAAAATTCAAAGCTTATCTCTGTTCTTGTCGACCAAGGTTTTGATGTATGTTGTAGCTCAAGCTTTCTGCCAAGTTAATAATTCCATCTACTATTGAGGTGTTGTAACTGCATTTAATCAGATGTCAGAAGTCACAAGAGATTTCAATTTTCGAACTGATTTCATTTTTGAATTCTTTGATGTCAAGAATAGACAGTTCAGATTAATTACATTACTCTTGCACTTTTTTCTTTGTAATAATTATAAAAACAATATATAATTATAATAGAAACCTTACCAAAATCCTTTGCAACTAAAAATCGTCAATGCCAAATAACTTGGTCAGTTTGAAGCCAGCAGGAGTACAACGTCGTATGGAAATAACTCTTACCATAAATTACTTCTTGTATAACAGGTAGGCGATGACGTCATAAGTCACGTGACTCTGCTCAGAAGTTTGTTTTTGCTCACTGTGACGAAGAAATTTTGTTACTGAAAAAGCAGTCATTGCAGTTTGAAGCACATTGGTATGAGGCATTTCGGACTGCCCGGGTACCGTACAAAATATAAATATTAATGGCGCTACGTACAATTTTCAAAAAGTGGGAGTCTGGGTACAAGTGCGTATCTGGCGTAGCATTAAATGTGAGGAAACAACAAATTGCATGTTGGTAGATATTTATATGTTAAGTACATTTTTATCACTTTTATTGTTATGACGTCATCGGTCACGTGACCAGAGCGGACCGCATTTTTAAATCCGCTTGAAAACATTACTAGGATCTCCCTCTTAGGATTTTCTTAAGCGAAATTGTAGCTTTTTAAATAGTGCTTCAAAAAATGGCCATGATTACTTTTTCCTAAAAATGAACGGCAGTAAAAAATGCAATTGAAAAGTTTGTTGGCTTCCTACTCAGCGATCATTTGCGGTAGGAATAAAAGAAAATTTTTCCAAGGGCAGGACTGCATGCTCTTTATGATGGCGTTGTCAGTTTCTTCTCACTTCAATTGCTTTTTGCGAGGATGGATTTAATTTCTTTCAGACAAAAGGAGTGGGCCTGGGGAGAGGTTAAGTAGCTGCCCCTCCCCCTCCCCCTGCTGGGGGTCTCCTCAGCGGATTTCCCGTGGTCCGTATTGCGGGCTCACGACAAGAGCATTTTCAAAATGGCGACGAATAATGGCGACAAGTAAGGGCAAGAAAGTTGAATCCAATGGAGTGATTTTGAGTTATAGAGAACAGTTTTGTCGATGTTTTTCCTTCTTGACGCGATCAAAACAAGTCCCCAAACGTAGGGTATACCTCCTTTATTTGTATTCCCGATAAAGAAGAATATGGAATGAGTAGAAACGTGCGAAAACGTGGGTAACAGAAACTTACAGGGACCTGAGGTAAGCGTTTCTCATTGTACAATGATTTTTTTAGACTGGTTGAATTATGTCTTCGACGCTTACTGGAATAAAAGCCGAGCTCGGCGTAAACATAGATAGTGAGAACGAGGCGATAGTATTAAACGGCAGTCATTTCGTCGAGGCATGTAACTGTTATTTATGTTTGTCATCTGAATTTTAAGCTACTGTACTTCACATTAATAAGAATCGCATCCTTTCATTATTTATACATGAGGAAATGTTCTTCAAAATATTGACCAAGTCGCCATTTCAGTTCGCAAAGAAAAATTACGTCAGGGAGATTTGAAATTACTGCAACACCTTTGATGTGATACCTTGGAATTTGGAAGAAACATTTCAGCTCAGTGTGATCTCTTTTTTTATTAAAGTTAGACTAGACACTACTTGCAGTCAACCTGGTAGCTAATCTAGACTTCAATTAAACAGTGCTACTCACGTTTTGGAATGCCTCTTTGGGCATGTTTAATAAATGAGACCATTTCTTAACGTAGAATTTGTTCTCACCATGATGTTTTATTGTATTGGTAAACATAGATTTCCGTTTCTTTTGCATTTTGTGGTCTACAGGTCGTTTTTGGGACTAATAGAATGCCTAATGTTTTGACAGGATTTACAGAATTCAGAACTGAGGACATTCTGGATGCTGTTGTATTAAACGATGGATTGTAACAAGTTCAGGTAGTTGTTGATCTCTTAGTTTTACTCATAGTTATGTGACAGTCAATTCTAGCAATTCCCTTCCTTCTCTACACACATTCATTACCTGAGGCATTTAACCAGACATTTGTCTACTTTATAAAAAATCTGTTTGACATTTTCTTAAGGCCTGTATTTTCAGTTGTTGGATGACCTTCAGTAGCATTTTAAAGAAGCAATGTAAAAATTCATGAGGCCTTAAACTTAAGCAAGCCAGAAAACCTTAATTCCAATATAAAGCCAACTGCAAGCAACATGATGTACCGTTTGGCAACCAAAGTGCTTTTAGGGCTAACCGCAGTACTATGTAGGCCAACCGGTATCTTATGCAGGCTAACTGGAATGGCTTGCACGGCTCGCATGTTTCATGACACATAAGTGCGATACAAGCCAGAAATACCTAAGTCCAACCATTAGCATAACCTCAAGCCACCTCAGCTAACTATACTCAGGCTAACTGGAGTACTGCTTAGGCTAACCAGGGAGCTTTTTAGGCTGACCAATGTGCTATTTATAGCGAAGCACCATGGTAAGAATTTTTGGTAAACCCATGAGGCCAACAAAATTTGGTGCGTACGCCCGCCCGCACGCCCGTACAGACTCTCGGGGAGGGGGAGTGGAGTCCTAAGGCAGCCCGACCGGGGATGGAGGGAGGAGAATAGGCTGAGGGAGATGGGGAGCAGATGAATGCCATCTCTACTTATCCCTACTTACGTACGTAAACAGAGCTTGCAACTTTGATCAATTGACAGCTGTCAAATCAAGGTATCTGCTGACCAGTATCACGTCGCCATATCGCGGGCTCACATCTGGAGCTCATCGAGCTCACCTGTTTTTTGAAGTTGACCGCTGACCAGATGATGGTTTTCTAGTTGATCAAGGGCTCAAGTACAATTTTTTTGGTCATCGCGTTAATTCAGATTTAAGGACGTTCGCGCGAAAATCTTCCAACATTGACTTTTTTCTAAAACTTTCACCAGTGTGAGTTTATGGGTTACTCATGTCAGAAATGTAAAAAAATTGGGGGGTCACCGAATTCGTTTCGGAGATAAGATGTCCGAAAGATCACCTTAAGATCTTATAAATCGGCCTTCGTTTCTGACAATCGCGACAGTGTCTGTTTACCCAAAAATAATGCGAATAAGTTCATGAAATGCAATTTTCTTGTCCAAGTATTGTTTAAGGGGATCTATTAAGCAAATTGATTCAACTAGTGATGTTCCTTAAGAAAATCTTATCGTTTGGTGTTCACATTTGTACTCGCCTGGCAGTTGAAAGATGGGCAAGATTTGATGTCGCGTGGGCAAAAAAAATAGAAATTTGTAGACTTCCCACATTGACTTTTTGCTCATTTTTTTACAATCTGTCGAGAATCGAAAAACAAAGCTAACTATCAAAAATAAATTGGGGGTCACCGATCATTTGAGAGAGTAAACTGCGAGCGAAGTTATCGCAACAGCTACCAGCCCTGTATTTGCATGGAAAGTTTTCTCAGCGCGCGCGCTCGATGCATGACGTGTCGCGACGTTGCGACATGAATTACGTGCGCAGTAAGGATGCGCAAAAACAATTAGCGCGAACGTCCTTAAATAATGGCCAAAGTTAATAACCGAGGAGCTCAGCTTTTATTAGGCATGGCTAGATCAGGAGGGTAATGTGCTCCTGGCTAGATCTATTGTAAAAAGTTTGTTTTTCTGTTAAAAGAAAATGATCTGGACATTTCATTTGTGAAAAGGCGGCAAACGGGTTTTCACGTTGTTCACTGCTGAATTGAAAGACGGCAAGAAAGCGTGCTGGAGAACATAGATCTTTTTGAATATTTCTCGCTTTATTTACTTATCTACAGCATGGAAACTTATGCTAAGTGATTTAGGATAACCTCTCAACGGGAAGATCCGAAATAATTGTTGACCTTAACATGATATATCGGAGTACGAGTCAAAAACAGCGAGAGTTGAAGCACTGTCGTCGGTTCCTGCGGCTGACCAAGACTGGAAAATTAACTGAGGTCTGAGCTAATATAAAAGTGTGCTCAGAGCCGGTCAAGTTGACTGAAGTGGCGGATAAAAGACTGTTAAAAGTTACACCGAAAGGAAGAAAGATATTGATCTTCGCTGATAATTCAGATTATGCAAATGTCGGAGGTGTGAGTTTATTACGAACATTGGACGAAATTACCGTTTTCGTTGCTTCCTCTCTGATGTTATTTGGCTGGTTTGAAAGCTTTGCCCTGCAGAATTTACAAGCCTTTTCAAAATATGAGGTAACAAACGTTAATGTACACATTTTGTTATGAAAATCTGTTTATACTTCATTTATGAGCGAATTCGATGTTGTGTCGGTTTTCAGATCTTCCCGTCAATTATAAGCTTAAACCGCTTAATCGACGCTTAAACTTCGTTAAAACGGCTGCTTTCAAACCTCTTATAGCTTTAAGAGGGAATCCGCCAGGACTTCGAGTAGTTGTTGGACAAAATTTTGTACCAAAATTATTTACACCTTATTGCAAGCTTTTGTGTTACTGCTTCAAATATCTTATCAAAAGAAATCTTTTCTAACAACACCACACATCGAAAACCAATCTCGAGGTTCCGCTGACTTCCACTAAATCGCTTAAAAGACGCGAGCTTTTGCCTATAGCTTGTGAACATTAAATTTCATTTTCTCAGGCTCTGATAAGAAATTGTTGTACCAAAATTATTTACACCTTATTGCAAACTTTTGTGTTACTGCTTCAAATATCTTATCAAAAGAAATCTTTTCTAACAACACCAAACACCGAAAACAAATTTTGAAATTTCACTGAATTCCACTGAATCGCTTAAAGACGATTTTACAAAATGGCTGCACGTGAGAATTTCCCTATAGCTTGTGAACTTTGAAATTCATTTTTAAGACTCTGATAAGAAATTGTTGTTGGTGTTATCAGTGATAATTACTTACATCTTTACCTTTTATTTAGGGTAGAAAATAACGCAATAGGATTTAAATTATTCTGGTACTCGATTTTTGTCCAACTTAAATAAATATTACTCGACTTCCTGGTGGATTCCGTCTTAATCACTTTTGTACACTCTTCCCCATTAAATGTTTCGTTTCAAATATTGTGTTTTTTTAGTTAGTGGAGTTAACTGTGAGGTTCATCGTTGGATTTTGAAAAGAATATTCAATTATTGAGCTACAAAAACATGATTTCGCGCGCTGCATTTACAGAAAAATCCCGCAAACAAATCAAAGCAAAAAACGAGTAAACCTTCGGCAACGATACTTCACACCAACGATTAAACAATTTATCATCCAATTGCTCTATTTCACTCGCTTGCAGTTTTGTCATTTTGGCGAGTGTGTAGAAATCTCGTACGCGTGATAAATTTTTAGATTCGTAAACGAGTATTTACGCCGGTTTTTATATTGCGAGTTGCCTGTGCTTGGGTGAGTGAGTTCAGACTTTTCCTAACGCACATTTTCCTGTTAGAAACGAAGGAAATTCATTCACTTCTCTGCATAAAATTCTCTAGGGTATTTAGCAATGTGTACGATAAAACATGCAGCGTAGTAATCATGCAACCAAACCAAGATGATTCAAAAGTGCATTGTAAGCTTATTAGACAGCGAGCACCACTTCCTAAATCACAAACTGTCACAATTCTTACGCAAAAAACTGCTTAGAAATGACTTAAACCGGCTCCCAATGAATTTGCTGAGTTAGTTTTGCCGCTGTGATTTTTTTTTGTTTTGGCATGAGCTCATTTTGTTTAGCCGCGAGTTCACTTTGTTCAGTGCCTTGAGTTGATCTTTCTGCCTTGACTGTTTTGAAGTAAATCAAAACAAATTTCGTCGCCTTCATCAAGGTCCTTTTTACATTGAATAACCCTTAGAGTTATGAAAAGTCTTTACACTAAAAATTGATGTGTGCGCCTACGTGTGTACGTGCATGAGGATCCCAATAAAGTGCAGCGACATGTACCTAGTATATGGGCAACCGTATACGCTTAGAAATAGTGTGGTTACTTATTAATCGGGAAACAGTGCAAACTCAAGCAAAAAAAATGAATAGGAGCTCCGCTTTTAGGCCTGCCTAAATCTATATATTATATAGTGGAATAGCTCTCATGAATTGTTTGCTCGCACTTTGTCAAGGCCCAAGTTTTTTTTTTTTAACTCATATGGGAATTAGCCAAGTAGTAGCTGTAAATTTGATTTAAACAAACTCCAGCTTAGTTTTTGTTGGCAACTTGCTCTACAAGAAAATTAAACATAGATTTCTGTGGCATATTGTTTTGAAATGAACAGATTACAAAAATTCAGCTTTAGGGTCCAAAACATTTTTAAACATTTATTTATTAAAATAATCCGACATTTTTCTGTAATAATTAATGAAAGGAGGGGTGCAAAGAAAATTGATTTCTTCCTTGCCTGACCCAGGTAGACTGGGCAAGGTGAAACCATTATAAGCTTACCCAAAGTCCCATGTTTCTTTCGAAACAACTACAACAAAAAATAAAAATCCATAAATTTCATTTGGCTTTCTAGCAAGTGGAAAACATTTTTAAATCCACTAGCCCAACATAAAAGCAGCCAGTTTTTTTCACACAGTGAAAAAGGCCATTTAATTTTAATATTATACTAAGTCTGCATGCTGGAAAATAGCAATTTCGTCAAAATAAATAGTTTTTGTTTGTTTTGTTTCTATTTACAGGTGACTTGAATTGAAGACTTTGCAAGGGCATTCCTGTTAGTCAAAATGAACTCAAAAATACACATTGTGTCAATGTAATAAAATTGTCACATGATTGATTCCCACATGTTGCCAGTTTAAAGCTGAATATACTTGAGTGACATTTATAGCTATTTATATAATATGAACATCCCAGAACCCAATAAGGCTACTGGTAAATACTGACACTTAATTACATGTAAGTTTTAAAACCATCCTGGGGTTCATGACAAAAAAAAATTGTTTCAAGAAAAACATGTAAAAATAATGAAATGACAGAGAATTTACATAATTACTATCGCAGACGATAAATTTTACTCCAGGTTAAGTTGATGTGTCAGTCAAGTTTTTTTTTGCAGCACAGGCTTGGTTCCACAGGGTGTGGTTCCAAAACATATCCATACCTCCACCAAGGATGTTTCTTTGGTTTGGACCCTCCCACCCCCTGGGATTTCCAGTTTAGCTTCATACTTTCTTTTAAAAATTTGTGCTATTGAGACCCCCATCCCCCTCGGAATTTCCAATGGCCATCCTTCGGGTGGGTATGGATATTTTCAGGAACTGCGCAATGTAGGCATTTGCTTATGAAAGTAAGCTGCAGATTGATCTGATTGATATACACTAATCTATTTTCGCAATTCACCTGTTTTCTATGGGATATATAATCATATATTATTTTTACCGGTTTCACTTGTAATAATAATAATAATAATAATAATAACAATATTAATAACAAAATAATAATAATCATGATGGTGATGACGATGACAAAAATCACTGGCATTTGCATCAGATCAAACAGACCAGTAGTTTAGGGTGCGAAAAGATAAGCATTTGTCATTTAACCAGGTATAAATATGAAATGCCTCATAAAAAGCGACATGAAATACAATGAGAGTAAACATATATTTCATATATGGTTAGTTTTTCCCTGAAAATAAAGAAATACTTTTTTTGTCATTTTCTCCTGTGATTTAATTATATTGTTATCTACTTGGCTTAGAGACTGGAAAAGGTAGTCATCCCTAAGGGAAACGACCTTTGTTTGAACATAAATAGCAACAGTTGAATGCCTCCTGCTTTCGAAAGCAAGACCAAAATAAACTGCAGCTTTTTGGCATCATCTAACAAAGTAGGTACATGTGCAGAAAAAAAAAGCTACACTGAAAATTATAATACAGAATACAAAATAAATATTTTGGAGCAGCATTAGTCGGATAAGTGATTTCAATGAAAATATTTTCATTATGCAGTATATATGTAAACTTATATGACATGAAAGTCACATTTAACTTACAACAAAGCATCAAAGAAAGGTCGATATGGCGTATACAATCGTATTTCGGCAAACATATGGTTTCTCCATTTTTTTGCTGTCATTCTTTACTCTTTGGTTACCCATATCGCTGCGCTGTGAAACGTTTCGTAAATTGTCTTGACCACTGTGGGATTCCTCGTACGACATGTCCGACGAGTATTCGCGACTGGATTTGTCCGAAAAAATACTACTACAGACATCCGAATCACTTGAATCATCCTCACTTTCATGGCTACATTCAAAGAAGTGCTCAAGGAGACCTTGACGTAAATTAGGGATAGAAACCATTCAAAGAAAGCCAGTGCTTACTTCATTTGCAGAGGTAATTTTCGACGCCGTTTTCTTTATATTTCTCCGGGCGACGTCCTCGCGAAAATCCTCGCGGCAGTACACGCGCGAATCACGCGGGATGGCACGATTTGTTCTAAAAATAGAAATTTTATCCCATATCATAGGGACAAGGCCAGATCTCGCGCTTACGGTCTCCTCCCATTATGGCTCCTGTCTCCACCTCAATTTGAAAACGTGTAGTTATGGGAAAAGATACATCTGAGGCTACCGTTTGTCACATCTGGTTTGTTACTTCCGGTTTTGTAATCACGTGACAATTGCCCAAGGTATCGCACGTGGAACGTTTTTTAAGGCAGCTAGTTTTAGTTTTTTGCAGTTTGATTGTACTACCAAACAGTTCTTCAACGTGCCTTGGTTTTTTGGAATTGTACGTTTTATTGTACCCTTTTGGTACGTTTATATTAAAGACCAGCCTACGGAAGCTAAAACATCTACAGTGGAACCCTGATATAACGATATGCAAAGGAAGCAGTAAAACTATATCATTATATCGAGGAATCGTTATATCAAACCTCCCGATATAACGATATGGCCGTAAAATAACCAAAAATATCGTTATGTCGGGGTAAACCTAAGATATACTTTTTTAATGTTATTTAATATAAAGTTGATAAAGAGGTTAAGAACACAGTATCATTTTCGTATATCATCGTACAAAGCTGTTGGCAGAAACGTTAGAGATTACTCGGTTACTGTACTGTTATTGTATGAAATTCAATGTTTTGCTTAAATTGTGACTATGTGCTGATAATATCGTTTTACTATTCAACAAACTCGCGCAATACCCTAGATGTTCAGAAAGCCATTGTTATCCGTCATCCGTACATAGCAGATATCCTGCGATATACGTAGGCTGCTAAGATTCTTATAAGATTAAATTTAGAAATACAGTTAACAATAAAGATTAGCGAAAAAACTGAGGAACGACGTTTCGGTGTCATCCTGGCACCATTTTCAAGTTAAAAAATTATTTGAACGAAAAGTAACTAATTTATACCAATGGTGGAGGTGCGAAATTGAATAAATTAAGATTAAAAATAGCTGTTCACTGTTCATGTTCATTCCAGTGAGGTGTCAAACACTGGTAATGAGTGCAGTGTCTGTTCAATGCCTAAACAAATACTTTTGCGCGAATGGAGTCTGACTGAGTGTTAAGGCTTGGTTTCTTCTTGCGAATCCACAACATTTCGTGGATCAAGCAATCGAACTTTCCCTGACATTTCTTTAGGATCTTAAAGTTGTTAGTCAGGTCACCAACTGTATCAACTCGGTGTTCATTTTGAAGGTGTTTTCCGATGGCGGTAAATCGGTGTTCCTCAATGCGCTTGTAAAGATGACGGCTAGTGTAACCGACGTATTCTGCATCACACAGATCACATATATAGTTATAAACAACGCACTGTTGATTGATCAAAGGTGGTTTTGGCTCTTGTACTTTGAGATCATCGCCAATTTTACGGCTTCTGAACACCGGCTGTAGTTTGTGATCAAGTTTATTACTCAAGTCCGAGAGATGTTTTTTCACTATGTCCGCTGATTTCTGGTCTTTAAAAGGCAGGACAATGCGGTAGATATTCTCTGTTGGAGGCGTCGATCTTGTGTTTGGTGACATCACTGAATTAACGAAACGGGTGATGGTGGAGTTCACAAGAGTATCTGAGTACTTGAGGTTAGAAAAGATCAGTTTAAGGCGTTCGCATTCTGTTGAGAATAGTTGATACAGTTGGTGACCTGACTAACAACTTTAAGATCCTAAAGAAATGTCAGGGAAAGTTCGATTGCTTGATCCACGAAATGTTGTGGATTCGCAAGAAGAAACCAAGCCTTAACACTCAGTCAGACTCCATTCGCGCAAAAGTATTTGTTTAGGCATTGAACAGACACTGCACTCATTACCAGTGTTTGACACCTCACTGGAATGAACATGAACAGTGAACAGCTATTTTTAATCTTAATTTATTCAATTTCGCACCTCCACCATTGCTAAGATTCGTGCGAAATATTGCAAAGCGCTGCACAACCACAGTTTTTTTGCTACAATAAGCGTTTCGTTGACAATTTGTTGAATAATAAGGCAATTATCCTGCTCAATCTTGCGGAATATCGTCTGATTTTAGCCAACTCGGCCTACGGCCTCGTCGGCCAAGTATCAGGCGATATTCCGCGCGATTTCGCAAAATAATTGATAATTGTTTGACCCCAGCGTCGTTTTCAATAAAAGAAGGATTTCATTAATTGGAAGGTGTGTTAGCTAAAGAGCGCGATTATACATTGTCTGCGATGTTTTTCTTTTCCTGGCGGTTCACTTGGTCGCTTTTGCTGCAGACACGACAGCTGTGTAATCTTTTAATGAATCATGCCTTTCCAATTGGTGACCGATATACTTTCTACCCCAGCAACACTTTTTCTTTCACTCTATCTGGTAGAAAGAGTTATCTTCCCTTTGAACTGCCAGCGCAAGGTGTATTGACGCAAATTTCCTTCCCGGTGATAACAGCATCTTATCACACAACTATCCACTCTCCTTCCACCTTACGTTGCTAATTTGCTGCGCCGATAATTTTCCGATAATCACAAACTCATCGTCCGTGTGTCTCGGTTCAATTTCTTCAGCGCGACAAACAACAAAAGGCTTTTGTTTCAAGAGGTGATGAGGAATTTGAGACGGTACAATACCCCATTTCTTGATACGATGGCATAAACAAAGGGAAGAAATAAAGCCTAGCTAATGAATCTGATCATTAAAATGTACATAATGTATAAAATCTCCTTTAGACAATATCTGCAAAGCCTAAAGTCCCTTAACCACTGATTGTTGGGCAAGTCCCTCTCAAGAAATGGCATCCAGAAGAGAACAAAATTAGGAGAGTGGGAGGAAGCCACTTTAAGGAGAACTAGTGATGAATGTTTCCCTACCTCAGTGAACCCTTATTACCAACATATGTTATAATACTCATGTAAAATTCCTTTGGGGGGGAGTTGTGATCTTTGAAAATGTAGCCGCCTAGAGGTATGGTCTGTATCGCATTTGATTCGGAGCAATATCTCATGAAAGTGTTCTTGTGCATAACAAAACAATCAGTGCCTGAGTGTCCAAATGTGACTAATGCTATTGATGAAGTCCTACTTACAGCCGGTTCAGTTGAGTATTTTTATCGAAAACTCCAGTTGGTAGGTCCTTTAACTGATTGTCCCTCAAGTACCTATCAGGAAATAACCACATTCACAATAACAATTTTTCACGCTTCAAAGTATCATTAAAAGACAAATTTTGAGATTAAAATGTTTTTCCTTTTTTTTAAAGGAAACTACTAAAAATGCTTGTTCCAACCATAGAAACCGCCTTTGACATAAAATATCGGATTTAGTATCAGGATGGGTTACAGTGAGTTGTGCCATCCTTTTTTCTTTTCTTAGTTTGACTCCTCGAACCATTCAGCCTGTTGGTGTTTCGATTAAGTACCGCAATGTTGTGAATGAATGCGGCGCTTAAATGGAGTAAATACGGAAAGGCGTATTAGAATTTTGATCCCTAAATTATCCAGTAAACCTCTAACGGGCCTAACTTGAACTATCCAGAAGACCTATTTTATCCGACAAATTAACGCTTTCCCTTCCGATCTTTTAGGCGTTTCTCTGATGTAAGCAAATTTCTATCAAGAGATAAATTAGAAACGGTTTTGGAGGGGTTCGTTACCAGTAGAATTGATTATTGTATACTTCTCTATGGACTACCAGACTGTGAAATTGCTAAACTGCACAGAGTGCAGAACGCTGCGGCTCGGCTGCTAACTTCGAGTCGCAAATATGATCATATTACGCCTGTTTTACAAGAATTACACTGGCTGCCAGTTAGATATAGAATTCATTTTAAATTTTTACCTTTAACTTTTGAGGCTCTCAATGGCATGGCGCCAGCTTATATTAGTGATTTAATTAATGTAAAAAAGCATGCACGCTATTCACTGCGCTCTATAAATTCAGGCACGCTTCTATTGCACCCATTCTAAAAGAGATTCAGAACGTTTGCTTTCTTTTCGCGCAAAACTACCAAGTGCTCTTAAACACACTTATTTTAGTAGTATTTTATTTTTTTGTTGTTGTTTCTTTAGTTCTTTACCTTATTATTTTTTTCCTGATCCCAACTTTAAACAAATTTAAGCACCATGATCGTTTCGATTTAATTACCACACACCAGGCAGTATAAACAAATTTTACATACCCGAGGCATGCAGGTTTTACACTTTGGAACAGTACGAAATTTAAAAAACGCTAAAAACAATGCTTTCATGATAATATCGTTTAATGTCAGGGAACTCAAGGATGAAGCCAAAAGAAGAGAATGTTTTAATTGGCTTCGAGGTAAAAACCATCAATATGCATGTTGCAAGAAGTTCATTGTACGGAAAATAATAATTAATTATAGACGGTAGAATGGAGTCACCAGGGTATTTTTTAGCTCCCTTGAGAGTAACAAAGCAGGTGTATGTGTTCTTTTCAACAATAACTTGAATCTACAGCTGCTAAGGCTCTACATCGACCCCTCGGGGTGGTTGAGACGTAAAAGCGGGTGAAACTCTTACCAAAATCTGTCTCCCAAAGGAAAACAGCCCACCTTTTCTTTAAAATTTCTTCGATCATCTTTTACAGTTCGCAAGTGAAGACATGCATGTATAAGTGGCAATTTCAAGTTCGTACTCAATATTGAGAAAGTTAAGAAGGGTGGAAACCAAAAAACTCATAAAAAACACTGGAAGGACCATAAACGAATTTTTATGGATCTTGACTTACTAGATGTTTGGAGAGTTCTCAATCTAGACGGGATGGAAAGAGATAGATTTGGAGACAAGGGCAGCCCAAGATTCAATGTGCAGGCCCCAGGTGAAGGCTTTCTTTGTTCTTGTCTTTGTTTCAAATCGAGGCTCTACCAATGCGCACTGCATTCTGTTCCGCTGAAAGCGAGGCTCTTTCACAGCGCAGAGCATTGTGGTCCGCTAAAAACGGGGCTAAAAACCACGGCAAAGTCTCGATTTTGCCTACGTTTCTTTTTCATTCTTATTGTGAATTGCTGCTCCGCAGCAATGAATGGCATAATTATTTTACCAATGTTTCAAAACTACAGTACATAGCCACCTTGAACCCTACCAAATGTTGTCACAAGTAACCAGGGTTCACTTGCAAGAAGTCATAACAAACAGGTACATAGACAAACAAATCAGATGTGTCTGAGTTCCAGATACTAAATGTGTGGAAAATTGGTCGTTTTGCGTCAATATATAAAACCATGACGTATCTTAGATGAAATAATACATATTTGAACTGCGCATGGATGTAGCGTAAAGTGATGAATCTCGCAGTGAATTTTTTTTCAGGCTTATTTCTTTGCAACTTCACTGCCGGAATCATCTCTTTACATCAATAATAAGAAGGGATGTCTACGAGGGCGAACGGTTCTCTCGGAGGTGACGAGAATCCTTGCAACGTCAGCCCATGTAAACCTTAAAAATGTAAGGTTTCTACCTGCTCTTCAGCATGCCGATGTCGGTACGTTCCTTGCTACCGATACAATAGATGAGTAGCCGACTCCCCGTACGTATAAAGATCCCTCTCGGATTCTTCTGCAATTCTCTCGAAGTGACTTCGAAACTCGATCAAGTTGCCTATTAAGCAAGCTTTTCGTGTGTACGATTCTTCGATTTTACCAGTTAGAACATTTTAAGTTATTTTCTTTAATAAAGAACTTTGGAAAATCGACTTGAGTAGCTGCGGTCTTTCGTTGTTCATGTGCACTCGTTATTAGTCTCCCTAAAACCTTTCTGTATCTGGCAGCTATCTGGCAGCTCCAGCAGAACCTATTTTGGGTCCACATATGTGTGTTGAATTGCAGGGGCCTGGGTATAATATCACTTTCCGCTTCTTCACCTTTTAATTGAAACGCACATCTTTTATTTCTAACGAACATTTTTTAGATGTATCGAACATATTTCATCAAAAGTCTTTTAGTTGTATTAAACATCTTTTAGTTCCATCAATCACCTTTTTGTTCACACAACATCGATGCATACAAGATAGCATTAATGTATGGGCATTCGATAGTTTGTCCGTTAATCGCCACCATAAACATCAGTTGCTTTCAAAGTACTTAAAACCAAAACTACTCGTCTCAAAAAAGCGACGAACGGGCTGCACAGACGCAAGATATAATACCGTAAAACATTTGTGCGATCGGTAACTACAGGATTTCTGTGAGATAGTGAATCAACTTTTCCATTTGTTTAATCGACCGCGACAGTCGATTAAATGGGCAAATGTTCATACTAGGAGCCTTGCAAGAAGCTGCAAGCCAGTCCCACTAATGAGATTATTTGTCGATCAACAGCTCCACTTGTCGGATCATGAATAAAATCATCCATTCGTATGAATCTAACAATCCAGACTGTCTCTTTTTCGGATGGAATCAAGTGGACAGTGGGAGAGTTTTGATCCCTGGAAAAGTGACCGCCTAGAGGAAGTGCTCGCTTGGAGAAAGAGTCGCATATGAGATTCCTCTGTATCACATTTGATTCGGAGTAATTCCACACTAAAGTGTTCGTGAGAAAAGTAGACAATCAGTGCCTGAGTGTCTAAATGTGACTTATTAATGCTATTCATGAAGTCCTACTTACAGTCTCTCCAGTTGACTATTTTCATCGAAAACTCCAGTTGGCAGGTCCTGTATCTGATTGTTGTACAAATACCTATCAGGAAATAGCCACAGGACAATAATTAATGTTTTTAAATAGCCAATACGGGTGGTCAGGAGTTGGCATAAAGGGTTAAATGGTTTGACTCTTTTTCATTTTCTTGTTAGACGTTTCGGCTGATACTTAAGCTTTCATCAGTAATGAAAGCGAGTTCGTTGTTACACGCAACAGAAACGTTACTTTTGAAACTCTTACGCTCATGCAATGCATCTGTATGCTTCTGGGATTTTGATGTGATTGTTTCCAGCATTTGGATCTTCAGTGGAGTGCTATGCTTCTAGTAAAAGTCGCTCGTGACAATTGGCCTCAAGTCCAACAAACTTAACATTTTCAAAATCCATATTGTGGTTTGAGTGATGGACATGAGCAGACACTTTGGAGTTGTGTGCAAAACTTGACATTTTCTTGTTACCTTGAAAACCCGTCGATATTAATTACGTGGAGCACAGAAAGGAAGTTTCAAGTTTTGCACACAACTCCAAAGTTGCTGCCCATGTCCATCGAGACACTTACCACTCGAAATGTATGCTATAGTTTTAGTACATTGTTGCGCTCAGGGCTCCCATTGATAACAGACAGCTTTTTGCATCTGAAGGGGCTACCCTGAGCGGTATAAATCAATAAAGGTTCTTTGTCTTTGTCACTCTAACAACATTTTACTTTTAACTCTCCGGTAGAAACAGTTATCAACCCCTTAAACTCCAGCGCAATGTGCATTGATGCAAATTTCCTTTTCTGGGTACCTAGGTGATAACAGCATCTTACCGCACAACTTTTTACTCTCCTTCCCCCCTAACAGAGCTAATTTGCGACGCCGGCAATTTTCCGATAATCACAAACTCATAGTCGTTGCGTCTCGGCTAAATTTCTTCAGCCCGACAAACAGCAAAATGCTTTTGTTTTCAGAGGTGATAACGAATTTGAGGTGGCATATAGCCTAGCTGGTAAAAATGATCATTATAATGTACATAGTAAATTTCCTTTCAAACAATACATGCACACCACTGATTGTTGGGTATGTCCCTTTCAAGAAATGGCATCCAAAAGATATAACAAAATTAAGAGAGTGGGAGGAAGCTGCTTTCAGGAGAACTACTGGTAAATGTTTTCCATGTAGACGATCTAAAAGTGCGAAATTTTTATATCAGATTTGATAAAATCAAGTCAGAAATTTCCTATCTTGCAAACTAGTGAGGGGCGAATCATAACCCGTATCTGAGAAGGAATTTGCATAAATTGATTAAAAAACGAGCTTTCGACTACCAGTCTGTAGTTTTCAACAAGTTTTCAAATAAAAGGCGCGAACGTTAAAATATAAACTATAAAAGTGCGACAAAACAGAATTATGATTAAAACAATAAACATGCTTGTGTGCGAGTAAAAATGCTAATGTGAGTTTCAAAATAAAATTGACTATTGTCTTGGTAATTGTTTCGCATAAAGTTTGCACCGCTTATGAATAAAATACGCGTGAATATTTTATATTTTATGGCTTAGAAAATATTGACGTATCCTCTCCAAAACCAATCAAAATGAAAAGAAACTGACAACGCCATCATTAAAGCATACACTAACGCAAGTGAGCACAGAGCAGGAAGCCAACAAACTTTCCAATTGTACTTTTTACTGCCGTACCATTTTAGGAAAAAGTAATCATGGCTATTTTTAAAAACACTGTTTAAAAAACTACAACTTCGCTTAAAAAGATCCGAAGAGAAAGATTCTAGTAAAGTTTTCAAGCGAATTTAAAATTGTGGTCCTTTCTGGTCACGTGACGGATGACGTCATAACAATGAAAGTTATAAAAATGTACTTAACATATAAGTATCTACCAACATGTCATTTGTTGTTTCTTCACATTTAATGCAACGCCAGATACGCACTTGTACACAGACTCCCACTTTTTGAAAATTATACATAACTCCTTTAATATTTATATTTTGTTTCGTTCCTGGGCAGTCTGAAATGCCTCAAGCCAATGTGCTATGTGTAATGATTGTTTTTTCAGTAGCAAACTATTTTCTTCACAGTTAGCAAAAACGAACTTTTGAGCAAAGTCACGTGACTAATGACGTCATCATCCTACCTCTTATACAAGAGGTAGTTTATGGTAAGAGTTATTTCTATGCGACGTAGTACTCTTGCTGGCTTCAAACTGATCAAGTTATTTGGCATTGACGATTTTTCAGTTGTAAAGGATTCTGGGAAGGTTCTTATTATAATTATACATTGGTTTTATAATTATTAATTTAAACCTTTGTCCCCTTTGAAGCTTCCCATTAGGCTAAACAGAATACCCCAAATTCACTCTGTTTACAATTAATTTATGCATTTAATCTAAATTGAACTATTCCACCATGAGCTGTTTCCCAGAGGCCTTTGGTTTACCTTGATGGGGCGTTACTTCCTTACCTCCTGGCCATATGTTTACGCCATCTTCAATTTAACGCCCCTTTTTTCATCCATTTTATTGTAATGGAGCTAAGCGTCTCCTTTTGCTGGTCATATTTTTGTTATTATTTTTAGGCTCAGTTCCTCGATTTTCTTTAAACGTTTTTAATGTGGAGCCGCCCATCAAGCGTCTCGATACCGCGATACCCACAGCTCCTCCACGCCCAGTCCGAGCCAACACCTCTACCAATACGAATAAAGAGTAAATACGCTACGTGTCTGCTTAGATGGTTATCCAGTTACGTCCAAAACTTATCTTATTAATCGCTTTTTGCATGGTCTTTCACTAGACTTTGTTGGACAGCGAGTAGCGTCTACTTGTGTAAATCTTTTGTCAGCGCTTCAAAACCCAGGAGCTGTAACTGACACACTCACAAAGGAAATTAATTTAGGTAAAATAGCGGAGCCCTTCCCTACACGGCCTCTTTCGTCGTTACACATTTCGCCTTTAGGTTTAATTCCCAAGAAAATACCTGGGGAGTTTCGCTTAATACATCATTTGTTTTTTTCCATTTGGTAAATTTATTAACTCTAACATTCCTAAAATGGCATCAGGTGTTCATTATGCTTCAATTGACGATGCTTTCAGGCTAAATAGGAGCACAGGCAAGGGCTGTGCGCTCGCCAAAACACACGTTAAGAACACTTTTTGTTTAATTGCGGTCAACCCAAAGGATTATGATTTGCTGGGAATATTTTGCCAAGAACAATTTTATTATGATAGATGACTCCCGATGGAGTGTGCAAGTTTATGTAAGATTTTCGAATCCAGTGTTTCTGCTCTAGAATGGATTGCCAGACACAAATTAGGAATATCAGGCATTTTACATATCCTAGACGATCTCCTTATATTCGAACGAGACAATCGTTGTGCTCGAAAAGCTTATCTAATTTCCATAGGACCTGTGATGTCTTAGGAATTCCCATGGCACCAGAAAAAACTGTAGGTCCAAGTACTACTTTTTTATTTTTTTCCAAGAGGGCACGGTAAGGAATCCTGCAATCTGATTGGTTCTTAGCGCGGGCAAGATTCTCCTATATATCTGCACACAGGCAACAGTAACGCTTTCGTCAATTTGATTTGGCGGCGAGACGAACGAGGCCTCTAACGTTTTGCTCTCCAAAATCGAGGTAGTTGCTCATCAACCGTTGTAAATGTTGGAAAATTAGCAGTGGAATTAAAGGCCTTGCAGTTCTTCAAAAGGCGAGTATTCATTCTCTTTATTGACAAAATCAAATTATTCCAGTAGTACGGCCGTAATTTGTCGATTCGCACTCACTTTCAAGCCATTGCGGTAAACTGCAAGTCACCGGTTTACATACGCCATTTATCCTTTCAAAAGCTAAAGTAGTAACGGAATTAACAGCCTTAAAGACGACTATTCATTCCCTCTATTGACAAGATCGAGTTACAGTTTTATGGCCGTAGTTTGTCGATCGTTGTTTGTGCATTATTCGCACTGATAATTTTTTCACGCCATTTGGGTGAACTGCAAGTCGCTGGTTTACAGACTAGATTTATTTTTTCAAACAGCTTGCCTTTTCGCTACTCTTCTCCAAAATCCAAAAACTGCTAATCACCATTCAAGAAAATGAGATTTTTTTGATAAGAACCTGTCAAACTAATTCTCGCAATTCATATCGTGCCGTGTGCAGGTGGCGACAAAACTACACATTTCATCTTTATTCAGTTTCACTTTCGCAATCTTTTTATCAAAACAAAATACTATGGGAATCAACACAGAGGTTATTATTGACTCCTAAAAATTTAAATAGCTATTTCAGATGCTGTTTTCTTTTTACGATAACCTTTTCCGTGAGTACTGTTGGTGGTAAACAGATTATTCTTCATTCTTGCCGTCGCTTAGCGATGGACTCAACATTGGATGTGCGCGTATAAAAAAAACGCACTTTGCAAGGTTTATTTAACCAAACGCATTAAAGTAGGAAAAAATAAAGAAGTTATTTGCCGGCTTTGGGTCGTTCCATATAGTGAAAAACTGTGACCTCAGCATTTTCAAGATCTCGGTCACAGTTTTTCACTATAAGGACCTCCCAGCCGGCAAATAACATGTATAACTTTTACTGGTATTGAACTTGATACCTCTAAGATGGAATCTCGTCTTCCGCAAGACAAACTAGAAAAGTGCACAATCATGTTACGGGACTACTTGCGTCGTAAAAGAGCTTCACTCGGGGAAATGCAATCGCTAATAGGATTATCTAACTTCACATGCTCAGTCGTCCTTCCAGGTCGAATTTTTCTTAGACACATGATAAATGTCATGATGGGTGTCCGTCGCCCAACTGACAGACCGCAAAATATGGCTGTAATTTCTTGATGATTTTAATGGTAAATCATTCTTTTTAGAATTCGTTTGGATTTCATCAGATTTGATTCATTTGTATACGGACTTGTCCAGTTTTTTTTTATTTTATTTTTTTTATGGTGTCATTTTTGGGCATAAGCGGTTTCACGACGAATGACCAAGCAAATTGAAATCTAAGAACATCATAATACTTGAGAATAAATCAACGCCTAACAACATGTAATGGAGGAACAAAGCCTCAATCTTAAATTAGCATAAACATATTTTAACCAGCACTGACTGAGGTTATGCTGACGTAATAATATGGTCAACAAAAAGGCGGAGGCACTAAGCCCAATTAAAATAAAATCCAGGAGCAAAGCCCAACATTAGAACTGGCATAAATATATTGGAAATTTACTGTGATGAACATAAATCACTTTCTTATAAATCCACAGTTGATATATGAATAATTTCATATACATTGCATTCTTTCATCTTTGAAAGAATGTCTTCAATGGATTTCCTTGCACATTATTCCAGCTGTGAGGATAATGAATTTCTGTCAGCGCTAGTTCCCAGTCCCCTGTCTAGCTAATAGTCTGAGGTTATCAGACCAGGTACTCTCTCGACGTGTTATTTGGATATTTGTCTAGGCTAATGCTGCTTGGGAGATCCAGATAAAAGTGTATTGCTTCCATGGTATCTAGTGATCAAATGAACTTTTTGCATTGGGAGTTATTTATAAGAAACCATGAAACAAACATTTCAATTTCTTTTTTAAGCAAAAAATGAATGTTACATTACAATTTCGAAATATCACTTTCAGAAACCCAGGAATCGAATTCTGTTTCTTCATAGCCATTCCATTTCACAAGCACTTTTACCACTCCGTTGTGCTTTCGACTCGAAAGACATCATCGTTCTTGGTAGCTTTTTGCAGTTCAGGTTCCTAGAATGTTTCATCTAAGATATCACCAGCGAACTTGCCTTACAACACCATACAGCATGTACAGTGTGTACCACACCTTAACTTCGTTGGCTTTAGTGACTTGGCTTGGTTCCATTTTTATGGTACGGTGGTAAGTGTTATTGTACGATTTTACCAACTGAGGTAGCAAATCGATGCAACACAGGGTGTTTTTGGCTGTAAAATATTTGTATATCTTGTTTTTAAATGTTCGATTGAATCTCTCCGCCACCGATGCTTTAAGCAGTTAAGTCCGGAATTGACTGTAAAGAAATAAATAATATTCTCCCGCAGAAATCTCTGAAACACGCGATAAAGAAATTCAGTGCCCTAATCGACTCAAACACATTGCATATAACTTGTGGAGTACCACAAGGCTCTGTACTTGGCCCTCTATTGTTCCTAATATATATCAATGACTTTATAAATTCTTCATCTATTTTTGATTTCCATCTATTTGCAGATGACTCTAATCTGTCTTATTCTGATAAAGATTTACAGCATCTTGAGGAAACTGTCAATCGAGAACTCAGTGAAATTAATACATGGCTTTGTGCAAACAAACTATCTCTTAATATTGATAAAACACATTTTGTGATATTTCATCCTTATCAAAAAAAATTAAATTACCGTATGAAAATTAAAATAAATGATAAAACAATAAATCAGCATAAAAGTGTTAAGTACCTGGGAATTCTCATAGACTGTCATCTCAATTGGAAAGAACATATTCAACAAATTTCCAAAAAAATATCTAGAGGTATTGGCATCCTTTGTAAAATTAGGCATCATGTTGGTGTCAAAATTTTACTTCAGTTATACCATGCCATTATTCTTCCTTTTTTTTTCATATTGTTGTATAGTCTGGGGTAACACCTATGATCATAATATTAAACCACTTGAAAGAATGCAAAAGAAAGCGATCCGGCTAATTACCTTTTCTGATTTTGATGCCCATACTAGTCCTTTGTTTTCTCAACTCAAACTTTTAAAACTTCACAGATCATATCAAACTTCAAACTCTTTACTTCATGCACCAATTCTTTCACGGCAAATTACCAAAGATTTTCGACTCCTTTTTTATTAAAACTTCAGATATGCATAATGTTAACACTCGCTTTGCAACTAGGTCAACTTTTTATGTACCAAAAATTCGAACAAACTATGGCAAATTCAATATTCGATACAATGGACCTATACTATGGAATGAGACTGATGAGAGATTTAAGATTCTAACTCCTTACTCATTTAAAAGAGAATTATCCATGCATTTCATTAATTTCTATTAAGTTTTTCTACTAATTGCTATATTTTGGTATTTCTGCTATTTTTCCTTTTTTTTTTCTACTGTTATCTTTTTTATTGTACTTAAATGCTTTAGAATTATTTGTTCTGTAATCTACTTCCTTAATTAAGTATGTAAAATGTAAAATGCCTCTTTTCTGACCTAATATTTACTTTAAATTAATAAATGTGGTCACCCAACTAGTTTAGCTCTTTAGTTATTTTGGGTGACCAGCAACTGTATGTATTTTTAATTTATTTATTGTTTAAGTTGTTACTAGTAATTTGCAGTTCAAATAAACCTTGTTGTAATCTGTTTGAAGCTTTATGGGTTTACGTCCATACGATAGAAAAATCTGCAAGGCTTTCACTAGTTCGTGACCCTGTTTCGTCTTTAAAAGGAATAACCCAGGCATACTTCCTGAAGGTGTCTATTCAAGTCATTAAGTATCTGTATACCTTGTTATACCAAAGGTCCACCAAAAGGACCACCAACTCCCCTTGAAATTGTGAATTTATGCCAGGTACATTGACTGGACTCCGTTTGTAATGCTTACGGGAGGGTTTATGAAGTGTGTGTAAACGTCTTGTTGACTCAGGCACTCTTCGACTTGTTTGCGAAAAAATGTCACTCCTTCCGTGTTCTTTGGCGATTTGTATACAGCATCCAAACCACCGAAACGTGCACGATGACTTGAGTCGCGGTAAATGCTGGCCACTTTGAAGTGCCGCCCACACCCCCACACCCCCCCCCCCCCCCCCTACCACCACCACCACCACAGTTAATAATTTCCCTTATTTTTTTCGGAAATAGCGCATTTTCTTTGAAGTGCTGGAATCATCTACGCAGAATTCAATATTCATAGTCAAGCGGGCCCCCTCCTTAGCTGAAGGCATAGATCCGCCACTGCTCGGAGTTTTAAGCAATAAACTTTGCGGCCGGAACGAGCTAATACGAACCAAATACGGTTAAGAATGCGTTCAAATCCAAAAGCGGACAAAGATGGACAGCAACCCATCACTTGTGCTTAGTGCACCAAGACCGAATGACTCTTTTCACCATGATATTCTCGAATCTGGATTAGCGTGGGAAAATAAAATAAAATAGAAAATAAAATAGTAGCTCCTATTCTTCCTCGCTTAATCCTACCCTTTCAGCGAAGGTTAGAAAAACCTCCAATCGTCTCCAGTTAACTTCTGAAAATACTTCGCCATGGAGTTGCGTCAACTTCTCAATATTTTTCTTTGAGAGATTCTATATCTCTTAAAGATACGTTGACATTACTTCGAAGCAGAGAGAGAGAGCCCCATGTTAACGACAACAAAGACAGCCACAAACTGACTCATAACCACGTCATGAACCTCTTTATTACTTATTTTTATTATTATTTTTTTGTTTTAAATCTTATTAATTACAAGGTCAAGATCCATTTGTACTTCTTCTTTCCTTATAATTGCGTCATTGCTAACAGCATCTTCCTCGCAAGTTTCGTCCGATTTCAAGCCAGTGATAAGGAGCATGCAAAACGTTCGAGTTCCAAAGACATGAGATAGATTGTGGTCCAAGCAAACTTAGGCAACTCAGTCAGAAAACCTTCCCATGTCTGGCCAAGCTTAAACCCCAGGGTGCTGCAAACACTTTCGACGGTTTCCTTTACGGTAGCGAGGTCTAACTATTTGCTCCCGAGCTTCCTCATGGTAACAGATCCACTCGTCTTCGCTGTCCATCATAACACCAGTGTCCTCTTTGGCTTGAATGTCGGATGGTGTAGCCATCAAAGCGATTTATTATCTCTCGATGGACAAATGGAAGCAGCATAGGTAAGTTGGAACACATGACCAATAATGGAGGCGATCCGTTGGCGTTGAATTTGTTCGACTTCATCCACAGTTAACTGACGTTTAGCTATCATTCCACTCAAAAACGTTAAGGTTCGAAAAGCAAACTAAAGATAATCTTAGCTTGAGTTCGAATAGTGAAATGGCGCGTTTGATGAAAGGCCTGAGTAGTATAGTCGGAATGAAACAAATACCACTTTGGGTGCACCTAAATTTTCAACCTTTTTATAGGACTAGTAGTCAGGGACCAAAAGCCAAACCACGCTCGCATAACTCGCGCGGTTTAACTTTTGGTCCCTGACTATAGTCCTATAAAAAGGTTGAAAATTTAGGCACACCCAAAGATAGTATTTGTTTCATTCCGACTATACTACTAAGGAAATAAAAAGAGAGTGAAAACCCCAGCGCGGGGACAAGCAATTAGAGAATTGACACCGTGCAGTATAAAAACACAGCAATGGGAAGAGGAAGAAGCGGTTTCATAGATCAAAACATGAGAAAAACAAAATTCCAAAAAAACAGAACGAGAAGTGATTTTGAAATATATCGCGCAGCCAACGATAACCAAGAAAAACCTCCACCACTTGCAATAGATCACATTGTTGCCCAAATGAAAAAAATGAGTCTAAATTTGTTTGAAGAGTAAAATCGCCGCCATCCTCGATAACGAAAGCCTGATCATAAACAGCACCGTCTACATCTGTTTGATAACCCTTTACCCCATAAATAATCAAAGCAGCCTTTTCAAGTGGCGACGAGCCATCATAACCCGTATTTGAAATATCAAAATAGATAGTGTTATCGTTGTCTTTGTATTTGTGCGTGTGAATAATGGTACGTGAATATTTCGGGCTGTGACTGTAGAAGTGTTTGGTATGGTAAGTAAGAGTATCAACCGGGTTAGGGGTTGAAGGATTTAAAAACCAATTAGTATCAACTTCCGGGATGAAGAACTCGACACATATAGTGTACTCTCCTTCCTTTAGAGGTATTTTATTTAACGCCAAACGTGTGTTGAAAGAATTGACACCAGTTCTTACGAGATTGAAAGTATAAGCTTTTTTATTCACAAAATGAAGGTTTGATGTAAAGTCTTCAAACGTAACAGAAGTAACATTGTTTCCACCTAAAACACCTGGAATTTTGGATAAATAGGCTAGGGCATTTTTTTATGTGAGTGTCCCGCTGTAATTGAAGTGGTGGACACATATTTTTTCATTGAAGTAAGATTTACAGCATCTTGGTCGCCGACAGGATTTGCAAGCTGTCTGATCGCATGATCTTTCATGAGAATATCTCCAGAAATATTAACGGTTGATAAATCCCCACTATCACCCTTTTCCCCTTTTTCACCTTTTGGACCAATAGCGCCTTTTGAACCCGCAGGCCCAGTGGCTCCAGTAGGCCCCGCAGGTCCTGTAGGTCCAGTAGGCCCCGTAGGTCCCGTTGCTCCCGCAGGGCCAGCAGGTCCGGTTGCACCTTGTGGGCCTCTTTCACCTTTTAATCCTTTTTCTCCAACAGCACCTTTTTCACCTTCAGGACCTTGTGGGCCAGTACTACCCTTATCACCCTTTTCACCTTTAGGGCCAGCGGGACCAGTTGCGCCAGTTGGACCAGCAGGGCCGGCAGGGCCGGTTTCTCCTCGGGTTGAAGTGGTCTCCTCGTGTGTTTGAGTTGCGCCCGTAGCACCGTTAAGATACCCCATTCTTCTTCTTCTATTTATTTTCATCAAAATTTTTGAGTGTGGTTTTTTTTGGCCGGTCGTGGTATAAAAAAGAATATTTCGCGTTGGTGGCCTTTTCAAGCAGCTCTCTGTCAATTCCCAATTCATCGGCAATACGATTATTTTCTCTGGGAAGAAAGCCGAAAACGCAAAAGTGGCTACAATTATCTCGGATGTTTTTTGGGACCTTAAAATAGCTTTGAGAAAGATAAATAACGCTGCAATTGCGGTGGCGACCGTTGATAAAATATTCAATAATATCCCTTTGGTTGCTTTCACAAACCATGTCATCGAAAATTACAATTTTTTGGTTGTCAGTGGGCAGCATTTCCAAAGGAATAACATCGTGAGCGCCCTCAATAACATTATAGCCAGTCACAGGATTGACTCTTTCATCGAAATCATCAATCATGTGTCGGTACTTGTCTTGATGCAGGTTCTTTGCGCAAAGATAGATTTTGTCGTAGACCAACAACCTGTAAAGCATATGCAAAAGAATATTTGTTTTACCAGAGTTGCTCGGCCCGCAATTAAGCATCCGAAAGGTATCTGCTGGCATAGAGGCGTGCCCCTGTTTGTATTTACTTTTCGCAGTCAAACTGGGATCGTAATTTGGAATTTTCATTTTTTTTTTCTTGATATATATACCGCAAAATATGTCCATGAAGAAGTGGCAAAAACTTGTAGGCGAAAAGGCTCAAGTTGAGCAGCAGAGTGACAAAATCCTCACGGCAATTAAAAACAACAAAATAGATAAAGAGTTTAGCCTGGTCTCAGGTGAGGAGTTGTTCAAACCGATCACATCACGGCTTGACAAACTCCAAGTAGGGGCGGCACCAAAAGAAGAGAAAGAGGAGGTCCCAGACTATGTTATGGATGAGTTTGATTTAAATAACCCCTTCGACGAAGATTTTAAACCGGATGAGGAAACTCCACCATCACCATCACCATCACCATCACCAACACCATCACCATCACCAACATCAACACCACCACCATCACCAACATCTACACCGTTACCACCTTTGGCTGAAGAAGAAGAAATGGAATTAATGGAAGAAATGGAAGAAGAGCAACCAAGCGGTGGGGTATCAGCAACTGAGTTGCTACCCACACCCCAGAGTAAATATGGGAAATGGGGGCCACCAAAAGAACCAGGTATCAAGGGATCGGAGTCAGTTGACATGCAGACACTGAGCAGCATGATAACAAAAAATAAAGACAATCTAGGCTATGTTGTAAAAAGCAAAAAATCAAAATTCTACGGCTACACATTGGCAGATATAAAAGAGGCAAGAGAAGAAATTCTTGACAGGAGAAAGGGGAATAAACAACCCAGTGGGGTATCAGCAACTAAGTTGCTACCCACACCCCAGGAGGTACCCCACACCCCTAAGGAACCTGACGACTGGGAAATAGAAGGAAGCGGAAGTGTTGATCTAAACGCTTTGGTTGAAAGGCTACACTTAAGCTTGGCGTCTATACAGGCCGGCAACACTTCACTGAAGCTGAAAAAACAGATCGAGCAGATGTTAGGGCTGCTGGTAAGGCAAAATGAAATAACGCAAAAAGAAGCCTACAAAATTTTGAGTAATATTATATAAGCATGGCAACCCATTTCCATTTCAATCTGTTGCTCGACTCGCAGCTGGCCAAACAAAACAACGCCAACAGCAAGTCACATGACTTCGCAATTAAATTTGACCCACCAATCGCTTTGGACCCCTACAAAAGGTACAAGGCGGCGTTAAATGAGCTGGTATCCATGTCATATTCGTGGTACAACATCGCGAAACGGGACAACAACAACGAGTTCAAATGGCGGAAGAAAACAGAGAACTGGAAAACCATAACAATCCCGGACGGAATGTATGATTACAAAGGCCTCAACACCACCATTCAGTCACTAATCGGAAGAGTGGATCCCAAGGATGAAAAATCCAAGTTTATTTTCCAACTATATTTTCACACCACAACGTATCGGACGGTCATTTTGTTGGAGGACGGCTACGAGCTTGATCTAAGTGGAGGTGAATTCGCCGCGCTGCTGGGTTTTGACAAGAAACAATAGACGGAGCGAACAATAGGAGCGACCGCGTACCAAATATAACAAGAGGCGTCGACTGGATCTATATCCATTGTAACCTGATTACAAGGGCCGTGGACAACATCGGGGGTGACGTTATGTTCTCTTTTTCAACCGCTGAACTCACCGTCAGCTACCCCTTTTCAAAAGAGCCTCGCCGTCTCCTGTGGCACCCGGTGAACAAAAATAGAATCAATTCCATAAATATCAAAATAACAGACGGACGCAACAACATTATAGATCTGAATGACCAAGACGTGGCTTTAAGCATCATCATCGAAGAAGAAAAAGAAAAATAATTTACACCTAAGTATAATATGAATCATCCGAGTGAGTGGACGAGATATTACGACGTGCCAAGGGGTTACTATAGATACAGACACAAAGGTACGGGGGTTGTTAGAGACACCCTGATGGCTATAGGAAAGCGGTTCAAAAAGCAAGCCACCCGGCAATCATTAAAGAAAGCTGTAAATGAAGCCTCGAAAAAAATGTTGAAAAAAGCCACAGAAAAGGCCACCGAAAAAGGGGCTGAAAAGATACAAGCAGTTTTGCGTGGAAGTAAAAAGACCCCGCAGCAGGGAAGTAAAAAGACCGCGCTTAGTACCGAGTCGAAACAAAAACTGAAGAAGATGATGAGTGGGGTAGTGGGGGTAGCGGGGACACCCCGCACTAAACTCAGCGGAGATTCGCGGAAAAAGTTGAACCAGATTTTAAACCTGGGTCGGGCTGCAAAGTTGAAAGTAAACCAATATTTGGCGGAAAATTAAAATAATTTTTTTAAGATATATAACCGAAGATGTTTCGAAGCCACAGGCATTTGGAAAAAACAGAGTTCGTTCGTATCGGGTTTAGACAAGCCGATTAGTATCCCGGGAAACAATCAGCACCAGACAAAAACTAACTATAAATTCACAGTCACCGACCGAGACAACTGGTTTGACTGGTATAACGCCTACTTCCGGGGTGATTTTACTTTCGAGGCAACCGCGGATGGTGCGGCAGTTAATGCAGACGTCCGGTCAGCGCCCATTAACGGCTCGTTTTCATTGATAAACAAACTTGTGGTGAAATCAGCAGGCAAAATCATTTACAACGTAGACAAAATTCACAAGTTAATATTTATCAAGAACCTGCTGGACTTTTCTGATGACTTTGCGAGGAGCGCAGCAAAAAACCAGTTTTGGTATTTGGACACAACGGATAGCAATGTAACAGCCGCCGCTGCCACTAACCAAGGAATCAGACAAAGGGGCTTGCTTGCCCACGCCGGCCAAACGGTTGAAACCCTCATACCGCTTAACAGGTACTCATTCTTCGAAGAGCTGAGTGACAAGCTTCTTCCCCCAATGCAGATTGAGTTCGAAATTGAGCTACAATCAGATGCAGAGCTGATTTGGCAAAACGATGGCACAGATCGCAGGGTAGTGGTGAGAAACTTCGAGCTGTGGGTTCCAATGCTGCGTTTCACCAGCGAAGGACAGAAGCACGTTAATGAAAACTTTTTGAAACCCCAAAAATGGACATACCTGAATGAAATGATCCAGCCCAGCAGCAGTCGGCGTGACGCTTTCGGACAGTGGCAGATAAATCCCGGAATAAAGGAGGCCAAACATGTTTTCATTTTCATACAACAGTCGAGGAAGGAAAACGCCTTGACTCAAAACCCCTACTTCTTCGACACCTTTGACATTGACGGAGACAATACAGCCAAGCTAGCGACCTGCCGGCTGCAGTACGGCTCTTCACAGTACTATACGGAGCTGGACTACGACGAAAACTTTAAACTGCGCATTCTTAATGATTTGATGAACTACCGGTACCGCAAAAACGACTACAACACCGGTGTTCAGCTTCAGCCCAACAACTTCGAGACGCTGTACCCAATAGTCTATTTTGACTTACGTGAAAACAAGGATAACATGACCAATGATCCGAAGCAGATGGTTTTCCACTACAGGCTCAACGAGGCTGCCAACGCACAAGACTACACCATTTATGCGGCAATTTTGTATGAGTCCGAACTTGTTCTCAGGCAGGTGGGTAATGAGCTGGTTATGGTATAGTGGGGGTGCCCCACACCCCAAAGTGAAAATAATTTTTGTAATAAGTATAAAGATGACGACTTACTATCCGCATAAGATTTCACTTTCGGACGGGCAAAAAGTAAGCCTCGCGCGGGCCTTTGGGCCAGGAGAAGCCGTTACGCTCAGATTTAAAAACGAGGCCATAACCGGGGGCAGCGACACTTTGCACTTGACCGCCAGGCAGATCAAAAAAATACAGCGCGCTGTCAAAAACAAAACGGGCGTGGACATTGACTTGAGCAAGACACAAATCAGACATGTGCGCAAGAGTGGGGTGTGGGGTTTACCCCACGGGGCAGGCATGCAAGTACAACGTCCGCCCAGAGGAGGAAAGGGTATGCGCGTCAACCCCCCTCCATATTTCCACCGCCCTCCGCCATTTATAGGTTCTTGGGGCGACCAAAAAAAAAGCCTACCTTCGTTGATGTCCCCCTAACCGATCTTGACTTGCAGCAGTGGTGCCAATACTTGAAAATCCCCATCAACGGTATATTTGCGAGAGACGAGTGGGGTGAACCCCACACCCCAAAGTGGGGTAAAAACCATTCCCCTTGTATAATCAACATGGATGATCTTGGAGGGCCAGGCACCCACTGGGTTTGCTGCTGGGGATCAGCAACTCAGTTGCTACCTGGGGGTGTGGGGTTAACCCCACCGGAATACTTTGACTCTTTCGGGTTACCCCCGCCCGCAGAATGGGAAATTGAGTTGATTCTTGAAGGTAACAAGACCTTTCTCCGAAATGACAACCAGCTTCAGTGGGAATTCAGTGTGCGCTGCGGCTACTACTGTTTGCTTTTCCTGAACGAACGAAACAAAGGGCGGTCGTTTCGAGACATTTTGAGCATGTTTTCAGAAAATACACACACCAATGAGGCTGTGGTGAAGGATTATTTTACACATAAAGTATAAAGATGGATGTTTACTGCGTGAAAGAAAAGCGCTTCACACCCAATGTGGCGGGAAGTGAAACATTTGCAACCACAAGAAATGGTAAAAGACTACTAAAAGTAAAATGCGCCAGCTGCGGCATTACCAAGACAAGATTCATATCTGCCCGAGAAGGAGGTAATATTTTATATACAGTTTTTAAGGTGGCCTCAAGCGGTTTGCCTAAAAAGCAAAGAGACGAATTTGCTGCCGCTCAAAAAAGATTTTGGGGAGGTGGAGTTCTTGATACAATAGGAGACACAGCTGCTGAAGCTTTCATTGAGCACGGAATTCCTTATTTAGCAAAGCAAGGTGTGAAACAAGGAAGATACTTCGCGAGCGAGTTTTTAAGAGAACCAGAGTATCAGAAGAAGTTAGCCAATAAAGCCAAACCAATCGCAAGAAAAGCTGTTAATTACACAATTGATGCTTTATCCGGGGATTTGTTGACTAAAGCCTCAAACAGATTAAGACCAAAAGATATGATACCGGGGAATAAGGTGAAAGGCGGGTGTCATAATTTTTGTTAGTTATATAGGGATGGAGGTATACTGTGTGAAAGAAAAGCGTTTCACACCCAACGTACCGGGAAGTGAAACATACGCAACCGCAAAAAACGGTAGAAGGCTGCTTAAAGTAAAATGCGCAAGTTGTGGCATTACCAAGACACGGTTCTTACCAATGAAAGGTGGCGCGTTGTCATCGAGAAGGGGCCCTTCGACTGTTGATAAAATCGCGTATGTTGCCTCGAACTTTGTGACCCCTGCCCCCAGTTTCGCTGCAGCAGCCAAAATACTCGGAAGCCAAGCTTTGAAAGGGGTTACGGACAACGTAAACTATTTTAGACAGGGCTCTGGCCATGATATGAGAATTTATGCGGGTAATAGAGTAGATGACCCAACAAACCCTCTTTACCAACGTGGGGGGGGGGCTTTTGATTTGCATAAAGCTATTGGAAGGCTACCTAAGCCGAAGAAAGGGTGGACGCTTCCTGGTCACAGCTACACAGGACCGTACAATCCCCTTGAAAAACAGCTTTCTTACGACCCTCAAACTGGAAAGATATTAAAGATTTACCAGCAACCCACGGGCGCCACGGACGCAGTTGCAATGCAGCATGACGTTGATTATGCCGTCTGTACAGGCAAGAAAAATGAGAAAAGCTGCAAACATGTTGCTGACAAAAAAATGGTGAAGGCGCTTGACGCTATCCCCAAAAACAAACGGCAGTGGGGTCACGCTATGGCGCGCAACGCAATCAGCTCGAAGCAAAAAGTAGGATTGGGTGTCGGTGAAACGATCAATGAACAAATCGGGAAAAAGATCCCCGGATTTTCGCAGGCTCAAGATTTATATAAATTGTTGCCCGGAGTTGATAAAAAGCTGCTTGACAAGTATTGGTCGGGTGACATTGCCAAGGGGGCGTTTAACACAAAAACCGGCCTGTTCAGCAAAAAGTTTTGGACACACCCTAAAAATACAACTGGTCCATGTAACAGAGTAACTTACGACAAGAAAACCGGAAAATGGCGCAACCAGTATTGCGACTAAGTGGGGGTATCAGCAACTCAGTTGCTACCCACATTTTTTTAACACATATATAGAAAAATGGATTCTGCATCAAAATTCCGGCGGGCTGAAATAGAATTGATAAAGAAAAATCTTGAAAACCAGTTGGTGCATTACTACCAAACCTCAGCGAAGTTTAAACGGTGGCACACGCGTTGTCAAACAGTATGCGCGTTAACAGGCGGAGTTGCTACCATTCTTACAGGCTCTGGGCTCGCCGCTTCTCTTTCTGCGGTTGGTATTGTTGTTGGGGGGCCTTTAATCGCAACCGCCACCTTGTCTTCATTGGTGTCAACCTCCTGCATCGTCACCGTCAAATTTTTCCTGCGCAAAGCGAAAAAACACGAAAAAATACAAACTTTGGCTGAAGAAACGCTCAGCTCAATCAACTCTCTCATATCAACCGCTCTTGAAGATGGTGAAATCTCTGACAGTGAGTACAAAGGTATTATCAAAAAGTACAACAGCTTTACTACTGCAAAGACAAAACTGCGTTTTTCAAACCACGTTGACAGTATACCCCAAAGTAAAAGAACATCTAAGTCAACTGCTGTTTAATCGTGGGGTGTGGGTAGCAATTCAGTTGCTGATACCCCACTTGCAACCAACCACCATTTGTTGAAACTTTTTTTGGCTTTATTTCTGGTTTGTTTCATCTTCGGCAAACTTTTCGTGAGTTTTTCCAGTACTGCGTTTTTAGCCGGCCAATCGTCATGTGAGATCTTTTGAAAATAGTTGTATAAAAAACAAACGTAGTTACACGAGCTAGTATTCGACAGCTTAAACTGGTAAATGACATTACCCAAAAAGGTCAGCCCCATTTCGTCGCCGACCTGTTCTAAAGAAATGCCGGCTTTTAAGTACCACAAGTAAATACCATAATTTTGGCTTGGGAGGGTGGGGTTCGTCTTGGAGTTCAGGGTAAACCCATTCTTTTTCTTCGTAAGTGTCTCTTTTCGGCACGATTTCTTTTATTAACGCTTTCTGCTTTTCTATCAACATTTCTTTTAGTTGTTCGCGGTAATGTACGCAAAGTTTTGTATCCATGTATATATGTCCGCACATAATTATTTAAATGGAAAGAAAACTGGAGCGGCGTTACTACAGCCCGCAGGGTTACTGGAAAGGTATCTCTGCCATTAAAAAATTAGCGGCTGCTGCAAAGGTACCTGAAGTTGTTGCCAAAGAATGGTTGTTCAAGCAAGCGCACTGGCAGATCTACCTCCCCGCACCGCGCTACATTCCTCGCCCAAAATTCGATGTGCCTACACCCAACAAAGTGCATCAGGCAGATCTTCTTTTTCTGCCGCACGACAAAGTGGGCCGTAGCACTTACAAATACGCGCTTACCGTTGTTGATGTTGCCAGCAGATTCAAAGAAGCTCAACCTTTAACCTCTAAAAACTCTGATGCGGTTGCCAAAGCTTTTAAGACAATTTATACACGTGGACCTCTGAAATGGCCTCAGATGTTGCAAGTTGATCCTGGGCGTGAATTTATGGGTGCCGTTACAAAAGAAATGGAAAAGCACATAACTTCTATCAGACGTGGCCGCCCTGAAATTCACAGAGACCAAGCTATCGTTGAACGTTTCAATCGTACCTTGGCTGAACGTTTGTTTGGGCACCAGTACGCAGTTGAAATGCGTTCGCCTGAGGGCCCGCGATCTAAGGTGTGGGTAAAAAGGCTTCCCAAAGTTGTTTCTGCTCTGAACAACCAAGTCACTCGATTGATTGGTATGAAACCTGCTGCTGCTATCAAAGAAAAGGCTGTGGTATCCCAACCAGCAACCAAATATTTGCGACCTGTTGGAGAAAATGAAAAAAAGCTCCCCTCCATAGTTTTGGTTCGATATTTGTACCAACCTGGCGAGCTTGAAGGTGGTGTTAAAAGAGCCACTGATCCAATCTGGTCTTTGAAAGTTTACAACCTTGAACGTTCTTTTACCAAACCTGATCAGCCCGTTCTCTACTATTTACATGACGGACCCAAACGTGGCTTTGTACGTGAAGAACTGCTTGTTGTACCTCCAAACACAAAATTACCTCCAGCTAACGTGGGGTAAGCCCACACCCCAGGGTTGTTAACTAAATGTGGTATTCAATTGGTTCGGTGTGTATCCCGTCCGGTAGCACCCATCGTTTGTCATAGTATGCACTCAACCCCAGCTTCTCCTGTTCGTAAGTTACTATTTTTCCATCCCGCATCCGAAACCCTCTGTTTGTTGCCATATCATGGTGACCTTCTAGCGCTGCCTTGAAACGCTGCCAGGTTATATCGTTTTGCTTCTTCGACATACCCTTTGTGCTGAACTTCTTTTTTTCCCCTCGGTCGTCAATATAGTAGCATTTGGGGCAAAGTGCAATCATCCTTTCCCCCTCACACTCCAGCTTAAATAGACCTGGCGTTCTACCACTCCACTTGTCCCATGCCAGCCAATTCTTGTTTTGCTTTTCGAATTCTGCTTTCATCTCTGGTCGCACAATGTCCTCGAGTTTCTTGCCGGAGATTTCCAAGTAGTTGCTGTCTGTATCCATTTGGATCAGCTCGAAATCTTTTCTGTCAAAGTATCTGTCAAGAAAGTCGTAATAGAATTCCAACTGGAACGGTCTTCTGATTGTGATCCGTGGCTTCCGACTTTCCAACTCATATGCCTCCCCGATCTCGTCAAGGTCTGAGAAATATGCACTTCGAAGGGCTCTGTCAACTACCTTCTCATCTTTGGTGTAAATGACGTTTTTTTGCCGCTCCAAGGCTTCTATTAGCTTCCCGCACCCACTGTTTCCCAACAGTTTGAATACATCGGCCAGCAGTTCTTTGCTTTTTTCTACGTCTCCTGTCCGGCGAACCTCCGTGACTTCTTCCACAAACCAGGTAAATATCTTTTCCGGTTTGTAGTCAATTGTCCGGTAAACCTTTGTAATTTCCGCTCCGTGATTCACATACCATAGCAGTAGAGGGGCGTATAGTAGTATTCTCTTTGCCAACAAAGCTCCCATGAGTTTCTTATCTTCTCCGCGTTTTCTTCCTGTATCCCGCAAGTATTTTAGCATATGCTCGGGGACAGCTTTTGCCGGCACCGCTTTGTTATAGAAGAATGGACACATTTCCTCGAACTTTGGGTGCAATGGCTTCGGAATCTCTATATCTACTTCTGCGAACCCGAACCAGCTTCCTTCTTTGAGAGTTTGTGTTAGTTGAAAAGGCATTGCCAAGTCGTCATAGTGGTGTTCAACTCTTTCCTTTCCGCAGGGCATTTCTCTAAGCATTGTTGAGAGATACAGCGCGTTGGCATCGTATCCGACGATGTTTTGACAAAGTTGTGGTTCTGCTATTTGATGTGATCTTATTCTTGTTATTCCAACTTCGTGGTATCTTGTGAAATCGATGCTTGGCCCACCTACAACCGCTTCTTTCAGCATCTCGTACGCTTCTTTGCTTGGGGTGTAAAGATCCGCACCGCGCTCAATAGCTCCTCTTAGAAGGTAATGTAAACTCACGCCTGGGATGCTGACTGCGTCTTTCATGATGTCGATTCCCTTCTCAGTGTAGAAGTTTTTCATTTTTTCGAGAGCCTCAAGTCCGGGTGCCACATCGAGATTATTGTAGTAACACACCCAGTCTTTGAAGGTTTTCATTCCCTTTTCTCGGAACGTTTGTTTACAGGCTTTCCATTCTGACAGT
The DNA here is from genome assembly GCA_963693305.1 of Meandrina meandrites. Lineage (NCBI taxonomy): Eukaryota > Metazoa > Cnidaria > Anthozoa > Scleractinia > Meandrinidae > Meandrina > Meandrina meandrites. The sequence goes on along the minus strand of CAVNZF010000026.1, from coordinate 9,684 downwards.
TTTAGTGTGAATTCGTCTTTCAACTTTCAGTACCAATGCGGGTAATCCGGCAATCCTGGGTAATCCAGCTTTTCTGGTCTGTCAAACCACTCGTATGGAAACCATGATTTTACTGCCTCGCACTCATATGCTTTTACCCATTTCTCATAACTGGTCCCTGGGGCGAGGTAGTTTATGATGTCAAGAAAACGGAAGCCAGAAGTGAGTAAGAACATGATTTTGTTTCCGTTCTTTGCCACTCTGACTTTGTTGGTTGTGTCCGCAAGTTTTTCTGCGAAGTACTTCTTTATCAGATTAAGATCGTAAGTACCGGAGTTGAAGCCCAGTGCTGGGACCTGGTCACACCATTCTTCTATTGTTTTCCTCTGATCTTTTAGCAGCAGGTTTACGTCAGCTGGCATAAACTCATCTCTTACTTTTGTTCTTATGTTTTTCCCACGTCTCTCCAGCTCTTCCATAAACTTGTGGACTAACACTGTGGGATCTCTTTCACAGATGTGGGTTGGCTCTCTTTCAAGTGTGTCGCCGATACTCACTGAGATTGGAATGTGTGCGTTCTCGATTGTGAGCGTTGACGTCGGCTCCTTTCGCTGATTATTGTCTCCGTACGCCTCAAAATCATACAAAATAGCGTGTGGGTAACTTTTTGTTTTTGCTTCTGGTAGTTGTTCGACATATTTGTCTCCAACTTCGCAGGCCCAACACTCTATTACCGTGTAGCCAGCCTTTCGGAGATAAGCTGTACGTCTCTTTGTTGCTTGGAAGAGATCTTCTCTTGTTCTGTCACCACGTTCAATTATTTTGTTACGGTCGCGATAACATTTTGGACAACCGTGCCAGTAGCACCCGTGATACTGTAACACCAGCTTTTTCTCATAGTTGTAGCCATCAACTGGTCTTTTCCCTATCCAACGCTCTCCTCCGTGGCCTGACATTGCATGGTGAATGGTGATTTTCCTATGCTTTGCTACGTACTCAAGCCACTGAATTGATTTTTTTGAGGCTTGATGCTTTGGGTAAAACGCTTTCTGGTAAGCTGACTGTGGCGCTTCGACCTTTTCTCCTGGGCAATCTATTACTGTTTTACCTTGGGCACATCTTTCTGCGTGACGTTGAAGATTGTTAGATTGTGTGAATCTTGCATTGCAATGGATGCATGCATAAGTTTTCGCCAACTTTGTAATGTCTTTTATTAAGAATGCGTGCTCTCCAAAAATACCGATTGTCATAACGTTTTTAAACTGTGGTGCAGGATTTCTTGTGAGATGCCAAACCACTTCTTTATCATCTACACGCTCTGGCACGTATACCCTTATTCCCAGCCAACCTGAGAAAGCAGTGCCCTTATTCAGATGCATTTCTACCTTTTCCAATTCATCCAGTGAGGTTTTTACACAGTCCGTCGGCGTATCGCGGAGTTTGAAGAAACTCTTAGCTAGACCTTGGGCTGCTTTTGTGCTTCGATCTGGCCTAGCTCCTCTGTGCACAGCAATACAACGCCATAGACACATGTTATCTCTATAGGTATCCAGTGTCACCATTGCGCGGCTATGTGCAAGGTTGCGCAGCCAGTCTGGTAATGGGCCTGTTCCCATCAGTGGTTGACGGTCAAGCACAACTTTTACATCAACAGCAAAGTAGTGGTCGAAGATCCATTTTGTGTCTGGTCTTTCGATTCTATCTACTTCCAGACGTTCAGACTCCCTTTCCCTCAGCCATTTTTCCGCGTCTTCTAGTTTGTTTATCCATGGGGAGCCTGACTTTGGGTTTTGATAGTAGTCTATAAAGGTTCCGTCTTCAATGTTGCGTAACTTAAACCCATAAACGTGCCTGATGTAAAATGATGTTCGCACGTTCTCTCTGATTTTTTCCATGAATTTTGATGTTTGGTCTCTTTCCACGTCCTTTTTGAAGCGCCACCGTATATAACGCCTACCTTTTATCTTCTCTACACCCTCAGTTGTTTCGTCCTTGTACTTATCCACAACCTCATTCTGGTAGTCTGCCACATTTCTTATGTTTTGCGGGTGGATGGGATCAAACTGCCTCAGAAGTTCAAACTGTCTAATTATTTTTTGTCTTCTGTTCCTTTTTCTTGGGGGTGCTATTGGTTGGTAAGGTTTTGGTTTTAAAGGTGGTTTTAATCGCTTCTTTGTTTCTTCTGGGATTGGTTCTTCCAGCACATTCCTTATTATCTTTTTAACCGCAGGGACGTTTTCTGAAAGTAATTGCGATAAATACCGCAAATCTGCTGGGTCTAGTTTCGCAAGTTCTTGTTCGAGAGATTCGAGGTCTACATTTTCAAGAGATTCGAAGTCTATTTCGTCCATTGTATATTATGTAGAAAAATAATTTTTAATAAATTGTTGTTAACTTAATGTTATATTTCTCTAATTGAAAAACTTTTATACTGCACGGTGTCAATTCTCTAATTGCTTGTCCCCGCGGTGGGGTTTTCACTCTCTTTTTATTTCCTTAGTAGTATAGTCGGAATGAAACAAATACTATCTTTGGGTGTGCCTAAATTTTCAACCTTTTTATAGGACTATAGTCAGTGACCAAAAGTTAAACCGCGCGAGTTATGCGAGCGTGGTTTGGCTTTTGGTCCCTGACTACTAGTCCTATAAAAAGGTTGAAAATTTAGGTGCACCCAAAGTGGTATTTGTTTCATTCCGACTATACTACTGCCTGCTTTTATTTTCTCTGAAAACCAAACAACGTTGGATTGCCTACTCTGTCAATCAAGGAGACTGATGCATTGGGTCCCCCAACCTATCAACACCTTTAGTTAGCCCGCCTTTTTACATTGTCTAGACGTCATTATTTTCCTAAACCATAATTTATGATGCATAAATTAAAAAAATTCCCGCGCATTTTATTCATGAGCCCCTGTTTACTTTATGCAAATTTATTTCCAGATACGGGCTATAATTCGGTGCGCCCCTAACTACTTTTGTTGAGCCAAACCAGTTACCATTTACACCGAAACCAGATGTGTTACAGTTTGGGCAAATGGTAAGTAAAAATCGTGAACGGAAATTTCTAATGCGATTCGGCGCATTTAATTAAAGGTGGCTGATAACGGTTTTAGCATTTTTCAACTCTTACACTTTCATGGGTCAGCACTACAGCTCTTTATCAGTTGCTATTACAGTAATGGTATGAAACAAATGCCCCAAGCATTGGTCGACAAGTTATCATCATTTTTCTGACATTAGTGGTTACTGTAGCAATGGTATAATTTGTTAAAAAATACCCTTCATTTTAGTTTTCAGGGCTAATAACTCAAAAAGGAGTTTCGTGATCTGCATTTTTTTTTATTTAAATTTTGATTAACAAAGTTAAAAAAAAATCATTTAAAGTTTCCATGCATACGGCAAAGTATTCTCTGTCGGCTGGGATAGAGTAAACTCTCCCAACTAGCATTTCTAGCCTAGTATTTTTACTCAATTCGTTACTTGGTTCTGGGTAATTTTGACAACTTTTGTCAGTTACGTTTTTTTTTTTACAACAACCCAGGAGGAAATAAAGAGTCAATAGATAATTCAGGAATTTTGAATGATTGAATAGATCATGCTAACACATTTTCTCCCTGGCTTCTGTCGAAAGCGATTGTTCTTCGCTTGTAAAGGCGAACGGTCTTGTTTACAACCACCTTGACAAAGTATTGAGCAGTAAAAAATAAAGCGCAAAACACTGTAAGATCTTAGTGACAGTTTTTGCTACTCCTGTCCGAGGGCGATTCATTTTTGTTTTGTTTTGTAACTGAGGAATATATTTCTACTTACAGTATTCGCAGCTGAGTAATGTTACCAAACACGCCAGGATACAAGCTTTGCAATAAGTTGTTGGACAACTTGCTACGAAGAGAACATTTCACTTTCAAATTGTGCGCCAGATATATATAAAAGGAAAGTTCTAGGTCTATCTGATTTTTAAATCATTGTGAACAGTTTGTGAAGATCTATGCGACATATTTTGCTATACTGTCCTTATCTATCTAAATGTTGAAGCTACAGAATTATCAGGATAAATCCTTTGTTCGAAGAGGTAGAAGTGTTGTGAGTGCTCCATATCACTATTTTTACAAACATGATGTTCCTATATATAGCCTGTTTGACATCCCTGGAGACCAAGGGCGGCTAGTCGGTGGGACACGAAGTAAACCCGGCATAACAAGAATAGCGTAACTGCCCGCCTTGTGGAGTTGCTCTAACCGGCTTCCAGTCTCTAATTGGGCATCTGACACTTACCTTCATGAAATCTCCGTTGAATGGTATTACAAGTTTAGAGACCAACTGCAAAACAACCTCGTGAAAAAAGGAACGATGACGCGATCTGTATGGGTCCTCAAATGATCCCAGGACCGCAGTTGATCCCCAAATTGGAATCCAAATGATCCCAGGACAGGAAATGATAGCCTCTCCATAAAGGATGGAAACGTGTGGACTCGCGAATTTGGACAGTGGATTTGAAGTAGATTTAAAATTGCATAATCCAGAGCGATTTTTATACAACAGCCATTATAAGTAATGCCAGCAAAATATACAGTATTTGATCGATTTAAATCTAAATTTCCCAACTTTAAAAATGGTACCCAGCGTCAATGATAATAATGAACGCTTGTAATATTCAAATATTTTTCCCACTTTTGTTATTATAGCGCTTCAATATGCACCGATTAATGATCTAAAACAAGAAATAAAGTTTCAACAGTCTGACTAAAAACGTTAAAGGGAACAGATCGTTGCAATAAATAACTCAAAGATAGCGAAAAGTCCAAAGCTAAGTTTTTAGAAAAATAAACGTATCTTTTCAGTAATACAACATGCAACTAGTAAATTGCAACAGGAGAAGACGAGAATTTCAAGCGCAGGAAAACAAGAGAGTGGATGTTTAGACGTGACTGCAAAACGGAACAACCACAATTTCTCACTAAAAAAATGCCAGCGGTTTCAAATGCACATGCGTGTTTTACACTCTTCTTTTTATAAGAACGTTTAATTTCGAGGCTGAGGCTGAGCGTTCTTTTTTTACGATTTGAGACTAAACTTCATGTTATAGTATTTCAATCAATGCGGACGTTACCACGAACCGTACCAAAGAGCATTGTTCGCCGAATGTGGTGTAATTATACTGTTACACCACAGTTTTGCATTTATTTATTTTTATTTTTTAATTATTATTTTTACCACTATCCCAATACATTTTCTAACTATGGGATACAATCAATACACTCTACAGCAATCAAAAGGAGGGCTATTGTTTCTATTATCTAGCTCAGCTTAAGTTTTCTAGAGAGTATTTCTTTTACGTTAGAGTTAAATTCTCTTAAGAAAATTGATTTGTCATATACTGCATTTACATTTTTATACTGCATTTATTTATACTGCTCATTTAACAAGAAATTAGCAAATTACAAATGTGTCATTTTCTCTGCATGTTGAAAACTCTTGCGATTCCCCATGGAAACCCGCGTGTGCAAAGGATGCAAGTAGTTCAGGTAGTGTGCAAGGAAATAGTTTAGTGGTTTATAATTATATGTAGGACTTTAAGGAACGTTAAGGAATTCATTGAGTGACGTTTCATTTGTTGAACATTCCATGACTTAATTGCGTGACTTTTCACGTGAACACTGTATGACTCGAACCATGTTTGGAAAGTAGTTTTTTTTCCGCTGTTTTAAGTGATGTAGTGTAATGTAAATTGTAATTAGTTTTAATCTTATGTGAACGTGTAAAGTGTTGTAAATAATAAGCAGAGTGCTGAAAAAATACAAAAAAAATGCAAAAAAAAAATGTTTGGAAAGTAAGATTATTTGAACACGTGCTGTTATTTTAAGATGCAAAGCGAAGAGGCGAGAAGAGATGCAAAGTGCGAGATGCGAAGAAGTGTTGTAAACGAGTGTTTTGACGAGAAATCAAGATTAAAGTTGGTTGTGTTTGAGCTTACTGAGTGGTTTGTCGTATACAGTCGTCGACAGGTAGTCCTCCGAGCTCGATGTGAGGAAGAGAAACGATTGCGACCGAAGTGTTTATGTTTTGACGGCAGCCTTTGCCTGTGCCATCAATCCAAAATCAAGCTGTAATAGAGACAGTACAAGAATCACCCACTGTGGAATTTGAAAAGTTATGGGACTTTCACTCCATAGGGATCAGGGAGAGAGACAGTGTGCATGCAAATTTCTTGAAGAGTATTAAGTTTAAGGATGGCAGATACATTTTGGGCTTGTCGTGGAAGGAGCACCATAAAGAACTATTGCTGAATTATGGAAATATTCTTCAGAGACTTAACTTAAAGACAGCTCCAGAACTGTTGAGAGAATACGATCTAGTCATGAGAGAACAGGAGAGGGATGGTGTAATTGAAGCTGAGACTAATTTAGAAGTGGGTGAGAACGGCAGAACCCACTACTTACCCCATCATGCTGTTATCAGAAGATATGCTAAGACAACCAAAGTCCGATTAGTTTACGATGCGTCATTACGAGCCGATGGAAAATGACTTAAATGACTGCCTACAGGTGGAGCCATCCCTCACACAGTTGTTGCTTGACATTTTGGTGCGTTTTAGTTGAAACAGGATTGCGCTGATAGCAGACATATTTATGCATTGAAAAGGCCTTCTCGAAAATTGAAGTTCATGTGAAGGACAGAGATTGCTTACGATTCTTATGGATCGACGACCTTGAAAAGGAAGAGCCGATGATTGTTGCTTAGAGGTTCTGCAGACTAGTGTTTGGAGTGAGTTCCTCTCCATTTTTGTTGAGTGCAACCCTTAGACATCATCTCAAGAGCTATGAGATCAATGAATATAGGACCGACCCCCGAAAGTCAAGTGAATATCAAGGCGTCGTGCAGAAACAACGCCCTGTTAACTGCAGAGAACGATGCATCGAGCATCGCAAGTATTCGTCCTGTTGTGAGAAGTTGCTTAGAGTAACCGCTAATGTTCACAGATTTGTGAGAAATGCCGCGCTAAAGAAAGAAGGAGTGAAGAATCTTACAACAGGAAACCTGACAGCTACAGAAATAGAGCAAGCAGAGAAAGCATGGGCAAAAGAAACACGGTCCAACCTTCTAATGGTGTGATTAGATGCCGTGTGAGAATTCCTGAAACAGTTCTAGAAGCCCAAGCAAAGCATCCAGCACTGCCACCTAGAGATCATCACCTGACTAAACCATTTATTGATCAGTGCCACAAGAGAGTTCATCAATTACGAACAAGGTTTCGGGTTAGCAAGGGCAAGCACAGTTGTGTAGCAGCTCTCGTAAGCTTGTAATTCTACTGGTCTTCTAGTTAGCAGCTGTTATTGTTTTGGGGGCTAGGGGCATTGTTCCTGTTGTTTGTTCTATTGTTCTCTCAGCCACTCATGTGAGACCTTACGAGAGCTGCTACATGACCCAGGGCAAGCAGTGAAGCAGAGTATCAGAAGATGTGTTGTTTGTAAACGGTATGAAGGAACTGCCTATTCTGTTCCGGTTACCGCGCAGTTACCAATCTTCAGAGTATAACAAGCTCCACCAATTGCCAGAGTTGGCATAGACCTTTTCGGCCAATTGTTTGTGAACTCGAGCGGCAATTAAATCAAGAAGGTGAACATAGAGCTATTTATTTATTAGGATGTCGTCGAAGACTTAGAGACGCCAACGTTTCTCAGATGTTTCAGAAAGTTCAAAGCTCGAAGAGGTGTGTCAAAAACTAGTGATATCGGACAACGAAAAGACCTTTAAAGTAACTTCCAAAAAGTTGAAACTACTGTACGAACATCCAGAAGTCCAAGCCTTTTTAACCGAGAAGGGAATCACGTGGATATTTAATTTAGAGGAGGCCCCCATGGTGGGGGTTTTCAATGAAAGAATGGTGAAGGTAGTAATGGTAAAGGTGCTTACGGAAAACCCTGGGGAATGCAAGGCTTTTCTATGACAAACTGTTGACTGTAGTGAATGAAGTTGAGGGAAGCTTGAACGTGAGGCCGCTGACTTATGTTTTCGAAGAAGGTGACTCAGAGGAGCCATTGACCCCATCACATCTTATGCACGGGAGACGATTGACATTGCTGCCGCCTTATCCTTTCAGAAGAGATGAAGAAGAAGAGGTCTCCGTGAAAGGACTGAACAAGTGTTTGAAGTACCTAAGCTACAAGTTGAACCACTTCTGGGAGCGGTGGAAGATGGAATATTAAAATTTGTCAGAATTAAGAGAACACCACCGAAGAAATTTACCAAGAGGTACATGTAGTACGGTCGTCCAAGTGGGCGACATGGTTACTGTGGTCGATGAGGGAGTGTCACGTGGCAGGTGGAGGCTTGGCAAAGTAGAGGAATTGATAACTGGCAAAGATGGTGAGACCAGAGGTGCCAAAGCTAAAGTGTTAACAAAGAATGAGAAGCCGGTGCATGTACCCCAGCCGACAATTACAGGGGGCTGTGCCCATTAGAAGTAAGAGCACCTGTGTATGCCAGACCGATCGAGACCAGCTAAATAGAGGAACCAGTAACGGTGAGACGAGTTCCAAGAAGGGCCGCAGCAATCAACGCAGATCTTAGAAGACGCTATGTTGACCAGCTGCTCCCTGAACAAGTGGGGATTGTGTAGGCACTTTAAATCGAACGTTATGGAATTCATTGACTGACGTTTCATTTGTTGAACATTGCATGACTTAATCGTGTGACTTTACACGTGAACACCGTATGGCTCAAACCATATTTGGAAAGTAAGATTACTAGAACATGTGTTGTTGTTTTAAGATGCGAAGTGAAAATGCGAAGCGAAGATGCGAGAAGTGATGTGAAGTTAGGATGCGAAGAAGTGTTGTAAACGAGTGCTTTGACGAAAAATCAAGATTAAAGTTCGTTGTGTTTAAGCTATCGAGTGGTTGACGTATACAGCCCTCAACATTGTACAACAGAATCTTTGAAGAACAGGAATCTTTGAAGATCCCTTTTCACTTTTGCGGTGCAAATTTCTATAGTTACGTGTACTGCTTATTCTAATTTTTCGCGTAGTATGTTTACCTTCTTGTACAATTGCTTTCATGCCTGAGGTTCTTGCCTTTATTCTCTCACGCTGAAACGCATTTTGTCTGCACACAACAATGCAACAACGCTTTATTGACAACATAACCAAAGCTAACAGAGATTAGGTATATACCTACAAGTTCATTCAAAGACACAAGACGATGCCGATCCTATAACGCACACTAAACTAATCAAACCGGCAAAGGGGTGTGTGTGTGTGTGTGTGTGTGTGTGTGTGTGTGTGTGTGGGGGGGGTGGGGGGGGGGGGGGGGGGGGGGGGGGGGGGGGGGGGGGGGGGGGGGGTGGGGGGGGGGGGGGGTGGGGGAAAAGCTGTTGCCCTGAAGCCAAGAACAAAAAACTGACGCACATGACCGAGCATGAAAACTGATATCCTAACTAGGACCCAGGGTCCCCCGTTCAGTGTGAGAGAACTTCATTTCTTGCCTCTTTCGCAAGCTCAGCCGGCAAGAAAACCATATCTTAGGTCCTGGGATCATTTCCGGTCCAATTTGGGGATCATTAGCGGGCCTGTACAGACCAGATACAGCTCACCAATTGGGCAAAATATTGGGCAGAATATTATGTGGTTCTGTAACCAGTGCGATGCAAGAGTAACTTGCAGTTACGCTATTATCGTAAATGTTCCTGTCGCTTTGACCTACCC
>CAVNZF010000025.1:0-54095 GCA_963693305.1 Meandrina meandrites | reverse complement strand
ATTAAGAACATTTCTTCAATAAAAATGCTGGCCCTATTAATTCATGTGTACATAATGTGTGATTATAATCCTGACGGGATTGCTTTAATTTGCAGGCGACTTAAATTGATCTAAGCGTCCGTCCCAGCCAGTGACTCTTAAAGATCAGCTGCTTTTTTGGTAGCAATTTCAACCAGCTGATCATGAGTGAGCAATTGATCAGGTAATTAAACAATGCATGCAATTCCAGGCCTCTGAATTCTGATCTGCATGTCAGATCAGTGCAATTTAATGAAGAGTTTGATTTTTTTGATTTTTTAATTCATCGAAAGGTTTACCTAATGAAAATTGAGCTCATTGAAGGGGACGGCTGGTCTCAGGGGTGGGGGGGGGGGGTGCATTTCGGCCGCCCTGAAGCCTGGGTGTTAGACGAACCATGTGCACGTCTGCAGCCGATCTGCAGGGTGAAATATATATTCCAGACCTGTACGTACTTCTCGATGAGTACATTATAGACTTGACAAATATCCCTGCAGACATGAAATGAATTATTTGAATAATGATGATGTCATCAGTTGTATCATACTTTAAGCTACTGAGCTCAGTAAGCTTAGCAAGAGAGAATGATTTCATCAGACTTGTTAATTGTTATATATGGTTAATTAGCTAATACTGGGCTAGGGTTAAATGTCAGCTGCAGTTCTGATCTTTCTAAGCAATTCTCCCAACTGGAACAAGAAGAGAATATAGGTATTCGAGCTGAGATCGTCCAGGAGAATTTGTAGCTTGATATAAGTCAGGGTTAATTAATAGATGTATTAAGAACATTTCTTCAATAAAAATGCTGGCCCTATTAATTCATGTGTACATAATGTGTGATTATAATCCTGACGGGATTGCTTTAATTTGCAGGCGACTTAAATTGATCTAAGCGTCCGTCCCAGCCAGTGACTCTTAAAGATCAGCTGCTTTTTTGGTAGCAATTTCAACCAGCTGATCATGAGTGAGCAATTGATCAGGTAATTAAACAATGCATGCAATTCCAGGCCTCTGAATTCTGATCTGCATGTCAGATCAGTGCAATTTAATGAAGAGTTTGATTTTTTTGATTTTTTAATTCATCGAAAGGTTTACCTAATGAAAATTGAGCTCATTGAAGGGGACGGCTGGTCTCAGGGGTGGGGGGGGGGGTGCATTTCGGCCGCCCTGAAGCCTGGGTGTTAGACGAACCATGTGCACGTCTGCAGCCGATCTGCAGGGTGAAATATATATTCCAGACCTGTACGTACTTCTCGATGAGTACATTATAGACTTGACAAATATCCCTGCAGACATGAAATGAATTATTTGAATAATGATGATGTCATCAGTTGTATCATACTTTAAGCTACTGAGCTCAGTAAGCTTAGCAAGAGAGAATGATTTCATCAGACTTGTTAATTGTTATATATGGTTAATTAGCTAATACTGGGCTAGGGTTAAATGTCAGCTGCAGTTCTGATCTTTCTAAGCAATTCTCCCAACTGGAACAAGAAGAGAATATAGGTATTCGAGCTGAGATCGTCCAGGAGAATTTGTAGCTTGATATAAGTCAGGGTTAATTAATAGATGTATTAAGAACATTTCTTCAATAAAAATGCTGGCCCTATTAATTCATGTGTACATAATGTGTGATTATAATCCTGACGGGATTGCTTTAATTTGCAGGCGACTTAAATTGATCTAAGCGTCCGTCCCAGCCAGTGACTCTTAAAGATCAGCTGCTTTTTTGGTAGCAATTTCAACCAGCTGATCATGAGTGAGCAATTGATCAGGTAATTAAACAATGCATGCAATTCCAGGCCTCTGAATTCTGATCTGCATGTCAGATCAGTGCAATTTAATGAAGAGTTTGATTTTTTTGATTTTTTAATTCATCGAAAGGTTTACCTAATGAAAATTGAGCTCATTGAAGGGGACGGCTGGTCTCAGGGGTGGGGGGGGGGGGGTGCATTTCGGCCGCCCTGAAGCCTGGGTGTTAGACGAACCATGTGCACGTCTGCAGCCGATCTGCAGGGTGAAATATATATTCCAGACCTGTACGTACTTCTCGATGAGTACATTATAGACTTGACAAATATCCCTGCAGACATGAAATGAATTATTTGAATAATGATGATGTCATCAGTTGTATCATACTTTAAGCTACTGAGCTCAGTAAGCTTAGCAAGAGAGAATGATTTCATCAGACTTGTTAATTGTTATATATGGTTAATTAGCTAATACTGGGCTAGGGTTAAATGTCAGCTGCAGTTCTGATCTTTCTAAGCAATTCTCCCAACTGGAACAAGAAGAGAATATAGGTATTCGAGCTGAGATCGTCCAGGAGAATTTGTAGCTTGATATAAGTCAGGGTTAATTAATAGATGTATTAAGAACATTTCTTCAATAAAAATGCTGGCCCTATTAATTCATGTGTACATAATGTGTGATTATAATCCTGACGGGATTGCTTTAATTTGCAGGCGACTTAAATTGATCTAAGCGTCCGTCCCAGCCAGTGACTCTTAAAGATCAGCTGCTTTTTTGGTAGCAATTTCAACCAGCTGATCATGAGTGAGCAATTGATCAGGTAATTAAACAATGCATGCAATTCCAGGCCTCTGAATTCTGATCTGCATGTCAGATCAGTGCAATTTAATGAAGAGTTTGATTTTTTTGATTTTTTAATTCATCGAAAGGTTTACCTAATGAAAATTGAGCTCATTGAAGGGGACGGCTGGTCTCAGGGGTGGGGGGGGGGGGTGCATTTCGGCCGCCCTGAAGCCTGGGTGTTAGACGAACCATGTGCACGTCTGCAGCCGATCTGCAGGGTGAAATATATATTCCAGACCTGTACGTACTTCTCGATGAGTACATTATAGACTTGACAAATATCCCTGCAGACATGAAATGAATTATTTGAATAATGATGATGTCATCAGTTGTATCATACTTTAAGCTACTGAGCTCAGTAAGCTTAGCAAGAGAGAATGATTTCATCAGACTTGTTAATTGTTATATATGGTTAATTAGCTAATACTGGGCTAGGGTTAAATGTCAGCTGCAGTTCTGATCTTTCTAAGCAATTCTCCCAACTGGAACAAGAAGAGAATATAGGTATTCGAGCTGAGATCGTCCAGGAGAATTTGTAGCTTGATATAAGTCAGGGTTAATTAATAGATGTATTAAGAACATTTCTTCAATAAAAATGCTGGCCCTATTAATTCATGTGTACATAATGTGTGATTATAATCCTGACGGGATTGCTTTAATTTGCAGGCGACTTAAATTGATCTAAGCGTCCGTCCCAGCCAGTGACTCTTAAAGATCAGCTGCTTTTTTGGTAGCAATTTCAACCAGCTGATCATGAGTGAGCAATTGATCAGGTAATTAAACAATGCATGCAATTCCAGGCCTCTGAATTCTGATCTGCATGTCAGATCAGTGCAATTTAATGAAGAGTTTGATTTTTTTGATTTTTTAATTCATCGAAAGGTTTACCTAATGAAAATTGAGCTCATTGAAGGGGACGGCTGGTCTCAGGGGTGGGGGGGGGGTGCATTTCGGCCGCCCTGAAGCCTGGGTGTTAGACGAACCATGTGCACGTCTGCAGCCGATCTGCAGGGTGAAATATATATTCCAGACCTGTACGTACTTCTCGATGAGTACATTATAGACTTGACAAATATCCCTGCAGACATGAAATGAATTATTTGAATAATGATGATGTCATCAGTTGTATCATACTTTAAGCTACTGAGCTCAGTAAGCTTAGCAAGAGAGAATGATTTCATCAGACTTGTTAATTGTTATATATGGTTAATTAGCTAATACTGGGCTAGGGTTAAATGTCAGCTGCAGTTCTGATCTTTCTAAGCAATTCTCCCAACTGGAACAAGAAGAGAATATAGGTATTCGAGCTGAGATCGTCCAGGAGAATTTGTAGCTTGATATAAGTCAGGGTTAATTAATAGATGTATTAAGAACATTTCTTCAATAAAAATGCTGGCCCTATTAATTCATGTGTACATAATGTGTGATTATAATCCTGACGGGATTGCTTTAATTTGCAGGCGACTTAAATTGATCTAAGCGTCCGTCCCAGCCAGTGACTCTTAAAGATCAGCTGCTTTTTTGGTAGCAATTTCAACCAGCTGATCATGAGTGAGCAATTGATCAGGTAATTAAACAATGCATGCAATTCCAGGCAAGAACTTCTCCCAATTGAAACAAGAAGGAATATATGAGATCATTTGAAGGAGAATTTGTATGCTGATCGATGCTGGGGGTTAATTATATAATTAAGAACATTCCTTTATATCTGTTGTCGGAGCAGGGCGACGAAAAATGAAATCTAATAATGGCATTGAACTGCAGCCAGAAAAACATCTTAACTTATTTTAAGTCGATGATTCAAGAAAGTCCAGTCTTCATGTATTATGGAATTTATAACAAATTATCCATTGTGTTTTTGCAGGCCACAGCGACAGACAGGATAGCTGGGATCTGGACCTCAGATGTATCACAGTGCACGACGTGCCAGCAGAGAGCTGCTTTTTTTTTGTAGCAACCATGCAGCTCAGAGCAATTGTATCTGAAGATGAATTGTTAACGGCCGATTAGTCCAAGCACAATAAATAAACAACTCAAACTAAGAAGAGACGGGTCTATCAGTCTTGTATTAGATAACTGAATTCGCACTCATTATCCAGAAACAAGAATAGAGTGCAGTAATAAAACGACTGATCGATTGAGTTTGCACTTTCGACAAGAATTTTAGCAAGTTAAAATACTGCTCGCGAACGGACCGTAAAGTAAATTGGACAGTTCTGAGAGCAGTTTTGAAAACATCAACAAACAACTACTTACGTTTTCTTAAATTCAGCTTGTTTCGTAAGTCGCCGTGGGTTTCTTTCTCATCTATTAAAAGAAACAAACAATCAACACAACAGCTGCAGTCTGGGAGCGAAACAATAAAAAATTTCACCTTGTCCAGTTGCCATTAAATACGCCCTTAACATATAAAACCAGTCAACGGATAAAGTCACGTCAATTTTCGCTTGGATTAATGGAGGGAAATGTCGCTTATTATTAAGAAGTGGCCGAAAAAAGTCTCTTTAACGAGTGCAGTGCTTAATTAGTTACTCTGCATTTATATGAAAAAGGTTACAGAGCTTTATTTTATAGGATAAACGTTTCAGAAACAAGAATAGAGTGTAACAAATGGCACTACTCATAAATATATTAATTCTCAGTGAAACGACTGATCAATTGAGTTTGCACTCTCGACAGGAATACTGGCAAGTGAAAATACTGCTCGCGAACGGACCATAAAGTAAATTGCGATTAAAACTAGATCCATAACGGCACACGTTTTCTAACAGGGCATCTAGGTAAAAATTTGTCTTTGTCAACGTCTAAAAATGAGTAAAGATTCAATATATTGACAACCGTATATTGCTAACGTGTGAACCAAATTAAAACATTACTATTACTTGTCATACTACAATTCAAGCGAGGGAAAGACTGATCGTTGGCAAAATTAACTCGAAACTACTCGTTCGACCGTAATCCATTTATAACGAAAAAAACCCACCGTTATCCTGTGACCTCCTTTGGTACATCAGCTCTCGTCTTGCCATTCTTTAAGCCCCACATTGAGAGTGGCAAAAAGAAAACGTTATAAGAAAAAGAACGGTGAATCGTACGAACTGTAAAATACAGTTGAGTAACCAAAGAGTCGTTTTGTAAACTAAACAAAACTGCCAGCAATTACTTGGGTTAAATATAAGAGGGAACTTCGGATTATAAAACTAAGTTAAATAAATCGTGAAACTAACGCGATTAGGTTCATCGAAATTGTCCTTTTCGAAAAAAGGTTGAAAAAGAGTGAATCAAGTCATGCAAAACATTGTACATCAATCTCTGCAACCGATTAAGAAATATCCAATAAAAAAATAAGGAATATAAACGAAACTTACCAAGAAACGTTTTCCTGGAAGGAAGTGTCTCAAATGTACTAACCTACTCTAACAACCAACGACAAATGACTTCGAAGTGACACTTCAGTTTTATCCACACCCAGACTATTCCCCAGGGCTTTGTGTCTTGCCGCACAAACAACTCGCGGCACAAACAAAAACGCGCATTAGAGTTTTCCGATTTACCGGAAAATTCACTTAATTGGAACACATTTTTCCACCTATTGAAATGGCTATTGAATTCACTTGGAAGGCCATTGAATGTACAAGTTTCTGTTCATTGTTTTATCTGTTTATTATCCCTCAGAAAAATATGATTCTTCTGTAGTCTAAATTGATGTTGCCGTCAAGTTTAATAAGATATAAAAGACCGTTTTTTTCTTTCGTGATTAGTACTTGTGCGTTTCTTCCAAACAGAAGAAAACATTTTATTAGGCGAATTGCGCGTCGATAATTTTGTTATTGTTGTCGTTGTTGTTGTTACCGAAATGAGATCTTGTGATATTAGATAGGGAGAGTAGCTAGCACTTATACCTTTAAACCTGTATATAAAAATATACCTTGAAAAATAAACATCAATAAATATCATATCAGCCTTTTAGTAAATGGTACTGGAGACACTTTTTAAGCTTTTGGTTTTTAAAAAGATAGTTCTTGTATAAGGGGAAATTGTCGCGCAGAAGGGGAACGAGTAAACTATTAGTTACAACTGAATTACAATTTAATCTACTCTGAGTAGAAGAATTGAAATTACATTGTGTAAATTTAAACAAACAGCCCTTTAATTTACATTCAATTAGCTAACATAGGCGGAAAAAGTCGTTCCGTTTCCTCTCTCCTCCGCAGAGGCCTCTGTTTTTTTTTTTTCGTACAGACTGCGAGGAGCCTGGCGAGGAAAACTCTATTAGATTATAGGCGGTGACTCGGATAAAGAACAATTACCTCAAATAATTGATAATACTTAGTCGCGTGTTGACCAACAGTATTAAAAGCTAAAAATGTCTATGTGTTAATCGCAAGTCGGCCTGTCATTCATAAAGCGATAAACAATATTTGAATTCCCATTTTCAATACAACGCTTGCCGTTAACTTTTTAAACTTAGTGAAAACTGGATTTTAGCTATTATCAAACTTAAACAAACTAAGCGCATTTCTACAATTGAAAAGTTTAGAAAGCTGTTCTAAAACGAAGCGAGAGGCGCGTAAAGAACGATTATTTATAAGCTTGTAACAAGCGGGATTTTGAATAGGAGGTGTGATATTTGTCATCCATTGTCTTTTCTTTGCTCAAAAGAAATCTCTTGTGTACAAGTTAAAAACTGCCCGAAAAGATTTACTGATTTTGAATTTATTTTCGTTGAAATAAATCAGAGAATTTGATTTCTTTTTTGTTTTCAAAAATATGTGCGTGTTCAATAAATATATCCGGTGCGCGAATTTGTGGAGTTGCAAAAAAAAATTCGCATGCACGCATTACGTTCCTTTATGCGTCTCGTCTCTAAACTGCTTGTTGTTTTGATTTTGAATTTATTACCGTTAAAACACTTTGGAGAGATTAACTTTTATGTTCCCAATAGTCACGGCGGCCGAACATGTGCGGGCGAAAAAAGCTGAGAGAGGCGAAATAAATCCTGCGTGGTTGGTAAGTCAACTGCATTGAAGTTTAAACCAGTTGTTTTGTGAAAACTTAATACAAACGTGTTATTTCTAACTTAACATTCCTACAAGTTTTGGCGAGGATGCGTAGCCAGAACCCTAAAAGTTGAAACCAAAAATCCCAGAGACGAGTTAAAAAAAAACTTGACAAATTATCGACAAAGGCGTCCAAAACTTCGAGGCCAGTAACAATTTGATGGAAAAGCGAACCAAGAGTAGAAAAGAAAAGAAAAGAAAAGAAAAGAAAAGAAGAGAAGAGAGAAAAGAAAAGAAAAGAAAAGAGAACAATCAAGAAAAATATTCAGCCTGAAATATATTTCAAACATAATTTAATACTTTGTGCTTAGTAAAATTACTTTACAACCTTCAGCAAAAAGAAGTTGTTCTAATCATTCTTCAATCCTCTGTAGTCGCAAAGGCTACGCCTGAACATCTACTGTTACCATGAAAGCAATGATGAACAATAAGATGCACGGGTAAGAAACAAGTATAAAGGTAGCGCTAGCGAAAACAAAGGCGCGAGAATGATTTCAACATTACAAGATCACAAATAACTCTAGACTTTTAAAGGAATAAATGTCGAAGAGAAAAAAAAATCATTGTTTGATTCCATAAATGAACTATTTACGGGAAAGCGTGTTTCAAAAAAGTAATTCATAATTAAGTTACTACATATACGCGAATTAAAATATCAAGTAGCACTAACTGATTTTTTCACCCCCTCAAAGCCATGATCAACTTTAAAAGATGTCAATTTTTAAGCGTTAATTACATACTTCAACTTCGAAAATTTTCGGACTTAAGGCAAATCAAATTTAAAAAGGCACCAAATATTATACTAATTGTTAATGGCCAGTCGTCTGAAAATGACTATCCGTGATTGATTCTAGCAGGAAAAATCTTTCATTCACCTATAAGATCGCTTTAGTCGAATATGTTCTGCACATGCGGGTTTGCATTGCAGGTAGCTCTACCTCCCCAACTCACCAGAATAACATAGTCCGTAGATTTTCGAAGTTATATTAAGAATACTATATAAAAAACCGCGTATAATTATAAAACGGTCAACAAAACGTTTTAAATGTATTTACACTATACAGCTACTTCAATAAAGATTGTCGGAAGGAAGTGATTCAAGCCTAAGCAACAAGACCTTAAGTTTAGTCGGCGTATTTGCTGGATTTTAGCTTTTCTTTTAATGTTAAAAAGGTTTTGTTTGCAAAATTCTTCAAAACTTCTGCCTGACATAAAATACTTTGTTTCCACATCTCTGAAATAAAAAAGGTTGATTAAATCACGCTGCCAAGTCTCTTTTTATCTCAATTATATTTATACCTGGAGAAGCCCTCTATTTCTACCACACTTGCATGAAAAAATATGATCCGACAACGTTTAATGAAATAGCTGTATAAAACCTGAGGATCGCACTTAACGACGCCATTGCTGGCGAAACACGGACCAACCTGGAGGCGGTGATGGTATGGGAGCCGGGTTCAAAAATAGCTGGTCTGACTCAAACTCATCGAATGTAAGAAGCGAAGAATTATAACGAACCATTTGAAAAACAAAAAGAAAGCTTCCTGGAGCTACAGGTGGAGTTTCTTCGTTGCTGTTGCATGGAACCAAAGTCTGCTTGCAATGCGGACATCTGGTCTTCATTGGCCCACTGGCGTATTTAAACGACTGTATGAGACAATCTTCGTGACAGAATTGACGGCAGCAATTAAGTCTACGAGACGGAAGCTCGCCAGGACCTTTACATACAACGCATTTGGTTTGGAGAAATCTCTCCATTCTCACCCTATCCCGGGCGCGATTTCTTCGCTTTTTAACTTGACTCATTAGGCAAAACTCACAAACTCAATGTAAAATATAACTGACCAATTTTTCGAACTGGAAAACCCCGCGCCCTCTGCAGTTCATTCAAAGAAGTGCGTCCTCAGGAACGGGGTGACCTATCACGAAATATATTGCAGTTGATCTTAGTAAACTGTCCTAACGTTTTCACGAATGGGCACCATTCAAGTGTATTAAGGGCGAGATACTCTACGCCATACTTGAAATAAAATAGCCTTAACTTTCAAAAAGTAACCTACCCTAATGGTTTACGAACGGGCACCGCTCGAATAAATCAGTAAGGACTAATAACCCGCCCTTAGTTTTTCACCGATGGGCTCCACACTTGTGAATAAGGGCGAGTTAGTCGGTTACGAAATGCTTTTTAACTTGGCTAATTACACAAAAATGACAATAAAAAAATTAAACGCTCCATACTTTGGTCTCTGTAAAACAGGCAAACACGAAGCTGATCAAACACGTTTCAAAGACGAACAAGGATGTCGACATATTTTACTTCCCGAAATTAATCGATTTTAGAAAATAAAAAACTTTCCCTTCTACAATGATACTAGTCAAACTGTGTCATTAACTTTGATCTAAATTGCGAACAAGAGCATAGATTCGTTCCTTTGGTGTTCTGAGCTCATAGATTCCATCAGACCGATGGTATGTCACATCAACAGGGTAGATCAGGGCAGTAGACTTCTCCTGCCAGACATCAGTACCTACTTGAAATTCGAAATGATTTGGGCGCGATTCAAGCTCTTTAAGCCAAGCCAGCCGGGCGTTCTTTCCATCAGCCGTGTACTTGAGGACCTTGGCTAAAAGTACTGTGGGATCGTCAAAAGAAGCGTCGGAAGGGACAAGTGCACACATTTCTCCTGGTGAGGGCAAATCATCTCTTTCCTCTTCGTCCGTGGCGAGATCTGCTGAGGTGCCTGGAGCCTCGTCTAAGATGAAATTTTCAGCCGATCTGTTGAGGTAGCGCAAGGCTTGTGATATCCGTTCAGGCTCTGTTCGTCGATCGTAAATGTTGATTTGGGTTCTCAAGTTGTGTTTACAAACGCGCGCGAGGGATTCGGCCAACTTTGTGTCAGAACTTTCAGGCAAGGAACGAAAGTGTTCAACGAGTGAATGTCTCATTTCGTTTATTGCGCAGGGAAACCCAAGATGTTGTTTGAATAGCCGAGACAGGTACTTTGAAAAGGACCCTGATGAATTGAAAGGCATGCCGCTTTTGTTGACAAAATAGTAATCGTGAACAGCCCCTCTGGGAAGTAGTTTAGGTCTGGAGGTCACGCTATATTCCCTCAGGTGGTAGGTTAGGAACTGAAACTCCGAGTCAAACTCGACCACGTTTGTTCCGTACTTGGAAACGGTTTTATAGCCTTTTTCTATTAACGAGACAGACCCGCTATTGGAAAAAAGGATTACATTGTCGCCGTGTGGTATGCGCTTTACTAACTCCTCCACTCTGTTGCCTTTCACGTCTGTTAGCAGCCGAAGACTTCGGAGTTCCTTGGCACGGCCAG
Organism: Meandrina meandrites; assembly: GCA_963693305.1. NCBI lineage: Eukaryota > Metazoa > Cnidaria > Anthozoa > Scleractinia > Meandrinidae > Meandrina > Meandrina meandrites. The sequence goes on along the minus strand of CAVNZF010000025.1, from coordinate 43,087 downwards.
GATTGACGGAAAACAGAAGCAGCATTGTGAAGTTCATATGCAGTCGCGCCTTAACAGCACCGGATGCCTCCTCGTATTTACGGAACAGGCTTCTAACAAGTTCTTGATACTGGGGCCAAAACAATCTCGCAGATGGCATGCTTTTATGAACGGTTTGAGCCTTCTCCAATTGTTGTCGCAATGTGCGAAGCTGATTGACACTGTCTACTCCCTCATAATCCTTGCGGCTGTTATCTACGTGAATATACTTTGCAGCAATAAGCAGGGAGTGAACATAGCGAGCGGCCGTGGAGTGCTGGATACGCCTCTCGGTTTCTAAATACTTCAAGAATGATTCGACTAGCTCCATGTCATCGACTAGGGCGAGAGCAGGTGTTCGATTGAATACGTCAGATGTGTAGCTGAAGAATGTGACAAGTCGCTCTACATGCTTGGTCCAAGTTGAATCAGTCATCCTCGGTGAGCGCCTTTTGTAATTGTACTCGGAGGCATAGAAAATGTGCATAGGTTTCATTTCCTTGACGACCCTTTTAAACTGGGTCGAGTCTAATTTCCTTTTCTTCAAAAGCAGAACGACCTTGTCGCCAAATTGGTCTTCAGGAAGGTTGCCTTCGACATGCGAGTCATCACTGTCATCGTCATCGTCAGAGCTGAAACACTCTTCTTCCTCTTTATACTGTGAACATTCATCGTCGCTTTCGCTTCCAGGATATTTCGGTGAAGCCTGGGTTTTGGAAGTTCTTGCAGTGGCCACACCAGAAACCGTTGGGTGCATTGTTGTCATTGTCTCCACGGAAGATCGGTTTCCTTCGATAAGTACATTTTGACTAATGGCATTGACAGAAGGGATAGCTGAGAATTTGCCCCCCCTTACCTCTGGACTGAAATCTCTCTTAACTTTTAAAAGAGCGCTTCTAGGTCTGTTTTTTTCAACGTTAGCACTGCTTTCTTGCGGATTAGGACTACAAGGCTCAACAAACTTTGATCTTTCATTTGGCGCGCGCGATTGATGATAAGCGTCAAGGATTGCAACGTCACGCTTTGCTATTAGTGAAATTACTTTAAAACCAGCTAATTGAGGTCTCGCCTTTCTGACTTTTTCTTGGACGTTCACAGGGCATCGGACAAGATTAAGTCCTAGTGTTCGCATGCGAGATTTGATCGTTTGCCTCGGGGTTCCACTGAACACTATGTTGCAGACTTCCATAAAAGCATGGTAGATGTTGCCATCGCCGTCCAATACTGTATACAGTGATTCAGGGGGTTCATTGCCTTCTCGGTCCCCGGTACAAGATGAGGTGCCCTGTGCTCCCTAATAAACGTGAGTAAAAATAAAGAAACGTAGTTAACCTCTCGGTTTTAATCGCACATTTCATTTGCCAAACACCTAATTTCTATTAATCGCTGGTTTTCAAGTGACGTCATGAAGGTCTTTATTGTCACCACGTGGAAGAAATCCTAAAAAAATAAAACTTTTGACAAGTTTTCGGCTAGATGATATACTTTGTGGATAACATACAGCATGGGGACAAGGTGACCGTGCTCTAAAAAAAATAGTTCTTTAAGTTTTGGTGCAGTTCAACCAGTTCCGGTAAATAACAAAAAGATGCTTACGTGTACCTATAGTAGCTCGCAAGGAAAGAGCAATTGGTTTCCGCAGCAAAAGTGAGTGCGAGATATTTATTCGAATATTTCAGAAGTCAAATTGGTGTCCCTGTACGGGACACAAACATGATCTCTCCATACTGAGCTCTCTAAATCTGCGTGAAATGTTTCCGCTAATATCACAAGAATCGTATACCGCACGGATCTGAGACTTGGAGGTGTCTTTTATTTAACAATCTTTCAGAGCTTTTTATATTAACTTTTTTTTTTTATTGAAATGCTTGTCAATGAAAACCAGCAATTCACGAGACCGGTAAATAAACGCATATAACGCTAGTATTACATCACACATGCATTTCAACTTTGGCGTACTTCTTCCGTCCAATTGTAATTGCAAGGAATAGCAACTTTAAACAGATGCCAATGGCCAGATAATAAAATTTGGTGAAAACGGTCACCCTGTGACTCTTCCTGACCCTAACCTTCCCTTTTTGTGTCTCGAACAAAATTAATTCTTGAACAAGTTGAAATTTGCCCGTCGTGGCAATGCACCATAACCCTTAAAACGGTCGAGTTAAAAGTACATATATTCTTATACTTTTCAACGAAATCCGCCTGTAAAGTACAAAAAAAAAAACGTACTTGACCGTTTAAACCATTAAAGGGAACTGCTTCCATTACGCAGTCAATCAGCTTAAAAAAGCTCAGCTGCTTAACCCACAATTATTCGATTGCGTTTGAACTAACTGAGAACTCACCGAAGCAGTCGCTTCCACAGGAACTCTTGCCTCCGTCGGAAAACCTGTACTTTTATTAGGTACAATCTGTAACAGGAAAATCGACCCAAATTAGTACACAGTTACTGTTTTATGGTGTTTTGTGTTTTAAGTTTATTCACTAAAGGGGTTACTGCATATTCGTATAGTCAAACAGATTCTTGCTTTTACATGCAGGCTATAAACTAATAGTATTCCATAATTGTTTTTTTTTTGTTTGTCTTGAGCAAAAATAATTCGGAAACTAGTTGAAATTAGCCAGTCTTGACAATGCCTCATAACCCTTGAACTGTTAAGTTAAAAGTACATATATTCTTATATTTTTCAAAGAAATCCTTCAGTATATTTTGAGTTACCTAACTGACGGATTCTTCAAAGAAGTCAGACAGTTAAGCCGGTAAAGGAAATGTACTAAGGAGTTTAAATCGTTATACAGACATGCCCATTGGCGACCAAGTAGCTGATATCATGATCGGCCATGGAAAAATGTGTCAATGAACTCACCTGATCATGATCATCGGGAAAACGTGGGAAAGATAAGGAATTCTTGATCTTGTGGCCCGCGGGTTGCGCAGTCTTCTAAATATAATTACAATACGAAAAAAATAAATTATTCAACTAAACTAAACAAAACGAAAACAAACTACATACATTTCTACTATGTCTTTAAGAATACTGCCAATCAGAAGCCGAGCCTAGAAGGCGTTGCATATTCTGCGGTATGTCACGGGTCGTATTCCAGGAAACATTCCCGGCGTCCATCACGGCCCGCCGAAAGCCTTATAGCGTACGACGCCATTTTTTATCTAGCCCAGCCTAGATATAAATTAAGAATGAAGAACCCAACTTGTTCTTTAAATCTTTGGATAAACATAATACTAGAGAGAGAATACCTATGCAGACGTCGAGGAGTTTAAGAAACAGCGATCGAAAACGAGGAACGAGTGGGGAAAGAGTTTCGGTTTGGACATAGTAAGTTAACTGTGGTTTGGCCGACCTAGGTCACGTTCGGTCAAAAGAAATGTCCTATAGCAGGAACTCTCCATAAACTACAGCCAGAACAACGCCGACGCACTTGGCAATCAATCCGAAAAGCAGACATAAGAATCTAAACTGTATACGGTAAAGTTAAAAACGGCTCGTCCTCGGTGTAAAAACCTGTGAAACTCACCAGTGACGTAAAAGAAATAACGACCAAGACAACAATGAACCTCGAAACAATATAGAGCAGGTGACGTTGACTATTTAACAAAGAAAAACGTCACAAGTTTTTACAACGAGGTAAAACCTTAAAAAGTTTTTAAGGTTACAAGTTTTGCAATAGAAGTTGTATCATATTCTATTAAAGCTGCTTGGAATTATTTTTAAATGTGTGCGAATGTAGGAGGCATGGAATAAATTAGTTACTCAATGGGTAAGAGTGGCATATTGTGAAACATCCCATGAGTGACTTGATTTTTTCAGTATACACACGAGCCTTTAGACCGAGTAGTGTATGTAGAGTGTTTCGTATGTACAAACATAACAAACTAAACTAAATTAAGAGGAAGTGAACCTACCAATTGTTCAGGAAAGGATTTGCTGCCCTTTGAAAGCCGTATCTTTTTCTATAATAAATAAAACAAAAACTTATTAAGTCATAGATTTATAATCCGGACAATTGACAAGAATTCGACCAAAATTTACAAATTATACATGTATTGCAAACATATTACGTACAGATCGTGTGTGGTGAATTTCTGGACTCGTGCTAAGTCCGGCATTTCTCATTAAGAAAAATGTATTTTTATGTAAACAAGAAACAAAACAAAAAGACAGCAGTAAACGTTTTCCTTTTTTCAGCTCCAGCTTATCCAAAAAAAACCCAAGAAAACGTAAACGTGTTATTTTTTAAGCTTCAGTTTGACATGCTGAAATCAATTCACCGTGTTTAATATCGAGTAGTAATTACACAGAACAGAAAGCACCTGCATTATCACGCTTGGATATACACTCTTTTTTTTTTTTTTTTATAAAAGAACCCCTTTTACAAGAACGTTGAGGCTGAGATTAACCAAAATTTTAAGGTATCAGCCAGGGATATGAACCCATGGTTATTTCTTTTCAACGAAGAAACAGTCTCTGAATGAACCTGATCAATATAATTGCTTGTTTACAACGTAGCTTGGATATCATGTGAATTGTTTCACGACATGTTGACAGAAGGCTTCTCGACGCGCAGTTAACATAATTAACTGGGAAAAGGAAAAAAATATATTTTTGACTTTTTTAAAATCAATGCGCTCGAAGAGCTTTATGTGAAAACCAAAAAATCTAAGATTTGAAAAACAAAAAATGGTACTTTTAACCCTGGCTGATACCTTAGGAACTTACAAAGAACATTTTTCATGAGAGTAGATTGAAAAGGTTTTTATATTGATCATTTGAAAATGTTGCATAACATTCAGTTTGTAATAATGCATGAGCAGTTCTTACTTAACTTATAGTCGCTTCAACACCATCAAAAGTCATCAGGTGAAACAAAGTCTGATGTATCATCTCAGTTTGTTGACCTTGTATTCTTTCAGCTTACGGCTATACCATGTAAATAACGTTTTCAGCTCAGTCAAACCGCCAAATAATATAAGAACGATCAGCTTCCACACCGAAATTAGATGTTTTTATGAGAAAAAATACTTGAATCGCCGCTGATAACGGATCAGGAAGGTTTAACCATCTAAACGCTTACATTGTCAAGTTTTTCAGTTTAGCAAACTTACAGAAGCAGTAGCACCAGTAGAAACTCTAGACTCCTTTGAAATTTGCTGTGTAGATCCATCAAAGTCATCGAGGAAACGTGGGCAAGAAAAAGAATTCTTGATCTTATGGCCCGTCGGTCGCGTAGTCTTCTAAAGACACAGAGAATAACAAAAAATAAATTAATTATTTAACTAAAGTAAAGAAAACGAAAATAAAATACATACCAGTACATGTACAATGTTTCATAATGGACTCTCGTCGCACAAACATATCGACAAGCTACACTAAAACCTGAACCTACCAAATGATCAGGGAAAGATTTTCTGTCCTCTGAAAGGCGTATCTTCTTCTATAATAAACAAAACAAAAACTTGTTTTTAATAATAACAATTAATACCAACTTTAGAGACTGTAAATCAAACTTAAAAGATAAAACAAGACGATCCATCTTTGCTACACGCCGTTACCTGGATTTTTCAAAATTGTCTCTTAGGGTCACTTATAAACTCTTTAATTCTCTCTTTCTCCCTATCTTACTGTACGGTTCAGAAGTTTGGGGTATCTACGATAAAGATGATTTCAACAACTGGGAGAAAGATGACATCGAAAAGACACATATATATTTTTGCAAACAATCCCTAGGAGTTAATAAACAATGCCCAAACGTTGCAACAAGAAATGAACTTGGAAGACTTCCTTTAAAACTGGCCATTGAAACCTCCATAATAAGATTTTGGATTCATCTTCAAAGTTTACCAGAAAATAATATCGCTAAGCAATGTCTACAGCTTTCTAAGGAGATGACTGATAAAACCGAGACAGGTCTAGTACATAAAATTAATCAACTATGCAACAAATACAACTCGAGCTCTATCACATTAAATGAAAACAACGGCAAACTCTTTGCTTCCCATATTAAGCAAAACATTAGCGAAGCGTTAACAGCTCATCAACTACAATTAATTAGCACAAACAGAAAACTACACTTTTATCATTCATTTAAAACCGATACCAAAAATTCTGATTTATTGGATGCAATAAACAACCCTCATCACAGATCTGCCATTTGCAAATTTCGACTAGGGAATCACCAATTACGTATCGAAACTGGTAGACACACAACACCCAAGACCCCTATGAATTTGAGAATCTGTTCTTTCTGCCATTCAGATGAAATAGAAAACGAAATGCATTTTCTATTCACATGCAAGTTATATGATAACATACGTTTAAAATTCTTTAATGAAATAACAGCCAAATATAGTATTTTTAATGAGTTTGATATTAATGCAAAATCTTTGTTTCTTTGTAACAGCATTGATCCTGCTGTATGTCGATCAACTGCTGCTTTTGTTTTTCATGCAATGTCTCTTAGGCATGAAACTTTATTTTCCAATTGATTATTATTTCTGATTCTATTTTATATATCTTTATAATTTCTTAAGTATCACTAGGTAATGCCATGTATTTTGTATGGAAATACCTTAATAAATTGTTGTTGTTGTTATATTGTAACGTACAGATCGTGCGTGGTGAATTTCTCGACGTATACTAAATTCGGCAATCCCCATTAAGAAAATCGTTTTCTATTTTAACAAAAAAAAAACCGTGAACTTTGTAAGCACCGGCTTGACATGAGCTAAAATAAACGGAAATCAAGTTGTAACCATCTAAACGCTAACATTTTCAAGTTTTAAAATTACACAAGAAACTTACAGAAGGAGTAGGATCAACAGATATTCTTGACTCTTTTGAAATCTGCTGTGTGCATCCTCCAAACCCAGTCTGTGACACAAAAAGAGATGACATTAGAACACAATTGTTACATACAGGAAAAATAATTGCCTCGAAAAAATTCAGGATGAAGAAATCATTTCCAAGTGTATTTAGACAGACAGTAATGACTCACGAAATAACTAATGCCGTGTTTACACTTGGGATTTTTACCGCGGTAAAAGAGTTTACTTACCTAGGTAAATTTTTGGTCAATGTAAACATCAATTAATACCTCAGTAAATGCGACAAAAGACAAAGGAAATTTAACTGCGGTAAAAGCGATAATGATGCAGTGATTTGGCTTGGTTTAGCTCGGTAACCGAGGTCAAATTGACAGATACATCCGGTTGCGGTGAAGTTTTTTTTATTTATCGCGAGTTCAAGATTCCGTGACACGTTTCATGTTTTATTCGCGGACTTCAGGCTTTCTTTGCGCCACGTTTCGTGCTCTAGCAAAATGGAACAAAACAAGGACACATTTTTGAATTATTACGACAGTCAACCGAAAGGTAAGCGATGTATTACGTCTCCCCTTCATTCCACTCACACTTTTTTTATCCGGATAAAACAGATGATTTATTTGTTTTCCGTTTTTTTCAAGGCAAGATCCACAGCAACAATATTCGCGAATGAGCGCGACGTATTTCCCTTACTACCCGCAACCTCAATATGCTGTGCCGCCGTTGTATGGCTCTCAATTGCAAGGAGCGCAAGAAATTCACTCATCTTCCTGACATATTAACTTTGGTTATTTGAGGCAGTAAAACACTGCACTAATCTACTTAGGTTCAGTTAACTTGACCTCGGTCAATTTAAACCGCAGTAAACGTTTGAATGTAAACACGGCATAAGCTTTACTAACTAGGATTAAAATAATTGATCATCTAAACTCTTAACTGCAAACTAAATGAACTTGAAGTATAAGCACTGAAATAGAAACCGAAAAGTTGTCAATCTCCAGGCCTGGCGCTTTGCTAAAATAGTTATGCAACTAGTGGTTTCACGGACTAATCGGTCAGGAAGGATTAGCCATCTGAACTCCTTCCTTTTTGAAGTTCTTAATTTGCAGCAAATACTGCCACTGTATTATACTGAGATGCTACTGGTGTGAGATTGATTAAAAACGCCTCCATCTCGATGATTTGCAAAATTTAGATAAAAAACGGGTTTCAACGTACCCGATTATTCGCTTTCAAACCAGAAGAATGTCCTACCTTTGATGAGTCGGTAGGCTGGGAAGATTCGCTTTCGAGTGTTTCCGTGTCTCCGATGCTTTCAAATAGCGAGACCTGTATAATAGAACACGGGAAGCAGATATTTGAATCAACGGATAAAGGGTCAATGATCATATGACAAAGTCTTCTGCTCTTTCTGTAGTTGTTGTTTCTCGATGATTTGATTAAGTAAAAAAGATTGGCAGAGGGGGTTCATGATAGATATCAGATAATTCGCTTGCAAACCAAAAGAATGTCCTACCTTTGAGGTTGGCTGTGAAGATTCACTTTCGAGTGTTACCGCGGATCGGCTTTCAAATAGCGAGGCCTGTATTTACAAAGAACACGGGAGGCAGATGTTAATAATGAACTGATAACTCGTCGACGATCATATGACAAAGAAAGAAATTTGTCCTGACATCAAGATAACCACAACCTCAGAAAATTGTCTACCACAGAAAAGATGTATAGAAAGGAAAAAATATCTATATTATTATTATATTTTTAAAAAAGGAAAACCTCTTACCGATTTGGAAAGCGACGAGTTTTGCAACACTTCGTCAGGATCTGACCTCTTCGCATCGCAGTTAATATCCTTGTTCTGTCATCAAAATATAAGATGTTTTATTACCCTTCATACAGTGCAATGGACTTTTAAAACTCACAAGATCAGTCGGCACTGGAATAGACAATCTAAGTGAGGTCCTGTGTGTTTAGGGAAAAATTTTACTTCTCTTCAAACCTATGAGAACCGCGGCCGTTAATCTTTTGACTAACTTACTAGGCCAGGGTCTTGAACTGAGTATATGTCAAAAAACGTAATTTTATAACTTCACGATTTAATGGTCTCTCACCTTTTGAACCACCAAAATCTCAGTTGATGTTAACTCTGCCATCCCAAGGCTGTAAAAAAAATAGAGAGAGAGACGCCCGCTTAGTACGAATTCTACAAGTGCAACACCACACCCCTCTGCATCTCAAATGGTACATGCAGTTTTGAGATCTGCTACTTCCTGAGAATAATTAGCGGTCAGAAATTAAACAAATCGCTTTTTCCGTGCAAATGTATCGCTATGGAGTGTGTAAAACATCTCTTTTTAACAAGATGTTAGCCACCCTGGATGGAGTTTATCAAAAAGTGCACCATCGCAGGCGGGGAGCAATGAAATAACCGACTGAGCCCTCAAAACAGAATTTAAATGTTAATATTATTTTAAGATGAATCTTTTAAAACTTTAAAATCTGGTGTAATGAATCAAGAAATACTTTTTAATTTCAGTAAACATCGCCTACCTGGAGTCTAGCTGGGTGTGTTCGCGGCCATCCTTCTGAAATTTGGCCCCAAAAAGCATTTACACACAGTTATTAACTCCTTAGGAATGAAACTTGAAACCTACCGGCACACTGCTGTCGTGCTGGACTTGGTCAAATGGCGCGAGGACCTCTCAGAACTTCGCACCGAACGAACGAGAAATAAATAATCACACTGCAACAGCCAACTTTCTTTGGTACAGTTGCTTCAAAGACAGGAAAAATTAAACACCTTGTATTGTACGTGATTATCTCTGTTACAAATCAGTACCATTGTTCTAAATCTTGCATCAGTGAAGCGATTAAGATCAAGACTCGAAAATTCATTTACGTTTGTTATTTTTGCAAGTATCTTTTACCGATAATTTGAAGCAATCAGCGTTGTAAATCATTCACACGTCGCATACCTGTACCAGCAGTCAATGGTTTGAACAGTTTGCAAAACGACTCCAAAAAGCTTGTTCTGACGGCGATATCCCGCAGTTTTGCAAGGATCTGTGATTGGCTAGTTGTCTTAGTGTCTTAATTATTGACCTGATTATTTTCTAACACGCTACGCAATGAAAAATACTGAATTCAAACATTACCTTGGGCACCAGAGGGTTTTTTTTTTGTTTTGTTTTGCGGCGACAGATGAAATGAAAAATCTGCCATTGCCGAGGACCACTGTAATCGTACCGTATTTAAGAGGCAAAACACTTAAAGATATGCTTTTCAGAGCGACGCTTTGAAAACAATGAGTCGTTGAGGGTAGTCTATTATGAAGGCCTGTCATGGCAGGAATACGATTTGCGCTGTTCCTCTTCGCACTTGAAGGCAAATGTCACGCAAGAGTGGCGCGAATGTAATGCAAATGTAATGTGATGTAATGCGGACAAATCCTAGCGTCTAGCGTGTAAACCGGCCTTTAATGAATTGATAAAAGAAACGCCTTACCTCTTTGAAATGCACTGTTGCGTAAATTCTCCCTGTAAAAAAGCTCATATCCGAGTCAGCATACATTCATTTTCGTCGAACGAAGTACGAAGCGGTTACCACGATCGATTTCACTCTACGCCCACATGTGGGGTGGGGTAGGTAGTATTTGGCAGATTAATTTTATCTACCCCCCGTCCCCCAAAGATGGAAACCATGCAGTTACCAGCCTTTCTCCGACTGTGTGATATCGAGTCAATTGGCCAGTTTTGTAAAAATTCTGAAAAATCTTGTATAAACCTCGCTTCTAAACAACCGGGAAAGCCAGTGACCACAGCCATCTAAACCACGCATGCCAAATGCATCTAAACATGCCTAGGAATGCGAAAATCATAATGTGTTGGTTACAATTTGCAGGTATTTTTATATGCAGTATAAGTAATCAAAGATTCGAAATGTATTGAAATTTATTTTCGACATGTACAGATTGTAGAGTTTATGTAATCGATCATTTGCTGACTTTCCTCGATTTCTCAAAGCTCTCGATATAAGCTTTAAAAACTTTCATGGTGTCAATGTTATCACACAAATATGCACCTTTCCTTGATATTCCATAAGTTCAAAAGTAAATGTTCAATGGAAAATTAATGCTGCATTTCTCGACTGATTTTCAGAACTATGCAATTTTTGTTTCCCAACTCAAGTCATCCAAAGTACAGTCATTTCACGAGTCACATTGGTTGGGTGTCCATTCGAACTGGTAAGATTGATCAATTTGAACCGATTAATTTATATTGACGACTGAGAACGTGCTGTAGTTATAAACTCACTGACTCATTCATTCATTCATTCATTCATTCATTCATTCATTCATTCATTCATTCATTCATTCATTCATTCATTCATTCATTCATTCATTCATTCATTCATTACCATACATTACGTTAGCCAAAATAAAAGGGAAAAAATTTAAACCAAGATAAACTGGAATTACAACATATGCTTGAATCGCAACATATGCTAAATTTACTTGATTCAAGAACACGGATCATGGTTAGCCTGTTTACGGTGAGCTTTCAATAATAAATTGTAATGGGTTTTGCTTTGCCAAAAGAAATCCAACTTGAAAATCCAACTTGAAATCTTAACCCGAAATCCTAAATAACACCGCAAATTCCGTTCGGAGCTAAATTAAATTGAAATAAATTAAATGTTTCCATTCAGTATTGAAATGTACAGTGCGTTAGTTTAATAGTACATTAAACCTGGATAAACTGGAATCGCAGCATATGATTGACTCACCTGGACATTGCTCGGGAACACGCGTCTCCTGAGTGCCTCTAAAATTCCGTTCGGGGCTGGGAAACAGCTAAGCTATGTCGTGCTAATTCTAAGAAGCCCTCTGATTGGCCAAAACAGGTGCGAAAAATATCGTCACCAGGCTTCACAGGAAATTTTCCCGCGAACACGAGACAGACTTCGACGAGTTGTATTTTCATTTGAACCAAATTTATTCGTCGTCTGAATATCACAGGAAGCTCCAGAGCAGTCTTTTTGCAACCAGGCGTATAAAGCTATCATGGACGAACGCTGTGGCCCAAATTGACTTTATCACGGTCGAACACGGATGAGTTGAAGTCGATATACACTTAGCGTTTGCAGACGCCATCTTGCTTCAGGAGCATAATTTCTCAAGTAAGCATGTAATTGCCATGATATATTAATTGAGATACAATCTTCTAATTTTAGATTCTTCTCCCAGTATTAGTATCCTTCCAGACTTGAATGAATTATTTGAATAATGATGATGTGATCAGCTTGATCAGCTAGCTACTGTAAGCTAACTTGAGAGAATGCTTTAATTATTGAGTTCTCTTGCGGAGGGAGCTGTCATATTAACACGGAATCCGCCAGGACTTCGAGTAGTTATTGGACAAAATTATGTACCAAACTTATTTATACCTTATTGCAAGCTTTTGTGTTACTGCTTCAAATATCTTATCAAAAGAAATCTTTTCTAACAACACCAAACATCGAAAACCAATTTCGAAGTTCCGCTGAATTCCACTAAATCGCTTAATAGGCGTGTCTGAGCTTTTGCCTAAAGCTCGTGAACTTTGAATTTCATTTTCTCACTCTGATAAGAAATTGTTTTACCAAAATTATTTACACCTTATTGCAAACTTTTGTGTTACTGCTTCAAATATCTTATCAAAAGAAATCTTTTCTAACAACACCAAACACCGAAAACAAATTTCGAAGTTCCACTGAACAGGGGCACCCGAATCGCTTAGAGACGTGGCTGCACGTGAAAATTTGCCTATAGCTTGTCAACTTTGAATCTAACTCACTTGTATCATACTATTGTAGCTGCAGTTCTGATCTTTCTAAGCAATTCTCCCAACTGGAACAAGAAGAGAATATAGGTATTCGAGCTGAGATCGTCCAGGAGAATTTGTAGCTTGATATAAGTCAGGGTTAATTAATAGATGTATTAAGAACATTTCTTCAATAAAAATGCTGGCCCTATTAATTCATGTGTACATAATGTGTGATTATAATCCTGACGGGATTGCTTTAATTTGCAGGCGACTTAAATTGATCTAAGCGTCCGTCCCAGCCAGTGACTCTTAAAGATCAGCTGCTTTTTTGGTAGCAATTTCAACCAGCTGATCATGAGTGAGCAATTGATCAGGTAATTAAACAATGCATGCAATTCCAGGCCTCTGAATTCTGATCTGCATGTCAGATCAGTGCAATTTAATGAAGAGTTTGATTTTTTTGATTTTTTAATTCATCGAAAGGTTTACCTAATGAAAATTGAGCTCATTGAAGGGGACGGCTGGTCTCAGGGGTGGGGGGGGGGGGTGCATTTCGGCCGCCCTGAAGCCTGGGTGTTAGACGAACCATGTGCACGTCTGCAGCCGATCTGCAGGGTGAAATATATATTCCAGACCTGTACGTACTTCTCGATGAGTACATTATAGACTTGACAAATATCCCTGCAGACATGAAATGAATTATTTGAATAATGATGATGTCATCAGTTGTATCATACTTTAAGCTACTGAGCTCAGTAAGCTTAGCAAGAGAGAATGATTTCATCAGACTTGTTAATTGTTATATATGGTTAATTAGCTAATACTGGGCTAGGGTTAAATGTCAGCTGCAGTTCTGATCTTTCTAAGCAATTCTCCCAACTGGAACAAGAAGAGAATATAGGTATTCGAGCTGAGATCGTCCAGGAGAATTTGTAGCTTGATATAAGTCAGGGTTAATTAATAGATGTATTAAGAACATTTCTTCAATAAAAATGCTGGCCCTATTAATTCATGTGTACATAATGTGTGATTATAATCCTGACGGGATTGCTTTAATTTGCAGGCGACTTAAATTGATCTAAGCGTCCGTCCCAGCCAGTGACTCTTAAAGATCAGCTGCTTTTTTGGTAGCAATTTCAACCAGCTGATCATGAGTGAGCAATTGATCAGGTAATTAAACAATGCATGCAATTCCAGGCCTCTGAATTCTGATCTGCATGTCAGATCAGTGCAATTTAATGAAGAGTTTGATTTTTTTGATTTTTTAATTCATCGAAAGGTTTACCTAATGAAAATTGAGCTCATTGAAGGGGACGGCTGGTCTCAGGGGTGGGGGGGGGGGGGGTGCATTTCGGCCGCCCTGAAGCCTGGGTGTTAGACGAACCATGTGCACGTCTGCAGCCGATCTGCAGGGTGAAATATATATTCCAGACCTGTACGTACTTCTCGATGAGTACATTATAGACTTGACAAATATCCCTGCAGACATGAAATGAATTATTTGAATAATGATGATGTCATCAGTTGTATCATACTTTAAGCTACTGAGCTCAGTAAGCTTAGCAAGAGAGAATGATTTCATCAGACTTGTTAATTGTTATATATGGTTAATTAGCTAATACTGGGCTAGGGTTAAATGTCAGCTGCAGTTCTGATCTTTCTAAGCAATTCTCCCAACTGGAACAAGAAGAGAATATAGGTATTCGAGCTGAGATCGTCCAGGAGAATTTGTAGCTTGATATAAGTCAGGGTTAATTAATAGATGTATTAAGAACATTTCTTCAATAAAAATGCTGGCCCTATTAATTCATGTGTACATAATGTGTGATTATAATCCTGACGGGATTGCTTTAATTTGCAGGCGACTTAAATTGATCTAAGCGTCCGTCCCAGCCAGTGACTCTTAAAGATCAGCTGCTTTTTTGGTAGCAATTTCAACCAGCTGATCATGAGTGAGCAATTGATCAGGTAATTAAACAATGCATGCAATTCCAGGCCTCTGAATTCTGATCTGCATGTCAGATCAGTGCAATTTAATGAAGAGTTTGATTTTTTTGATTTTTTAATTCATCGAAAGGTTTACCTAATGAAAATTGAGCTCATTGAAGGGGACGGCTGGTCTCAGGGGTGGGGGGGGGGGGGTGCATTTCGGCCGCCCTGAAGCCTGGGTGTTAGACGAACCATGTGCACGTCTGCAGCCGATCTGCAGGGTGAAATATATATTCCAGACCTGTACGTACTTCTCGATGAGTACATTATAGACTTGACAAATATCCCTGCAGACATGAAATGAATTATTTGAATAATGATGATGTCATCAGTTGTATCATACTTTAAGCTACTGAGCTCAGTAAGCTTAGCAAGAGAGAATGATTTCATCAGACTTGTTAATTGTTATATATGGTTAATTAGCTAATACTGGGCTAGGGTTAAATGTCAGCTGCAGTTCTGATCTTTCTAAGCAATTCTCCCAACTGGAACAAGAAGAGAATATAGGTATTCGAGCTGAGATCGTCCAGGAGAATTTGTAGCTTGATATAAGTCAGGGTTAATTAATAGATGTATTAAGAACATTTCTTCAATAAAAATGCTGGCCCTATTAATTCATGTGTACATAATGTGTGATTATAATCCTGACGGGATTGCTTTAATTTGCAGGCGACTTAAATTGATCTAAGCGTCCGTCCCAGCCAGTGACTCTTAAAGATCAGCTGCTTTTTTGGTAGCAATTTCAACCAGCTGATCATGAGTGAGCAATTGATCAGGTAATTAAACAATGCATGCAATTCCAGGCCTCTGAATTCTGATCTGCATGTCAGATCAGTGCAATTTAATGAAGAGTTTGATTTTTTTGATTTTTTAATTCATCGAAAGGTTTACCTAATGAAAATTGAGCTCATTGAAGGGGACGGCTGGTCTCAGGGGTGGGGGGGGGGGGGTGCATTTCGGCCGCCCTGAAGCCTGGGTGTTAGACGAACCATGTGCACTGTCTGCAGCCGATCTGCAGGGTGAAATATATATTCCAGACCTGTACGTACTTCTCGATGAGTACATTATAGACTTGACAAATATCCCTGCAGACATGAAATGAATTATTTGAATAATGATGATGTCATCAGTTGTATCATACTTTAAGCTACTGAGCTCAGTAAGCTTAGCAAGAGAGAATGATTTCATCAGACTTGTTAATTGTTATATATGGTTAATTAGCTAATACTGGGCTAGGGTTAAATGTCAGCTGCAGTTCTGATCTTTCTAAGCAATTCTCCCAACTGGAACAAGAAGAGAATATAGGTATTCGAGCTGAGATCGTCCAGGAGAATTTGTAGCTTGATATAAGTCAGGGTTAATTAATAGATGTATTAAGAACATTTCTTCAATAAAAATGCTGGCCCTATTAATTCATGTGTACATAATGTGTGATTATAATCCTGACGGGATTGCTTTAATTTGCAGGCGACTTAAATTGATCTAAGCGTCCGTCCCAGCCAGTGACTCTTAAAGATCAGCTGCTTTTTTGGTAGCAATTTCAACCAGCTGATCATGAGTGAGCAATTGATCAGGTAATTAAACAATGCATGCAATTCCAGGCCTCTGAATTCTGATCTGCATGTCAGATCAGTGCAATTTAATGAAGAGTTTGATTTTTTTGATTTTTTAATTCATCGAAAGGTTTACCTAATGAAAATTGAGCTCATTGAAGGGGACGGCTGGTCTCAGGGGTGGGGGGGGGGGGGTGCATTTCGGCCGCCCTGAAGCCTGGGTGTTAGACGAACCATGTGCACGTCTGCAGCCGATCTGCAGGGTGAAATATATATTCCAGACCTGTACGTACTTCTCGATGAGTACATTATAGACTTGACAAATATCCCTGCAGACATGAAATGAATTATTTGAATAATGATGATGTCATCAGTTGTATCATACTTTAAGCTACTGAGCTCAGTAAGCTTAGCAAGAGAGAATGATTTCATCAGACTTGTTAATTGTTATATATGGTTAATTAGCTAATACTGGGCTAGGGTTAAATGTCAGCTGCAGTTCTGATCTTTCTAAGCAATTCTCCCAACTGGAACAAGAAGAGAATATAGGTATTCGAGCTGAGATCGTCCAGGAGAATTTGTAGCTTGATATAAGTCAGGGTTAATTAATAGATGTATTAAGAACATTTCTTCAATAAAAATGCTGGCCCTATTAATTCATGTGTACATAATGTGTGATTATAATCCTGACGGGATTGCTTTAATTTGCAGGCGACTTAAATTGATCTAAGCGTCCGTCCCAGCCAGTGACTCTTAAAGATCAGCTGCTTTTTTGGTAGCAATTTCAACCAGCTGATCATGAGTGAGCAATTGATCAGGTAATTAAACAATGCATGCAATTCCAGGCCTCTGAATTCTGATCTGCATGTCAGATCAGTGCAATTTAATGAAGAGTTTGATTTTTTTGATTTTTTAATTCATCGAAAGGTTTACCTAATGAAAATTGAGCTCATTGAAGGGGACGGCTGGTCTCAGGGGTGGGGGGGGGGGGGTGCATTTCGGCCGCCCTGAAGCCTGGGTGTTAGACGAACCATGTGCACGTCTGCAGCCGATCTGCAGGGTGAAATATATATTCCAGACCTGTACGTACTTCTCGATGAGTACATTATAGACTTGACAAATATCCCTGCAGACATGAAATGAATTATTTGAATAATGATGATGTCATCAGTTGTATCATACTTTAAGCTACTGAGCTCAGTAAGCTTAGCAAGAGAGAATGATTTCATCAGACTTGTTAATTGTTATATATGGTTAATTAGCTAATACTGGGCTAGGGTTAAATGTCAGCTGCAGTTCTGATCTTTCTAAGCAATTCTCCCAACTGGAACAAGAAGAGAATATAGGTATTCGAGCTGAGATCGTCCAGGAGAATTTGTAGCTTGATATAAGTCAGGGTTAATTAATAGATGTATTAAGAACATTTCTTCAATAAAAATGCTGGCCCTATTAATTCATGTGTACATAATGTGTGATTATAATCCTGACGGGATTGCTTTAATTTGCAGGCGACTTAAATTGATCTAAGCGTCCGTCCCAGCCAGTGACTCTTAAAGATCAGCTGCTTTTTTGGTAGCAATTTCAACCAGCTGATCATGAGTGAGCAATTGATCAGGTAATTAAACAATGCATGCAATTCCAGGCCTCTGAATTCTGATCTGCATGTCAGATCAGTGCAATTTAATGAAGAGTTTGATTTTTTTGATTTTTTAATTCATCGAAAGGTTTACCTAATGAAAATTGAGCTCATTGAAGGGGACGGCTGGTCTCAGGGGTGGGGGGGGGGGGGTGCATTTCGGCCGCCCTGAAGCCTGGGTGTTAGACGAACCATGTGCACGTCTGCAGCCGATCTGCAGGGTGAAATATATATTCCAGACCTGTACGTACTTCTCGATGAGTACATTATAGACTTGACAAATATCCCTGCAGACATGAAATGAATTATTTGAATAATGATGATGTCATCAGTTGTATCATACTTTAAGCTACTGAGCTCAGTAAGCTTAGCAAGAGAGAATGATTTCATCAGACTTGTTAATTGTTATATATGGTTAATTAGCTAATACTGGGCTAGGGTTAAATGTCAGCTGCAGTTCTGATCTTTCTAAGCAATTCTCCCAACTGGAACAAGAAGAGAATATAGGTATTCGAGCTGAGATCGTCCAGGAGAATTTGTAGCTTGATATAAGTCAGGGTTAATTAATAGATGTATTAAGAACATTTCTTCAATAAAAATGCTGGCCCTATTAATTCATGTGTACATAATGTGTGATTATAATCCTGACGGGATTGCTTTAATTTGCAGGCGACTTAAATTGATCTAAGCGTCCGTCCCAGCCAGTGACTCTTAAAGATCAGCTGCTTTTTTGGTAGCAATTTCAACCAGCTGATCATGAGTGAGCAATTGATCAGGTAATTAAACAATGCATGCAATTCCAGGCCTCTGAATTCTGATCTGCATGTCAGATCAGTGCAATTTAATGAAGAGTTTGATTTTTTTGATTTTTTAATTCATCGAAAGGTTTACCTAATGAAAATTGAGCTCATTGAAGGGGACGGCTGGTCTCAGGGGTGGGGGGGGGGGGGGTGCATTTCGGCCGCCCTGAAGCCTGGGTGTTAGACGAACCATGTGCACGTCTGCAGCCGATCTGCAGGGTGAAATATATATTCCAGACCTGTACGTACTTCTCGATGAGTACATTATAGACTTGACAAATATCCCTGCAGACATGAAATGAATTATTTGAATAATGATGATGTCATCAGTTGTATCATACTTTAAGCTACTGAGCTCAGTAAGCTTAGCAAGAGAGAATGATTTCATCAGACTTGTTAATTGTTATATATGGTTAATTAGCTAATACTGGGCTAGGGTTAAATGTCAGCTGCAGTTCTGATCTTTCTAAGCAATTCTCCCAACTGGAACAAGAAGAGAATATAGGTATTCGAGCTGAGATCGTCCAGGAGAATTTGTAGCTTGATATAAGTCAGGGTTAATTAATAGATGTATTAAGAACATTTCTTCAATAAAAATGCTGGCCCTATTAATTCATGTGTACATAATGTGTGATTATAATCCTGACGGGATTGCTTTAATTTGCAGGCGACTTAAATTGATCTAAGCGTCCGTCCCAGCCAGTGACTCTTAAAGATCAGCTGCTTTTTTGGTAGCAATTTCAACCAGCTGATCATGAGTGAGCAATTGATCAGGTAATTAAACAATGCATGCAATTCCAGGCCTCTGAATTCTGATCTGCATGTCAGATCAGTGCAATTTAATGAAGAGTTTGATTTTTTTGATTTTTTAATTCATCGAAAGGTTTACCTAATGAAAATTGAGCTCATTGAAGGGGACGGCTGGTCTCAGGGGTGGGGGGGGGGGGGTGCATTTCGGCCGCCCTGAAGCCTGGGTGTTAGACGAACCATGTGCACGTCTGCAGCCGATCTGCAGGGTGAAATATATATTCCAGACCTGTACGTACTTCTCGATGAGTACATTATAGACTTGACAAATATCCCTGCAGACATGAAATGAATTATTTGAATAATGATGATGTCATCAGTTGTATCATACTTTAAGCTACTGAGCTCAGTAAGCTTAGCAAGAGAGAATGATTTCATCAGACTTGTTAATTGTTATATATGGTTAATTAGCTAATACTGGGCTAGGGTTAAATGTCAGCTGCAGTTCTGATCTTTCTAAGCAATTCTCCCAACTGGAACAAGAAGAGAATATAGGTATTCGAGCTGAGATCGTCCAGGAGAATTTGTAGCTTGATATAAGTCAGGGTTAATTAATAGATGTATTAAGAACATTTCTTCAATAAAAATGCTGGCCCTATTAATTCATGTGTACATAATGTGTGATTATAATCCTGACGGGATTGCTTTAATTTGCAGGCGACTTAAATTGATCTAAGCGTCCGTCCCAGCCAGTGACTCTTAAAGATCAGCTGCTTTTTTGGTAGCAATTTCAACCAGCTGATCATGAGTGAGCAATTGATCAGGTAATTAAACAATGCATGCAATTCCAGGCCTCTGAATTCTGATCTGCATGTCAGATCAGTGCAATTTAATGAAGAGTTTGATTTTTTTGATTTTTTAATTCATCGAAAGGTTTACCTAATGAAAATTGAGCTCATTGAAGGGGACGGCTGGTCTCAGGGGTGGGGGGGGGGGGTGCATTTCGGCCGCCCTGAAGCCTGGGTGTTAGACGAACCATGTGCACGTCTGCAGCCGATCTGCAGGGTGAAATATATATTCCAGACCTGTACGTACTTCTCGATGAGTACATTATAGACTTGACAAATATCCCTGCAGACATGAAATGAATTATTTGAATAATGATGATGTCATCAGTTGTATCATACTTTAAGCTACTGAGCTCAGTAAGCTTAGCAAGAGAGAATGATTTCATCAGACTTGTTAATTGTTATATATGGTTAATTAGCTAATACTGGGCTAGGGTTAAATGTCAGCTGCAGTTCTGATCTTTCTAAGCAATTCTCCCAACTGGAACAAGAAGAGAATATAGGTATTCGAGCTGAGATCGTCCAGGAGAATTTGTAGCTTGATATAAGTCAGGGTTAATTAATAGATGTATTAAGAACATTTCTTCAATAAAAATGCTGGCCCTATTAATTCATGTGTACATAATGTGTGATTATAATCCTGACGGGATTGCTTTAATTTGCAGGCGACTTAAATTGATCTAAGCGTCCGTCCCAGCCAGTGACTCTTAAAGATCAGCTGCTTTTTTGGTAGCAATTTCAACCAGCTGATCATGAGTGAGCAATTGATCAGGTAATTAAACAATGCATGCAATTCCAGGCCTCTGAATTCTGATCTGCATGTCAGATCAGTGCAATTTAATGAAGAGTTTGATTTTTTTGATTTTTTAATTCATCGAAAGGTTTACCTAATGAAAATTGAGCTCATTGAAGGGGACGGCTGGTCTCAGGGGTGGGGGGGGGGGGGTGCATTTCGGCCGCCCTGAAGCCTGGGTGTTAGACGAACCATGTGCACGTCTGCAGCCGATCTGCAGGGTGAAATATATATTCCAGACCTGTACGTACTTCTCGATGAGTACATTATAGACTTGACAAATATCCCTGCAGACATGAAATGAATTATTTGAATAATGATGATGTCATCAGTTGTATCATACTTTAAGCTACTGAGCTCAGTAAGCTTAGCAAGAGAGAATGATTTCATCAGACTTGTTAATTGTTATATATGGTTAATTAGCTAATACTGGGCTAGGGTTAAATGTCAGCTGCAGTTCTGATCTTTCTAAGCAATTCTCCCAACTGGAACAAGAAGAGAATATAGGTATTCGAGCTGAGATCGTCCAGGAGAATTTGTAGCTTGATATAAGTCAGGGTTAATTAATAGATGTATTAAGAACATTTCTTCAATAAAAATGCTGGCCCTATTAATTCATGTGTACATAATGTGTGATTATAATCCTGACGGGATTGCTTTAATTTGCAGGCGACTTAAATTGATCTAAGCGTCCGTCCCAGCCAGTGACTCTTAAAGATCAGCTGCTTTTTTGGTAGCAATTTCAACCAGCTGATCATGAGTGAGCAATTGATCAGGTAATTAAACAATGCATGCAATTCCAGGCCTCTGAATTCTGATCTGCATGTCAGATCAGTGCAATTTAATGAAGAGTTTGATTTTTTTGATTTTTTAATTCATCGAAAGGTTTACCTAATGAAAATTGAGCTCATTGAAGGGGACGGCTGGTCTCAGGGGTGGGGGGGGGGGGTGCATTTCGGCCGCCCTGAAGCCTGGGTGTTAGACGAACCATGTGCACGTCTGCAGCCGATCTGCAGGGTGAAATATATATTCCAGACCTGTACGTACTTCTCGATGAGTACATTATAGACTTGACAAATATCCCTGCAGACATGAAATGAATTATTTGAATAATGATGATGTCATCAGTTGTATCATACTTTAAGCTACTGAGCTCAGTAAGCTTAGCAAGAGAGAATGATTTCATCAGACTTGTTAATTGTTATATATGGTTAATTAGCTAATACTGGGCTAGGGTTAAATGTCAGCTGCAGTTCTGATCTTTCTAAGCAATTCTCCCAACTGGAACAAGAAGAGAATATAGGTATTCGAGCTGAGATCGTCCAGGAGAATTTGTAGCTTGATATAAGTCAGGGTTAATTAATAGATGTATTAAGAACATTTCTTCAATAAAAATGCTGGCCCTATTAATTCATGTGTACATAATGTGTGATTATAATCCTGACGGGATTGCTTTAATTTGCAGGCGACTTAAATTGATCTAAGCGTCCGTCCCAGCCAGTGACTCTTAAAGATCAGCTGCTTTTTTGGTAGCAATTTCAACCAGCTGATCATGAGTGAGCAATTGATCAGGTAATTAAACAATGCATGCAATTCCAGGCCTCTGAATTCTGATCTGCATGTCAGATCAGTGCAATTTAATGAAGAGTTTGATTTTTTTGATTTTTTAATTCATCGAAAGGTTTACCTAATGAAAATTGAGCTCATTGAAGGGGACGGCTGGTCTCAGGGGTGGGGGGGGGGGGGTGCATTTCGGCCGCCCTGAAGCCTGGGTGTTAGACGAACCATGTGCACGTCTGCAGCCGATCTGCAGGGTGAAATATATATTCCAGACCTGTACGTACTTCTCGATGAGTACATTATAGACTTGACAAATATCCCTGCAGACATGAAATGAATTATTTGAATAATGATGATGTCATCAGTTGTATCATACTTTAAGCTACTGAGCTCAGTAAGCTTAGCAAGAGAGAATGATTTCATCAGACTTGTTAATTGTTATATATGGTTAATTAGCTAATACTGGGCTAGGGTTAAATGTCAGCTGCAGTTCTGATCTTTCTAAGCAATTCTCCCAACTGGAACAAGAAGAGAATATAGGTATTCGAGCTGAGATCGTCCAGGAGAATTTGTAGCTTGATATAAGTCAGGGTTAATTAATAGATGTATTAAGAACATTTCTTCAATAAAAATGCTGGCCCTATTAATTCATGTGTACATAATGTGTGATTATAATCCTGACGGGATTGCTTTAATTTGCAGGCGACTTAAATTGATCTAAGCGTCCGTCCCAGCCAGTGACTCTTAAAGATCAGCTGCTTTTTTGGTAGCAATTTCAACCAGCTGATCATGAGTGAGCAATTGATCAGGTAATTAAACAATGCATGCAATTCCAGGCCTCTGAATTCTGATCTGCATGTCAGATCAGTGCAATTTAATGAAGAGTTTGATTTTTTTGATTTTTTAATTCATCGAAAGGTTTACCTAATGAAAATTGAGCTCATTGAAGGGGACGGCTGGTCTCAGGGGTGGGGGGGGGGGGGTGCATTTCGGCCGCCCTGAAGCCTGGGTGTTAGACGAACCATGTGCACGTCTGCAGCCGATCTGCAGGGTGAAATATATATTCCAGACCTGTACGTACTTCTCGATGAGTACATTATAGACTTGACAAATATCCCTGCAGACATGAAATGAATTATTTGAATAATGATGATGTCATCAGTTGTATCATACTTTAAGCTACTGAGCTCAGTAAGCTTAGCAAGAGAGAATGATTTCATCAGACTTGTTAATTGTTATATATGGTTAATTAGCTAATACTGGGCTAGGGTTAAATGTCAGCTGCAGTTCTGATCTTTCTAAGCAATTCTCCCAACTGGAACAAGAAGAGAATATAGGTATTCGAGCTGAGATCGTCCAGGAGAATTTGTAGCTTGATATAAGTCAGGGTTAATTAATAGATGTATTAAGAACATTTCTTCAATAAAAATGCTGGCCCTATTAATTCATGTGTACATAATGTGTGATTATAATCCTGACGGGATTGCTTTAATTTGCAGGCGACTTAAATTGATCTAAGCGTCCGTCCCAGCCAGTGACTCTTAAAGATCAGCTGCTTTTTTGGTAGCAATTTCAACCAGCTGATCATGAGTGAGCAATTGATCAGGTAATTAAACAATGCATGCAATTCCAGGCCTCTGAATTCTGATCTGCATGTCAGATCAGTGCAATTTAATGAAGAGTTTGATTTTTTTGATTTTTTAATTCATCGAAAGGTTTACCTAATGAAAATTGAGCTCATTGAAGGGGACGGCTGGTCTCAGGGGTGGGGGGGGGGGGGTGCATTTCGGCCGCCCTGAAGCCTGGGTGTTAGACGAACCATGTGCACGTCTGCAGCCGATCTGCAGGGTGAAATATATATTCCAGACCTGTACGTACTTCTCGATGAGTACATTATAGACTTGACAAATATCCCTGCAGACATGAAATGAATTATTTGAATAATGATGATGTCATCAGTTGTATCATACTTTAAGCTACTGAGCTCAGTAAGCTTAGCAAGAGAGAATGATTTCATCAGACTTGTTAATTGTTATATATGGTTAATTAGCTAATACTGGGCTAGGGTTAAATGTCAGCTGCAGTTCTGATCTTTCTAAGCAATTCTCCCAACTGGAACAAGAAGAGAATATAGGTATTCGAGCTGAGATCGTCCAGGAGAATTTGTAGCTTGATATAAGTCAGGGTTAATTAATAGATGTATTAAGAACATTTCTTCAATAAAAATGCTGGCCCTATTAATTCATGTGTACATAATGTGTGATTATAATCCTGACGGGATTGCTTTAATTTGCAGGCGACTTAAATTGATCTAAGCGTCCGTCCCAGCCAGTGACTCTTAAAGATCAGCTGCTTTTTTGGTAGCAATTTCAACCAGCTGATCATGAGTGAGCAATTGATCAGGTAATTAAACAATGCATGCAATTCCAGGCCTCTGAATTCTGATCTGCATGTCAGATCAGTGCAATTTAATGAAGAGTTTGATTTTTTTGATTTTTTAATTCATCGAAAGGTTTACCTAATGAAAATTGAGCTCATTGAAGGGGACGGCTGGTCTCAGGGGTGGGGGGGGGGGGGTGCATTTCGGCCGCCCTGAAGCCTGGGTGTTAGACGAACCATGTGCACGTCTGCAGCCGATCTGCAGGGTGAAATATATATTCCAGACCTGTACGTACTTCTCGATGAGTACATTATAGACTTGACAAATATCCCTGCAGACATGAAATGAATTATTTGAATAATGATGATGTCATCAGTTGTATCATACTTTAAGCTACTGAGCTCAGTAAGCTTAGCAAGAGAGAATGATTTCATCAGACTTGTTAATTGTTATATATGGTTAATTAGCTAATACTGGGCTAGGGTTAAATGTCAGCTGCAGTTCTGATCTTTCTAAGCAATTCTCCCAACTGGAACAAGAAGAGAATATAGGTATTCGAGCTGAGATCGTCCAGGAGAATTTGTAGCTTGATATAAGTCAGGGTTAATTAATAGATGTATTAAGAACATTTCTTCAATAAAAATGCTGGCCCTATTAATTCATGTGTACATAATGTGTGATTATAATCCTGACGGGATTGCTTTAATTTGCAGGCGACTTAAATTGATCTAAGCGTCCGTCCCAGCCAGTGACTCTTAAAGATCAGCTGCTTTTTTGGTAGCAATTTCAACCAGCTGATCATGAGTGAGCAATTGATCAGGTAATTAAACAATGCATGCAATTCCAGGCCTCTGAATTCTGATCTGCATGTCAGATCAGTGCAATTTAATGAAGAGTTTGATTTTTTTGATTTTTTAATTCATCGAAAGGTTTACCTAATGAAAATTGAGCTCATTGAAGGGGACGGCTGGTCTCAGGGGTGGGGGGGGGGGGGTGCATTTCGGCCGCCCTGAAGCCTGGGTGTTAGACGAACCATGTGCACGTCTGCAGCCGATCTGCAGGGTGAAATATATATTCCAGACCTGTACGTACTTCTCGATGAGTACATTATAGACTTGACAAATATCCCTGCAG
Source organism: Meandrina meandrites (assembly GCA_963693305.1). Classification (NCBI taxonomy): domain Eukaryota; kingdom Metazoa; phylum Cnidaria; class Anthozoa; order Scleractinia; family Meandrinidae; genus Meandrina; species Meandrina meandrites. The sequence continues at coordinate 16,990 of CAVNZF010000025.1, read as the reverse complement.
ACATGAAATGAATTATTTGAATAATGATGATGTCATCAGTTGTATCATACTTTAAGCTACTGAGCTCAGTAAGCTTAGCAAGAGAGAATGATTTCATCAGACTTGTTAATTGTTATATATGGTTAATTAGCTAATACTGGGCTAGGGTTAAATGTCAGCTGCAGTTCTGATCTTTCTAAGCAATTCTCCCAACTGGAACAAGAAGAGAATATAGGTATTCGAGCTGAGATCGTCCAGGAGAATTTGTAGCTTGATATAAGTCAGGGTTAATTAATAGATGTATTAAGAACATTTCTTCAATAAAAATGCTGGCCCTATTAATTCATGTGTACATAATGTGTGATTATAATCCTGACGGGATTGCTTTAATTTGCAGGCGACTTAAATTGATCTAAGCGTCCGTCCCAGCCAGTGACTCTTAAAGATCAGCTGCTTTTTTGGTAGCAATTTCAACCAGCTGATCATGAGTGAGCAATTGATCAGGTAATTAAACAATGCATGCAATTCCAGGCCTCTGAATTCTGATCTGCATGTCAGATCAGTGCAATTTAATGAAGAGTTTGATTTTTTTGATTTTTTAATTCATCGAAAGGTTTACCTAATGAAAATTGAGCTCATTGAAGGGGACGGCTGGTCTCAGGGGTGGGGGGGGGGGGGTGCATTTCGGCCGCCCTGAAGCCTGGGTGTTAGACGAACCATGTGCACGTCTGCAGCCGATCTGCAGGGTGAAATATATATTCCAGACCTGTACGTACTTCTCGATGAGTACATTATAGACTTGACAAATATCCCTGCAGACATGAAATGAATTATTTGAATAATGATGATGTCATCAGTTGTATCATACTTTAAGCTACTGAGCTCAGTAAGCTTAGCAAGAGAGAATGATTTCATCAGACTTGTTAATTGTTATATATGGTTAATTAGCTAATACTGGGCTAGGGTTAAATGTCAGCTGCAGTTCTGATCTTTCTAAGCAATTCTCCCAACTGGAACAAGAAGAGAATATAGGTATTCGAGCTGAGATCGTCCAGGAGAATTTGTAGCTTGATATAAGTCAGGGTTAATTAATAGATGTATTAAGAACATTTCTTCAATAAAAATGCTGGCCCTATTAATTCATGTGTACATAATGTGTGATTATAATCCTGACGGGATTGCTTTAATTTGCAGGCGACTTAAATTGATCTAAGCGTCCGTCCCAGCCAGTGACTCTTAAAGATCAGCTGCTTTTTTGGTAGCAATTTCAACCAGCTGATCATGAGTGAGCAATTGATCAGGTAATTAAACAATGCATGCAATTCCAGGCCTCTGAATTCTGATCTGCATGTCAGATCAGTGCAATTTAATGAAGAGTTTGATTTTTTTGATTTTTTAATTCATCGATCTCAGGGGTGGGGGGGGTGCATTTCGGCCGCCCTGAAGCCTGGGTGTTAGACGAACCATGTGCACGTCTGCAGCCGATCTGCAGGGTGAAATATATATTCCAGACCTGTACGTACTTCTCGATGAGTTAGGGTTATAGACTTTACAAATATCCCTGCAGACATGAAATGAATTATTTGAATAATGATGATGTCATCAGTTGTATCATACTTTAAGCTACTGAGCTCAGTAAGCTTAGCAAGAGAGAATGATTTCATCAGACTTGTTAATTGTTATATATGGTTAATTAGCTAATACTGGGCTAGGGTTAAATGTCAGCTGCAGTTCTGATCTTTCTAAGCAATTCTCCCAACTGGAACAAGAAGAGAATATAGGTATTCGAGCTGAGATCGTCCAGGAGAATTTGTAGCTTGATATAAGTCAGGGTTAATTAATAGATGTATTAAGAACATTTCTTCAATAAAAATGCTGGCCCTATTAATTCATGTGTACATAATGTGTGATTATAATCCTGACGGGATTGCTTTAATTTGCAGGCGACTTAAATTGATCTAAGCGTCCGTCCCAGCCAGTGACTCTTAAAGATCAGCTGCTTTTTTGGTAGCAATTTCAACCAGCTGATCATGAGTGAGCAATTGATCAGGTAATTAAACAATGCATGCAATTCCAGGCCTCTGAATTCTGATCTGCATGTCAGATCAGTGCAATTTAATGAAGAGTTTGATTTTTTTGATTTTTTAATTCATCGAAAGGTTTACCTAATTAAAATTGAGCTCATTGAAGGGGACGGCTGGTCTCAGGGGTGGGGGGGGTGCATTTCGGCCGCCCTGAAGCCTGGGGTGTTAGACGAACCATGTGCACGTCTGCAGCCGATCTGCAGGGTGAAATATATATTCCAGACCTGTACGTACTTCTCGATGAGTTAGGGTTATAGACTTTACAAATATCCCTGCAGACATGAAATGAATTATTTGAATAATGATGATGTCATCAGTTGTATCATACTTTAAGCTACTGAGCTCAGTAAGCTTAGCAAGAGAGAATGATTTCATCAGACTTGTTAATTGTTATATATGGTTAATTAGCTAATACTGGGCTAGGGTTAAATGTCAGCTGCAGTTCTGATCTTTCTAAGCAATTCTCCCAACTGGAACAAGAAGAGAATATAGGTATTCGAGCTGAGATCGTCCAGGAGAATTTGTAGCTTGATATAAGTCAGGGTTAATTAATAGATGTATTAAGAACATTTCTTCAATAAAAATGCTGGCCCTATTAATTCATGTGTACATAATGTGTGATTATAATCCTGACGGGATTGCTTTAATTTGCAGGCGACTTAAATTGATCTAAGCGTCCGTCCCAGCCAGTGACTCTTAAAGATCAGCTGCTTTTTTGGTAGCAATTTCAACCAGCTGATCATGAGTGAGCAATTGATCAGGTAATTAAACAATGCATGCAATTCCAGGCCTCTGAATTCTGATCTGCATGTCAGATCAGTGCAATTTAATGAAGAGTTTGATTTTTTTGATTTTTTAATTCATCGAAAGGTTTACCTAATTAAAATTGAGCTCATTGAAGGGGACGGCTGGTCTCAGGGGTGGGGGGGGTGCATTTCGGCCGCCCTGAAGCCTGGGTGTTAGACGAACCATGTGCACGTCTGCAGCCGATCTGCAGGGTGAAATATATATTCCAGACCTGTACGTACTTCTCGATGAGTTAGGGTTATAGACTTTACAAATATCCCTGCAGACATGAAATGAATTATTTGAATAATGATGATGTCATCAGTTGTATCATACTTTAAGCTACTGAGCTCAGTAAGCTTAGCAAGAGAGAATGATTTCATCAGACTTGTTAATTGTTATATATGGTTAATTAGCTAATACTGGGCTAGGGTTAAATGTCAGCTGCAGTTCTGATCTTTCTAAGCAATTCTCCCAACTGGAACAAGAAGAGAATATAGGTATTCGAGCTGAGATCGTCCAGGAGAATTTGTAGCTTGATATAAGTCAGGGTTAATTAATAGATGTATTAAGAACATTTCTTCAATAAAAATGCTGGCCCTATTAATTCATGTGTACATAATGTGTGATTATAATCCTGACGGGATTGCTTTAATTTGCAGGCGACTTAAATTGATCTAAGCGTCCGTCCCAGCCAGTGACTCTTAAAGATCAGCTGCTTTTTTGGTAGCAATTTCAACCAGCTGATCATGAGTGAGCAATTGATCAGGTAATTAAACAATGCATGCAATTCCAGGCCTCTGAATTCTGATCTGCATGTCAGATCAGTGCAATTTAATGAAGAGTTTGATTTTTTTGATTTTTTAATTCATCGAAAGGTTTACCTAATTAAAATTGAGCTCATTGAAGGGGACGGCTGGTCTCAGGGGTGGGGGGGGTGCATTTCGGCCGCCCTGAAGCCTGGGTGTTAGACGAACCATGTGCACGTCTGCAGCCGATCTGCAGGGTGAAATATATATTCCAGACCTGTACGTACTTCTCGATGAGTTAGGGTTATAGACTTTACAAATATCCCTGCAGACATGAAATGAATTATTTGAATAATGATGATGTCATCAGTTGTATCATACTTTAAGCTACTGAGCTCAGTAAGCTTAGCAAGAGAGAATGATTCATCAGACTTGTTAATTGTTATATATGGTTAATTAGCTAATACTGGGCTAGGGTTAAATGTCAGCTGCAGTTCTGATCTTTCTAAGCAATTCTCCCAACTGGAACAAGAAGAGAATATAGGTATTCGAGCTGAGATCGTCCAGGAGAATTTGTAGCTTGATATAAGTCAGGGTTAATTAATAGATGTATTAAGAACATTTCTTCAATAAAAATGCTGGCCCTATTAATTCATGTGTACATAATGTGTGATTATAATCCTGACGGGATTGCTTTAATTTGCAGGCGACTTAAATTGATCTAAGCGTCCGTCCCAGCCAGTGACTCTTAAAGATCAGCTGCTTTTTTGGTAGCAATTTCAACCAGCTGATCATGAGTGAGCAATTGATCAGGTAATTAAACAATGCATGCAATTCCAGGCCTCTGAATTCTGATCTGCATGTCAGATCAGTGCAATTTAATGAAGAGTTTGATTTTTTTGATTTTTTAATTCATCGAAAGGTTTACCTAATTAAAATTGAGCTCATTGAAGGGGACGGCTGGTCTCAGGGGTGGGGGGGGTGCATTTCGGCCGCCCTGAAGCCTGGGTGTTAGACGAACCATGTGCACGTCTGCAGCCGATCTGCAGGGTGAAATATATATTCCAGACCTGTACGTACTTCTCGATGAGTTAGGGTTATAGACTTTACAAATATCCCTGCAGACATGAAATGAATTATTTGAATAATGATGATGTCATCAGTTGTATCATACTTTAAGCTACTGAGCTCAGTAAGCTTAGCAAGAGAGAATGATTTCATCAGACTTGTTAATTGTTATATATGGTTAATTAGCTAATACTGGGCTAGGGTTAAATGTCAGCTGCAGTTCTGATCTTTCTAAGCAATTCTCCCAACTGGAACAAGAAGAGAATATAGGTATTCGAGCTGAGATCGTCCAGGAGAATTTGTAGCTTGATATAAGTCAGGGTTAATTAATAGATGTATTAAGAACATTTTCTTCAATAAAAATGCTGGCCCTATTAATTCATGTGTACATAATGTGTGATTATAATCCTGACGGGATTGCTTTAATTTGCAGGCGACTTAAATTGATCTAAGCGTCCGTCCCAGCCAGTGACTCTTAAAGATCAGCTGCTTTTTTGGTAGCAATTTCAACCAGCTGATCATGAGTGAGCAATTGATCAGGTAATTAAACAATGCATGCAATTCCAGGCCTCTGAATTCTGATCTGCATGTCAGATCAGTGCAATTTAATGAAGAGTTTGATTTTTTTGATTTTTTAATTCATCGAAAGGTTTACCTAATTAAAATTGAGCTCATTGAAGGGGACGGCTGGTCTCAGGGGTGGGGGGGGTGCATTTCGGCCGCCCTGAAGCCTGGGTGTTAGACGAACCATGTGCACGTCTGCAGCCGATCTGCAGGGTGAAATATATATTCCAGACCTGTACGTACTTCTCGATGAGTTAGGGTTATAGACTTTACAAATATCCCTGCAGACATGAAATGAATTATTTGAATAATGATGATGTCATCAGTTGTATCATACTTTAAGCTACTGAGCTCAGTAAGCTTAGCAAGAGAGAATGATTTCATCAGACTTGTTAATTGTTATATATGGTTAATTAGCTAATACTGGGCTAGGGTTAAATGTCAGCTGCAGTTCTGATCTTTCTAAGCAATTCTCCCAACTGGAACAAGAAGAGAATATAGGTATTCGAGCTGAGATCGTCCAGGAGAATTTGTAGCTTGATATAAGTCAGGGTTAATTAATAGATGTATTAAGAACATTTCTTCAATAAAAATGCTGGCCCTATTAATTCATGTGTACATAATGTGTGATTATAATCCTGACGGGATTGCTTTAATTTGCAGGCGACTTAAATTGATCTAAGCGTCCGTCCCAGCCAGTGACTCTTAAAGATCAGCTGCTTTTTTGGTAGCAATTTCAACCAGCTGATCATGAGTGAGCAATTGATCAGGTAATTAAACAATGCATGCAATTCCAGGCCTCTGAATTCTGATCTGCATGTCAGATCAGTGCAATTTAATGAAGAGTTTGATTTTTTTGATTTTTTAATTCATCGAAAGGTTTACCTAATTAAAATTGAGCTCATTGAAGGGGACGGCTGGTCTCAGGGGTGGGGGGGGTGCATTTCGGCCGCCCTGAAGCCTGGGTGTTAGACGAACCATGTGCAACGTCTGCAGCCGATCTGCAGGGTGAAATATATATTCCAGACCTGTACGTACTTCTCGATGAGTTAGGGTTATAGACTTTACAAATATCCCTGCAGACATGAAAATGAATTATTTGAATAATGATGATGTCATCAGTTGTATCATACTTTAAGCTACTGAGCTCAGTAAGCTTAGCAAGAGAGAATGATTTCATCAGACTTGTTAATTGTTATATATGGTTAATTAGCTAATACTGGGCTAGGGTTAAATGTCAGCTGCAGTTCTGATCTTTCTAAGCAATTCTCCCAACTGGAACAAGAAGAGAATATAGGTATTCGAGCTGAGATCGTCCAGGAGAATTTGTAGCTTGATATAAGTCAGGGTTAATTAATAGATGTATTAAGAACATTTCTTCAATAAAAATGCTGGCCCTATTAATTCATGTGTACATAATGTGTGATTATAATCCTGACGGGATTGCTTTAATTTGCAGGCGACTTAAATTGATCTAAGCGTCCGTCCCAGCCAGTGACTCTTAAAGATCAGCTGCTTTTTTGGTAGCAATTTCAACCAGCTGATCATGAGTGAGCAATTGATCAGGTAATTAAACAATGCATGCAATTCCAGGCCTCTGAATTCTGATCTGCATGTCAGATCAGTGCAATTTAATGAAGAGTTTGATTTTTTTGATTTTTTAATTCATCGAAAGGTTTACCTAATTAAAATTGAGCTCATTGAAGGGGACGGCTGGTCTCAGGGGTGGGGGGGGTGCATTTCGGCCGCCCTGAAGCCTGGGTGTTAGACGAACCATGTGCACGTCTGCAGCCGATCTGCAGGGTGAAATATATATTCCAGACCTGTACGTACTTCTCGATGAGTTAGGGTTATAGACTTTACAAATATCCCTGCAGACATGAAATGAATTATTTGAATAATGATGATGTCATCAGTTGTATCATACTTTAAGCTACTGAGCTCAGTAAGCTTAGCAAGAGAGAATGATTTCATCAGACTTGTTAATTGTTATATATGGTAATTAGCTAATACTGGGCTAGGGTTAAATGTCAGCTGCAGTTCTGATCTTTCTAAGCAATTCTCCCAACTGGAACAAGAAGAGAATATAGGTATTCGAGCTGAGATCGTCCAGGAGAATTTGTAGCTTGATATAAGTCAGGGTTAATTAATAGATGTATTAAGAACATTTCTTCAATAAAAATGCTGGCCCTATTAATTCATGTGTACATAATGTGTGATTATAATCCTGACGGGATTGCTTTAATTTGCAGGCGACTTAAATTGATCTAAGCGTCCGTCCCAGCCAGTGACTCTTAAAGATCAGCTGCTTTTTTGGTAGCAATTTCAACCAGCTGATCATGAGTGAGCAATTGATCAGGTAATTAAACAATGCATGCAATTCCAGGCCTCTGAATTCTGATCTGCATGTCAGATCAGTGCAATTTAATGAAGAGTTTGATTTTTTTGATTTTTTAATTCATCGAAAGGTTTACCTAATTAAAATTGAGCTCATTGAAGGGGACGGCTGGTCTCAGGGGTGGGGGGGGTGCATTTCGGCCGCCCTGAAGCCTGGGTGTTAGACGAACCATGTGCACGTCTGCAGCCGATCTGCAGGGTGAAATATATATTCCAGACCTGTACGTACTTCTCGATGAGTTAGGGTTATAGACTTTACAAATATCCCTGCAGACATGAAATGAATTATTTGAATAATGATGATGTCATCAGTTGTATCATACTTTAAGCTACTGAGCTCAGTAAGCTTAGCAAGAGAGAATGATTTCATCAGACTTGTTAATTGTTATATATGGTTAATTAGCTAATACTGGGCTAGGGTTAAATGTCAGCTGCAGTTCTGATCTTTCTAAGCAATTCTCCCAACTGGAACAAGAAGAGAATATAGGTATTCGAGCTGAGATCGTCCAGGAGAATTTGTAGCTTGATATAAGTCAGGGTTAATTAATAGATGTATTAAGAACATTTCTTCAATAAAAATGCTGGCCCTATTAATTCATGTGTACATAATGTGTGATTATAATCCTGACGGGATTGCTTTAATTTGCAGGCGACTTAAATTGATCTAAGCGTCCGTCCCAGCCAGTGACTCTTAAAGATCAGCTGCTTTTTTGGTAGCAATTTCAACCAGCTGATCATGAGTGAGCAATTGATCAGGTAATTAAACAATGCATGCAATTCCAGGCCTCTGAATTCTGATCTGCATGTCAGATCAGTGCAATTTAATGAAGAGTTTGATTTTTTTGATTTTTTAATTCATCGAAAGGTTTACCTAATTAAAATTGAGCTCATTGAAGGGGACGGCTGGTCTCAGGGGTGGGGGGGGTGCATTTCGGCCGCCCTGAAGCCTGGGTGTTAGACGAACCATGTGCACGTCCTGCAGCCGATCTGCAGGGTGAAATATATATTCCAGACCTGTACGTACTTCTCGATGAGTTAGGGTTATAGACTTTACAAATATCCCTGCAGACATGAAATGAATTATTTGAATAATGATGATGTCATCAGTTGTATCATACTTTAAGCTACTGAGCTCAGTAAGCTTAGCAATGAGCTCAGTAAGCTTAGCAAGAGAGAATGATTTCATCAGACTTGTTAATTGTTATATATGGTTAATTAGCTAATACTGGGCTAGGGTTAAATGTCAGCTGCAGTTCTGATCTTTCTAAGCAATTCTCCCAACTGGAACAAGAAGAGAATATAGGTATTCGAGCTGAGATCGTCCAGGAGAATTTGTAGCTTGATATAAGTCAGGGTTAATTAATAGATGTATTAAGAACATTTCTTCAATAAAAATGCTGGCCCTATTAATTCATGTGTACATAATGTGTGATTATAATCCTGACGGGATTGCTTTAATTTGCAGGCGACTTAAATTGATCTAAGCGTCCGTCCCAGCCAGTGACTCTTGATCAGCTGCTTTTTTGGTAGCAATTTCAACCAGCTGATCATGAGTGAGCAATTGATCAGGTAATTAAACAATGCATGCAATTCCAGGCCTCTGAATTCTGATCTGCATGTCAGATCAGTGCAATTTAATGAAGAGTTTGATTTTTTTGATTTTTTAATTCATCGAAAGGTTTACCTAATGAAAATTGAGCTCATTGAAGGGGACGGCTGGTCTCAGGGGTGGGGGGGGGGGGTGCATTTCGGCCGCCCTGAAGCCTGGGTGTTAGACGAACCATGTGCACGTCTGCAGCCGATCTGCAGGGTGAAATATATATTCCAGACCTGTACGTACTTCTCGATGAGTACATTATAGACTTGACAAATATCCCTGCAGACATGAAATGAATTATTTGAATAATGATGATGTCATCAGTTGTATCATACTTTAAGCTACTGAGCTCAGTAAGCTTAGCAAGAGAGAATGATTTCATCAGACTTGTTAATTGTTATATATGGTTAATTAGCTAATACTGGGCTAGGGTTAAATGTCAGCTGCAGTTCTGATCTTTCTAAGCAATTCTCCCAACTGGAACAAGAAGAGAATATAGGTATTCGAGCTGAGATCGTCCAGGAGAATTTGTAGCTTGATATAAGTCAGGGTTAATTAATAGATGTATTAAGAACATTTCTTCAATAAAAATGCTGGCCCTATTAATTCATGTGTACATAATGTGTGATTATAATCCTGACGGGATTGCTTTAATTTGCAGGCGACTTAAATTGATCTAAGCGTCCGTCCCAGCCAGTGACTCTTAAAGATCAGCTGCTTTTTTGGTAGCAATTTCAACCAGCTGATCATGAGTGAGCAATTGATCAGGTAATTAAACAATGCATGCAATTCCAGGCCTCTGAATTCTGATCTGCATGTCAGATCAGTGCAATTTAATGAAGAGTTTGATTTTTTTGATTTTTTAATTCATCGAAAGGTTTACCTAATGAAAATTGAGCTCATTGAAGGGGACGGCTGGTCTCAGGGGTGGGGGGGGGGGGTGCATTTCGGCCGCCCTGAAGCCTGGGTGTTAGACGAACCATGTGCACGTCTGCAGCCGATCTGCAGGGTGAAATATATATTCCAGACCTGTACGTACTTCTCGATGAGTACATTATAGACTTGACAAATATCCCTGCAGACATGAAATGAATTATTTGAATAATGATGATGTCATCAGTTGTATCATACTTTAAGCTACTGAGCTCAGTAAGCTTAGCAAGAGAGAATGATTTCATCAGACTTGTTAATTGTTATATATGGTTAATTAGCTAATACTGGGCTAGGGTTAAATGTCAGCTGCAGTTCTGATCTTTCTAAGCAATTCTCCCAACTGGAACAAGAAGAGAATATAGGTATTCGAGCTGAGATCGTCCAGGAGAATTTGTAGCTTGATATAAGTCAGGGTTAATTAATAGATGTATTAAGAACATTTCTTCAATAAAAATGCTGGCCCTATTAATTCATGTGTACATAATGTGTGATTATAATCCTGACGGGATTGCTTTAATTTGCAGGCGACTTAAATTGATCTAAGCGTCCGTCCCAGCCAGTGACTCTTAAAGATCAGCTGCTTTTTTGGTAGCAATTTCAACCAGCTGATCATGAGTGAGCAATTGATCAGGTAATTAAACAATGCATGCAATTCCAGGCCTCTGAATTCTGATCTGCATGTCAGATCAGTGCAATTTAATGAAGAGTTTGATTTTTTTGATTTTTTAATTCATCGAAAGGTTTACCTAATGAAAATTGAGCTCATTGAAGGGGACGGCTGGTCTCAGGGGTGGGGGGGGGGGGTGCATTTCGGCCGCCCTGAAGCCTGGGTGTTAGACGAACCATGTGCACGTCTGCAGCCGATCTGCAGGGTGAAATATATATTCCAGACCTGTACGTACTTCTCGATGAGTACATTATAGACTTGACAAATATCCCTGCAGACATGAAATGAATTATTTGAATAATGATGATGTCATCAGTTGTATCATACTTTAAGCTACTGAGCTCAGTAAGCTTAGCAAGAGAGAATGATTTCATCAGACTTGTTAATTGTTATATATGGTTAATTAGCTAATACTGGGCTAGGGTTAAATGTCAGCTGCAGTTCTGATCTTTCTAAGCAATTCTCCCAACTGGAACAAGAAGAGAATATAGGTATTCGAGCTGAGATCGTCCAGGAGAATTTGTAGCTTGATATAAGTCAGGGTTAATTAATAGATGTATTAAGAACATTTCTTCAATAAAAATGCTGGCCCTATTAATTCATGTGTACATAATGTGTGATTATAATCCTGACGGGATTGCTTTAATTTGCAGGCGACTTAAATTGATCTAAGCGTCCGTCCCAGCCAGTGACTCTTAAAGATCAGCTGCTTTTTTGGTAGCAATTTCAACCAGCTGATCATGAGTGAGCAATTGATCAGGTAATTAAACAATGCATGCAATTCCAGGCCTCTGAATTCTGATCTGCATGTCAGATCAGTGCAATTTAATGAAGAGTTTGATTTTTTTGATTTTTTAATTCATCGAAAGGTTTACCTAATGAAAATTGAGCTCATTGAAGGGGACGGCTGGTCTCAGGGGTGGGGGGGGGTGCATTTCGGCCGCCCTGAAGCCTGGGTGTTAGACGAACCATGTGCACGTCTGCAGCCGATCTGCAGGGTGAAATATATATTCCAGACCTGTACGTACTTCTCGATGAGTACATTATAGACTTGACAAATATCCCTGCAGACATGAAATGAATTATTTGAATAATGATGATGTCATCAGTTGTATCATACTTTAAGCTACTGAGCTCAGTAAGCTTAGCAAGAGAGAATGATTTCATCAGACTTGTTAATTGTTATATATGGTTAATTAGCTAATACTGGGCTAGGGTTAAATGTCAGCTGCAGTTCTGATCTTTCTAAGCAATTCTCCCAACTGGAACAAGAAGAGAATATAGGTATTCGAGCTGAGATCGTCCAGGAGAATTTGTAGCTTGATATAAGTCAGGGTTAATTAATAGATGTATTAAGAACATTTCTTCAATAAAAATGCTGGCCCTATTAATTCATGTGTACATAATGTGTGATTATAATCCTGACGGGATTGCTTTAATTTGCAGGCGACTTAAATTGATCTAAGCGTCCGTCCCAGCCAGTGACTCTTAAAGATCAGCTGCTTTTTTGGTAGCAATTTCAACCAGCTGATCATGAGTGAGCAATTGATCAGGTAATTAAACAATGCATGCAATTCCAGGCCTCTGAATTCTGATCTGCATGTCAGATCAGTGCAATTTAATGAAGAGTTTGATTTTTTTGATTTTTTAATTCATCGAAAGGTTTACCTAATGAAAATTGAGCTCATTGAAGGGGACGGCTGGTCTCAGGGGTGGGGGGGGGGGTGCATTTCGGCCGCCCTGAAGCCTGGGTGTTAGACGAACCATGTGCACGTCTGCAGCCGATCTGCAGGGTGAAATATATATTCCAGACCTGTACGTACTTCTCGATGAGTACATTATAGACTTGACAAATATCCCTGCAGACATGAAATGAATTATTTGAATAATGATGATGTCATCAGTTGTATCATACTTTAAGCTACTGAGCTCAGTAAGCTTAGCAAGAGAGAATGATTTCATCAGACTTGTTAATTGTTATATATGGTTAATTAGCTAATACTGGGCTAGGGTTAAATGTCAGCTGCAGTTCTGATCTTTCTAAGCAATTCTCCCAACTGGAACAAGAAGAGAATATAGGTATTCGAGCTGAGATCGTCCAGGAGAATTTGTAGCTTGATATAAGTCAGGGTTAATTAATAGATGTATTAAGAACATTTCTTCAATAAAAATGCTGGCCCTATTAATTCATGTGTACATAATGTGTGATTATAATCCTGACGGGATTGCTTTAATTTGCAGGCGACTTAAATTGATCTAAGCGTCCGTCCCAGCCAGTGACTCTTAAAGATCAGCTGCTTTTTTGGTAGCAATTTCAACCAGCTGATCATGAGTGAGCAATTGATCAGGTAATTAAACAATGCATGCAATTCCAGGCCTCTGAATTCTGATCTGCATGTCAGATCAGTGCAATTTAATGAAGAGTTTGATTTTTTTGATTTTTTAATTCATCGAAAGGTTTACCTAATGAAAATTGAGCTCATTGAAGGGGACGGCTGGTCTCAGGGGTGGGGGGGGGGGGTGCATTTCGGCCGCCCTGAAGCCTGGGTGTTAGACGAACCATGTGCACGTCTGCAGCCGATCTGCAGGGTGAAATATATATTCCAGACCTGTACGTACTTCTCGATGAGTACATTATAGACTTGACAAATATCCCTGCAGACATGAAATGAATTATTTGAATAATGATGATGTCATCAGTTGTATCATACTTTAAGCTACTGAGCTCAGTAAGCTTAGCAAGAGAGAATGATTTCATCAGACTTGTTAATTGTTATATATGGTTAATTAGCTAATACTGGGCTAGGGTTAAATGTCAGCTGCAGTTCTGATCTTTCTAAGCAATTCTCCCAACTGGAACAAGAAGAGAATATAGGTATTCGAGCTGAGATCGTCCAGGAGAATTTGTAGCTTGATATAAGTCAGGGTTAATTAATAGATGTATTAAGAACATTTCTTCAATAAAAATGCTGGCCCTATTAATTCATGTGTACATAATGTGTGATTATAATCCTGACGGGATTGCTTTAATTTGCAGGCGACTTAAATTGATCTAAGCGTCCGTCCCAGCCAGTGACTCTTAAAGATCAGCTGCTTTTTTGGTAGCAATTTCAACCAGCTGATCATGAGTGAGCAATTGATCAGGTAATTAAACAATGCATGCAATTCCAGGCCTCTGAATTCTGATCTGCATGTCAGATCAGTGCAATTTAATGAAGAGTTTGATTTTTTTGATTTTTTAATTCATCGAAAGGTTTACCTAATGAAAATTGAGCTCATTGAAGGGGACGGCTGGTCTCAGGGGTGGGGGGGGGGGGTGCATTTCGGCCGCCCTGAAGCCTGGGTGTTAGACGAACCATGTGCACGTCTGCAGCCGATCTGCAGGGTGAAATATATATTCCAGACCTGTACGTACTTCTCGATGAGTACATTATAGACTTGACAAATATCCCTGCAGACATGAAATGAATTATTTGAATAATGATGATGTCATCAGTTGTATCATACTTTAAGCTACTGAGCTCAGTAAGCTTAGCAAGAGAGAATGATTTCATCAGACTTGTTAATTGTTATATATGGTTAATTAGCTAATACTGGGCTAGGGTTAAATGTCAGCTGCAGTTCTGATCTTTCTAAGCAATTCTCCCAACTGGAACAAGAAGAGAATATAGGTATTCGAGCTGAGATCGTCCAGGAGAATTTGTAGCTTGATATAAGTCAGGGTTAATTAATAGATGTATTAAGAACATTTCTTCAATAAAAATGCTGGCCCTATTAATTCATGTGTACATAATGTGTGATTATAATCCTGACGGGATTGCTTTAATTTGCAGGCGACTTAAATTGATCTAAGCGTCCGTCCCAGCCAGTGACTCTTAAAGATCAGCTGCTTTTTTGGTAGCAATTTCAACCAGCTGATCATGAGTGAGCAATTGATCAGGTAATTAAACAATGCATGCAATTCCAGGCCTCTGAATTCTGATCTGCATGTCAGATCAGTGCAATTTAATGAAGAGTTTGATTTTTTTGATTTTTTAATTCATCGAAAGGTTTACCTAATGAAAATTGAGCTCATTGAAGGGGACGGCTGGTCTCAGGGGTGGGGGGGGGGGGGTGCATTTCGGCCGCCCTGAAGCCTGGGTGTTAGACGAACCATGTGCACGTCTGCAGCCGATCTGCAGGGTGAAATATATATTCCAGACCTGTACGTACTTCTCGATGAGTACATTATAGACTTGACAAATATCCCTGCAGACATGAAATGAATTATTTGAATAATGATGATGTCATCAGTTGTATCATACTTTAAGCTACTGAGCTCAGTAAGCTTAGCAAGAGAGAATGATTTCATCAGACTTGTTAATTGTTATATATGGTTAATTAGCTAATACTGGGCTAGGGTTAAATGTCAGCTGCAGTTCTGATCTTTCTAAGCAATTCTCCCAACTGGAACAAGAAGAGAATATAGGTATTCGAGCTGAGATCGTCCAGGAGAATTTGTAGCTTGATATAAGTCAGGGTTAATTAATAGATGTATTAAGAACATTTCTTCAATAAAAATGCTGGCCCTATTAATTCATGTGTACATAATGTGTGATTATAATCCTGACGGGATTGCTTTAATTTGCAGGCGACTTAAATTGATCTAAGCGTCCGTCCCAGCCAGTGACTCTTAAAGATCAGCTGCTTTTTTGGTAGCAATTTCAACCAGCTGATCATGAGTGAGCAATTGATCAGGTAATTAAACAATGCATGCAATTCCAGGCCTCTGAATTCTGATCTGCATGTCAGATCAGTGCAATTTAATGAAGAGTTTGATTTTTTTGATTTTTTAATTCATCGAAAGGTTTACCTAATTAAAATTGAGCTCATTGAAGGGGACGGCTGGTCTCAGGGGTGGGGGGGGTGCATTTCGGCCGCCCTGAAGCCTGGGTGTTAGACGAACCATGTGCACGTCTGCAGCCGATCTGCAGGGTGAAATATATATTCCAGACCTGTACGTACTTCTCGATGAGTTAGGGTTATAGACTTTACAAATATCCCTGCAGACATGAAATGAATTATTTGAATAATGATGATGTCATCAGTTGTATCATACTTTAAGCTACTGAGCTCAGTAAGCTTAGCAAGAGAGAATGATTTCATCAGACTTGTTAATTGTTATATATGGTTAATTAGCTAATACTGGGCTAGGGTTAAATGTCAGCTGCAGTTCTGATCTTTCTAAGCAATTCTCCCAACTGGAACAAGAAGAGAATATAGGTATTCGAGCTGAGATCGTCCAGGAGAATTTGTAGCTTGATATAAGTCAGGGTTAATTAATAGATGTATTAAGAACATTTCTTCAATAAAAATGCTGGCCCTATTAATTCATGTGTACATAATGTGTGATTATAATCCTGACGGGATTGCTTTAATTTGCAGGCGACTTAAATTGATCTAAGCGTCCGTCCCAGCCAGTGACTCTTAAAGATCAGCTGCTTTTTTGGTAGCAATTTCAACCAGCTGATCATGAGTGAGCAATTGATCAGGTAATTAAACAATGCATGCAATTCCAGGCCTCTGAATTCTGATCTGCATGTCAGATCAGTGCAATTTAATGAAGAGTTTGATTTTTTTGATTTTTTAATTCATCGAAAGGTTTACCTAATTAAAATTGAGCTCATTGAAGGGGACGGCTGGTCTCAGGGGTGGGGGGGGTGCATTTCGGCCGCCCTGAAGCCTGGGTGTTAGACGAACCATGTGCACGTCTGCAGCCGATCTGCAGGGTGAAATATATATTCCAGACCTGTACGTACTTCTCGATGAGTTAGGGTTATAGACTTTACAAATATCCCTGCAGACATGAAATGAATTATTTGAATAATGATGATGTCATCAGTTGTATCATACTTTAAGCTACTGAGCTCAGTAAGCTTAGCAAGAGAGAATGATTTCATCAGACTTGTTAATTGTTATATATGGTTAATTAGCTAATACTGGGCTAGGGTTAAATGTCAGCTGCAGTTCTGATCTTTCTAAGCAATTCTCCCAACTGGAACAAGAAGAGAATATAGGTATTCGAGCTGAGATCGTCCAGGAGAATTTGTAGCTTGATATAAGTCAGGGTTAATTAATAGATGTATTAAGAACATTTCTTCAATAAAAATGCTGGCCCTATTAATTC
>CAVNZF010000024.1:0-32572 GCA_963693305.1 Meandrina meandrites | reverse complement strand
GGACAGCTCAGAAATCTGATCAGTAAACTTTCTATCATTCATTATAAGCCGGGATCAGGCGAAATCGCAATTAAATGTTTCAAACGCGCCTCTAACCAAATACGACCGGATGTGGATATATGTTACGTTTTGGTATAAACGAATGCGTGTGTTTGCCGAATGATTTACACTCTGCTTTGCTGTTATCAAATCTCGAAATAGGTGTTGTGTTTTGCATTGCAAAGGTATTGGGGGGGTTAAAGGGCTCCAGGTTTTAGACTAAATGTAACTTCACTTCGTTATGGATCATGACTTTTGTGAGATTTGGTGGCTCCTAAAAGAGCCGTTTTTGTTTTGTAACTAAGCTGGCAGCTTAGTGTTGTTTCTTCTCGGTCTTCTTGGGTAACAGCACGGCTTGTATGTTGGGAAGAACTCCACCCTGCGCGATAGTCACACCGGCAAGAAGCTTGTTTAACTCTTCGTCGTTTCGCACGGCCAACTGAAGGTGACGAGGAATGATCCTGGTTTTCTTGTTGTCCCTAGCAGCATTTCCAGCTAACTCGAGAATTTCAGCACTTAGATATTCGAGCACGGCAGCCAAGTACACTGGAGCACCTGCCCCAACACGCTCGCCGTAGTTGCCTTTACGAAGGAGACGATGGATGCGACCAACAGGAAATTGAAGACCTGCTCGGGATGACCGCTCTTGGACTTAGTTCCTGGAGCTTTGCCTTTACCGCGACCTGTCATTTTCTTTGTAAATCTTGTCTTAGCTTAGCACACGCGTAAGTTCAGTTGAATGATTTTGAGCTAATGATTTTTGAACTAAGAGCCTAATTTTATCTCATGTGCCTTAAGTTCATAGGATCAAAATGCACCAATCAAAATCGCGCCGTCCTTTAAACAAAAGATAATTATGCAAGCTGCGGTCGCGC
Source organism: Meandrina meandrites (assembly GCA_963693305.1). NCBI lineage: Eukaryota > Metazoa > Cnidaria > Anthozoa > Scleractinia > Meandrinidae > Meandrina > Meandrina meandrites. Next base: position 31,658 of record CAVNZF010000024.1, on the reverse strand, counting down.
TAAAGGCGGAAATTGTCAGTTAACAAAATGACCAATCAGGGAAAGACAATTTCGATCCGCATACTAATGAATCCTACTGCATGATTTGTAATAAATAGCAACTGAAGCTGGCGTGCATTGTGGAAGCTGATCTGATCTGATCTGATCTGTTCATTTAGCATTTAGCGTTTGAGCGAATTTTTTCGAGATAATCGAGACAAAAATGGCACAAAAGTACCGGCAGCAAAGAAAGGCGAGAAGAGGGCGGGAAAAGCTAAGTCGGCAGCGGTCGATGGTGCGGCAAAGAAGAAGAGGAAAGGAAGGAGAAAGGAGAGCTATGCGATCTACATCTACAAGGTCCTGAAGCAGGTTCATCCCGATACTGGTATCTCCAGCAAAGCCATGGGTATCATGAATTCGTTTGTTAACGATATCTTCGAGCGCATCGCCACTGAGTCTTCCCGCCTAGCACACTACAACAAGAAGTCGACCATCAGTTCCCGCGAGATCCAGACCGCCATCAGGTTGCTTCTGCCCGGGGAGCTTGCAAAACACGCTGTCAGCGAAGGCACCAAGGCTGTTACCAAGTACACCAGCAGCAAGTGATCATAATACCTGATCAATCAATACACAAACGGCTCTTTTAGGAGCCACCACATGTCATAAAAAGCAATGTCCAACAAGTCCTTTCTTTTAAATGAGTTTAAAGTTTCTTTTCCTCCCCCCAAAGAGCTGAGATCACATACAAGAAGTAAATGCTTTCTGCTTGTTTTTTTTTTTTGATTTTGTACCCCCTATTCCACACACAAATACTTTCTTGAAAACTACTGCACCGAATAAGATAGCAAAATTGAGGTTTACATACTAAATCACACATAGTTATTACACTAGTTATTACACAAAACTGCCGTTCAAACACGCAATCCCCCTGGAAATGTTCGTGTCCCCCTGTTCTAAGGAACAAATCTGTTTTCAACTGGTCGCTATAGTTCACGAAAGCGTGGCAAAATTTACACCGCACCGCCTTGTTTATTTCTCCTTATGTTAATGTCTCACCGAGCGAGCGAACATACACAAAGTTGCAGAGCAATGGTCACAACAAATAACGCATTACCAGCTCAAAAGTTTAACTTGAACTTGCTTGCACAGTTTAGCACTCAGTCAAAGAACTCTGTGCCTGTATCGTTTGCTTGATTTATACTATGTTCATTACCAACAACTGGCCTACTTTGCTTTGTTATTGCACTAGGTCAATCAAGGGGAATATGTGATTTATATTACATGATTCAAGATTGGTCATTGCTTTTCTTTATTTGGTGGCTCCTAAAGGAGCCGTTTTGTTTATTTGACGCCGAGCCTTTTCACTTCTTCTTGTTGGCTGTAGTTTTCTTGGCAGCCGCCGGCTTTTTGACTTCCTTCTTCGTGCCAGGTTTCTTTGTGGCGAGCTTGGACTTTGCTGCTGTCTTTTTCGTGGCTGACGGTTTCTTTACTGCGGGCTTCTTGGACGTATCCTTCTTGGAAGATGGACTTTTGGCAGGAGACTTTTTCTTAGGAGAAGTCTGTTTCTTGGCTGCAGGTTTCTTGGCCCCAGTTTTCTTTGTAGTGGCGGGTTTCTTAGCCTTGACTACGGTTGTTTTACTACTCGGCGCGGCTGGCTTTTTGGACGGCTTTTTCTGTTCCTTTGGCAGCTTAAATGATCCCGAAGCTCCTACTCCCTTGGTGTGGATGAAGGTACCATTAGCTGCACCCTTCTTGAGAGCTGTTTTGATGTGCTGGGCTGCTGTATCTCCCACCTTGAAGTTGGCTTTGATGTACTTCTCGATGGCTTGACGCGAAGAACCGTTGCGTTCCTTTAGCGTACGAATAGCGGTCTTGATCATCTCTTCGTATTTCGGGTGATCGGCAGGGGTTTTAGGCATCTTTCGCTTAGCGCCGTCGGACATTCTCTTAATCTCTATGATTGTCTTGCGATCAACGTGAATTGTATCTGACTGTGTCGAGAAATTCACGGCACATCGTTAGCGTTGTAAGTTTTCACTTGCAAAAAGCGGACCGCAGAGAAAACAATCACGGCGCAAAAGCTGGTAACGCACGTTGTTCTGTGTTTGTTCGATCGAAACGTTTGCGAATTAATTGCTAGTTTCGACTGTTTTTAGCTTCTTATACACTGAAATACTTAAAAAATACCTTGTCAAGAAGTGAATGATACACTCTTTTTATGAATAAAACGATTAAGCGGGTGATAAATAGGCCGATATGTATAGACGATCGAGGAGTTTTAACGTCTGTAAACGCTTCAGGATTCTCATTTCATCGATGATCATTTTGCTTTTTTCGTCTGTTTATCTGCTTGTATGTTTGTAAGTTGGTACGTTTTAACTTTGTATATTTGTTTGCGTATGCTCTTATATCTGTATGTTGATGTTTGCAGGCTTTTATGTCGAAGTGTTTGCTTGTATCACTTTTTATGATATCGTTTTACTTATTGTACTCGACACACGATTTTTGTATTAGTATGGGTGATTTGTTTGTTTGTATTAGTATGTATGATTTTTTTTTTCACTTCTTGTACTGGAGACACGTTTTAGTCGCAAACGGCAAAGTGGAATAAGATAAGAGTATCATTTATTGGTCATTGACTTTTTCTTCGAGTGGTGGCTCCTAAAGGAGCCGTTTTTGATTGTAGAGTGAGACTTGTCCTTGCTTAAGCTCGCTCGCCTCGGATTCGTCGAGCTAACTGGATGTCCTTGGGCATGATGGTTACACGTTTGGCGTGAATGGCACACAGGTTGGTGTCTTCGAACAAACCTACAAGGTAGGCTTCACTAGCCTCTTGGAGAGCCAGCACCGCGGAGCTTTGAAAGCGCAAGTCCGTTTTGAAATCCTGAGCAATCTCTCGCACGAGACGCTGAAACGGCAGCTTTCGGATGAGTAGTTCTGTCGACTTCTGATAACGGCGAATTTCTCGGAGAGCAACTGTTCCGGGTCTGTAACGATGAGTTTCTTGACACCGCCTGTGGCAGGCGCGCTCTTTCGGGCTGCTTTGGTAGCTAACTGCTTACGAGGAGCTTTTCCACCAGTTGATTGCGAGCCGTTTGCTTGGTACGAGCCATTACTGCAAGTAGAGGAGTCAAGGTTTCGAAATCAATGAGCAAGTTTCGATTTGTTCGAGAACCTTTGATTAAAATCGATTTATAACCAACAGTCCGCGATCTGATTGGTCAATTAACGACGCATATGATTGGCTGTGATCAATTTGCTTTTTGTTGTCAAAAGATGCGCCGAACATTTCGATCTGAAGTTAAAGTGGTTCGTTACTTGAAGCCTCCAAACAACTTCACAATAGCTGCAATAATACGTTGCTAACTACTTTCATTTTGTGTTTCTGTTTTTCTTCCTTTCTATTATAAACTCGGAATTGAGAATTTCTCGGGGAACAGTTTCCTGACGGCGAAAGTAAACGAACAACAGTGATCTCTTGCTAATAAAATATTCATGAACTGTTAAGCATTTTGCCGACTCTTTGTTTCGAAAGTCATGTTTCCCGAGAGGTCCAACCAAATAAGTTAAGAAGCTAGCAAAGGTCGGCAAAGCTTCGTTATCTAGCAGTTGGTTTCACTACTCGATAAGATAAATCAAGTCATGTCTGGACGCGGCAAAGGAGGCAAAGGTTTAGGAAAGGGCGGCGCTAAGCGTCATCGTAAAATTTTAAGAGACAACATCCAGGGAATTACCAAGCCAGCTATCCGTCGTCTAGCTCGCCGTGGTGGTGTGAAGCGTATCTCTGGTCTGATCTACGAAGAAACTCGCGGAGTGCTGAAAGTTTTCCTCGAGAACGTCATACGCGATGCCGTGACCTACACCGAGCACGCCAAACGAAAGACCGTTACGGCCATGGATGTGGTCTACGCTCTTAAACGCCAGGGACGTACACTGTACGGATTTGGTGGTTAGAGAAGTTTGCGACTGCAAACACACAACAAACGGCTCCTTTAGGAGCCACCAACTCTTACGAAAGTTGCGACCAACAATAAACGAATAGATACTTTCATAACAACAAACACTATTGTAAGCCACATTAAATAAGTGGAGTAATAATGAAGACTTTAAGAGAAATAATCTCTTGCATGCATGTTTCCGATCGAAGCTTTCTAAGAATGTTCGGCTACGTTTGTTGTGTGTGTATGAACCACATTTTAGAAACGCTGGAAAACAAACTGTTAGGGCGAATACGGTTGATATTACAAACCCGCATTTAACGTACAGTCTCGAACAAACTTTTTGTGAATTCAAAATTAACCTAACAAGTTGTCAGTAGGCGACAAAAATGTGCGGCTATGTTCGTGTTTATCAACAACATTTTATTTAGCACGGGAATACTAACACTTAGGGCGAAGAGTTTATATAATAAAGCCGTATTTAATTAACATTCTCCCACCTGTTTTCGAACAACTTTTTTGTTTACAAATTTGGTTATTAAAGTTGTCTGTAAACGAGATACAATAGACAGAATAACAAACTTCTCATACGTCATTTCGCACAGTACTGTTGTCTCTCTGTCTTATTTTATTTTTTCGAGTGGGACAGCTCAGAAATCTGATCAGTAAACTTTCTATCATTCATTATAAGCCGGGATCAGGCGAAATCGCAATTAAATGTTTCAAACGCGCCTCTAACCAAATACGACCGGATGTGGATATATGTTACGTTTTGGTATAAACGAATGCGTGTGTTTGCCGAATGATTTACACTCTGCTTTGCTGTTATCAAATCTCGAAATAGGTGTTGTGTTTTGCATTGCAAAGGTATTGGGGGGTTAAAGGGCTCCAGGTTTTAGACTAAATGTAACTTCACTTCGTTATGGATCATGACTTTTGTGAGATTTGGTGGCTCCTAAAAGAGCCGTTTTTGTTTTGTAACTAAGCTGGCAGCTTAGTGTTGTTTCTTCTCGGTCTTCTTGGGTAACAGCACGGCTTGTATGTTGGGAAGAACTCCACCCTGCGCGATAGTCACACCGGCAAGAAGCTTGTTTAACTCTTCGTCGTTTCGCACGGCCAACTGAAGGTGACGAGGAATGATCCTGGTTTTCTTGTTGTCCCTAGCAGCATTTCCAGCTAACTCGAGAATTTCAGCACTTAGATATTCGAGCACGGCAGCCAAGTACACTGGAGCACCTGCCCCCAACACGCTCGCCGTAGTTGCCTTTACGAAGGAGACGATGGATGCGACCAACAGGAAATTGAAGACCTGCTCGGGATGACCGGCTCTTGGACTTAGTTCCTGGAGCTTTGCCTTTACCGCGACCTGTCATTTTCTTTGTAAATCTTGTCTTAGCTTAGCACACGCGTAAGTTCAGTTGAATGATTTTGAGCTAATGATTTTTGAACTAAGAGCCTAATTTTATCTCATGTGCCTTAAGTTCATAGGATCAAAATGCACCAATCAAAATCGCGCCGTCCTTTAAACAAAAGATAATTATGCAAGCTGCGGTCGCGCTAAAGGCGGAAATTGTCAGTTAACAAAATGACCAATCAGGGAAAGACAATTTCGATCCGCATACTAATGAATCCTACTGCATGATTTGTAATAAATAGCAACTGAAGCTGGCGTGCATTGTGGAAGCTGATCTGATCTGATCTGATCTGTTCATTTAGCATTTAGCGTTTGAGCGAATTTTTTCGAGATAATCGAGACAAAAATGGCACCAAAAGTACCGGCAGCAAAGAAAGGCGAGAAGAGGGCGGGAAAAGCTAAGTCGGCAGCGGTCGATGGTGCGGCAAAGAAGAAGAGGAAAGGAAGGAGAAAGGAGAGCTATGCGATCTACATCTACAAGGTCCTGAAGCAGGTTCATCCCGATACTGGTATCTCCAGCAAAGCCATGGGTATCATGAATTCGTTTGTTAACGATATCTTCGAGCGCATCGCCACTGAGTCTTCCCGCCTAGCACACTACAACAAGAAGTCGACCATCAGTTCCCGCGAGATCCAGACCGCCATCAGGTTGCTTCTGCCCGGGGAGCTTGCAAAACACGCTGTCAGCGAAGGCACCAAGGCTGTTACCAAGTACACCAGCAGCAAGTGATCATAATACCTGATCAATCAATACACAAACGGCTCTTTTAGGAGCCACCACATGTCATAAAAAGCAATGTCCAACAAGTCCTTTCTTTTAATGAGTTTAAAGTTTCTTTTCCTCCCCCCAAAGAGCTGAGATCACATACAAGAAGTAAATGCTTTCTGCTTGTTTTTTTTTTTGATTTTGTACCCCCTATTCCACACACAAATACTTTCTTGAAAACTACTGCACCGAATAAGATAGCAAAATTGAGGTTTACATACTAAATCACACATAGTTATTACACTAGTTATTACACAAAACTTGCCGTTCAAACACGCAATCCCCCTGGAAATGTTCGTGTCCCCCTGTTCTAAGGAACAAATCTGTTTTCAACTGGTCGCTATAGTTCACGAAAGCGTGGCAAAATTTACACCGCACCGCCTTGTTTATTTCTCCTTATGTTAATGTCTCACCGAGCGAGCGAACATACACAAAGTTGCAGAGCAATGGTCACAACAAATAACGCATTACCAGCTCAAAAGTTTAACTTGAACTTGCTTGCACAGTTTAGCACTCAGTCAAAGAACTCTGTGCCTGTATCGTTTGCTTGATTTATACTATGTTCATTACCAACAACTGGCCTACTTTGCTTTGTTATTGCACTAGGTCAATCAAGGGAATATGTGATTTATATTACATGATTCAAGATTGGTCATTGCTTTTCTTTATTTGGTGGCTCCTAAAGGAGCCGTTTGTTTATTTGACGCCGAGCCTTTTCACTTCTTCTTGTTGGCTGTAGTTTTCTTGGCAGCCGCCGGCTTTTTGACTTCCTTCTTCGTGCCAGGTTTCTTTGTGGCGAGCTTGGACTTTGCTGCTGTCTTTTTCGTGGCTGACGGTTTCTTTACTGCGGGCTTCTTGGACGTATCCTTCTTGGAAGATGGACTTTTGGCAGGAGACTTTTTCTTAGGAGAAGTCTGTTTCTTGGCTGCAGGTTTCTTGGCCCCAGTTTTCTTTGTAGTGGCGGGTTTCTTAGCCTTGACTACGGTTGTTTTACTACTCGGCGCGGCTGGCTTTTTGGACGGCTTTTTCTGTTCCTTTGGCAGCTTAAATGATCCCGAAGCTCCTACTCCCTTGGTGTGGATGAAGGTACCATTAGCTGCACCCTTCTTGAGAGCTGTTTTGATGTGCTGGGCTGCTGTATCTCCCACCTTGAAGTTGGCTTTGATGTACTTCTCGATGGCTTGACGCGAAGAACCGTTGCGTTCCTTTAGCGTACGAATAGCGGTCTTGATCATCTCTTCGTATTTCGGGTGATCGGCAGGGGTTTTAGGCATCTTTCGCTTAGCGCCGTCGGACATTCTCTTAATCTCTATGATTGTCTTGCGATCAACGTGAATTGTATCTGACTGTGTCGAGAAATTCACGGCACATCGTTAGCGTTGTAAGTTTTCACTTGCAAAAGCGGACCGCAGAGAAAACAATCACGGCGCAAAAGCTGGTAACGCACGTTGTTCTGTGTTTGTTCGATCGAAACGTTTGCGAATTAATTGCTAGTTTCGACTGTTTTTAGCTTCTTATACACTGAAATACTTAAAAATACCTTGTCAAGAAGTGAATGATACACTCTTTTTATGAATAAAACGATTAAGCGGGTGATAAATAGGCCGATATGTATAGACGATCGAGGAGTTTTAACGTCTGTAAAACGCTTCAGGATTCTCATTTCATCGATGATCATTTTGCTTTTTTCGTCTGTTTATCTGCTTGTATGTTTGTAAGTTGGTACGTTTTAACTTTGTATATTTGTTTGCGTATGCTCTTATATCTGTATGTTGATGTTTGCAGGCTTTTATGTCGAAGTGTTTGCTTGTATCACTTTTTATGATATCGTTTTACTTATTGTACTCGACACACGATTTTTGTATTAGTATGGGTGATTTGTTTGTTTGTATTAGTATGTATGATTTTTTTTTTTCACTTCTTGTACTGGAGACACGTTTTAGTCGCAAACGGCAAAGTGGAATAAGATAAGAGTATCATTTATTGGTCATTGACTTTTTCTTCGAGTGGTGGCTCCTAAAGGAGCCGTTTTTGATTGTAGAGTGAGACTTGTCCTTGCTTAAGCTCGCTCGCCTCGGATTCGTCGAGCTAACTGGATGTCCTTGGGCATGATGGTTACACGTTTGGCGTGAATGGCACACAGGTTGGTGTCTTCGAACAAACCTACAAGGTAGGCTTCACTAGCCTCTTGGAGAGCCAGCACCGCGGAGCTTTGAAAGCGCAAGTCCGTTTTGAAATCCTGAGCAATCTCTCGCACGAGACGCTGAAACGGCAGCTTTCGGATGAGTAGTTCTGTCGACTTCTGATAACGGCGAATTTCTCGGAGAGCAACTGTTCCGGGTCTGTAACGATGAGGTTTCTTGACACCGCCTGTGGCAGGCGCGCTCTTTCGGGCTGCTTTGGTAGCTAACTGCTTACGAGGAGCTTTTCCACCAGTTGATTTGCGAGCCGTTTGCTTGGTACGAGCCATTACTGCAAGTAGAGGAGTCAAGGTTTCGAAATCAATGAGCAAGTTTCGATTTGTTCGAGAACCTTTGATTAAAATCGATTTATAACCAACAGTCCGCGATCTGATTGGTCAATTAACGACGCATATGATTGGCTGTGATCAATTTGCTTTTTGTTGTCAAAAGATGCGCCGAACATTTCGATCTGAAGTTAAAGTGGTTCGTTACTTGAAGCCTCCAAACAACTTCACAATAGCTGCAATAATACGTTGCTAACTACTTTCATTTTGTGTTTCTGTTTTTCTTCCTTTCTATTATAAACTCGGAATTGAGAATTTCTCGGGGAACAGTTTTCCTGACGGCGAAAGTAAACGAACAACAGTGATCTCTTGCTAATAAAATATTCATGAACTGTTAAGCATTTGCCGACTCTTTGTTTCGAAAGTCATGTTTCCCGAGAGGTCCAACCAAATAAGTTAAGAAGCTAGCAAAGGTCGGCAAAGCTTCGTTATCTAGCAGTTGGTTTCACTACTCGATAAGATAAAATCAAGTCATGTCTGGACGCGGCAAAGGAGGCAAAGGTTTAGGAAAGGGCGGCGCTAAGCGTCATCGTAAAATTTTAAGAGACAACATCCAGGGAATTACCAAGCCAGCTATCCGTCGTCTAGCTCGCCGTGGTGGTGTGAAGCGTATCTCTGGTCTGATCTACGAAGAAACTCGCGGAGTGCTGAAAGTTTTCCTCGAGAACGTCATACGCGATGCCGTGACCTACACCGAGCACGCCAAACGAAAGACCGTTACGGCCATGGATGTGGTCTACGCTCTTAAACGCCAGGGACGTACACTGTACGGATTTGGTGGTTAGAGAAGTTTGCGACTGCAAACACACAACAAACGGCTCCTTTAGGAGCCACCAACTCTTACGAAAGTTGCGACCAACAATAAACGAATAGATACTTTCATAACAACAAACACTATTGTAAGCCACATTAAATAAGTGGAGTAATAATGAAGACTTTAAGAGAAATAATCTCTTGCATGCATGTTTCCGATCGAAGCTTTCTAAGAATGTTCGGCTACGTTTGTTGTGTGTGTATGAACCACATTTTAGAAACGCTGGAAAACAAACTGTTAGGGCGAATACGGTTGATATTACAAACCCGCATTTAACGTACAGTCTCGAACAAACTTTTTGTGAATTCAAAATTAACCTAACAAGTTGTCAGTAGGCGACAAAAATGTGCGGCTATGTTCGTGTTTATCAACAACATTTTATTTAGCACGGGAATACTAACACTTAGGGCGAAGAGTTTATATAATAAAGCCGTATTTAATTAACATTCTCCCACCTGTTTTCGAACAACTTTTTTGTTTACAAATTTGGTTATTAAAGTTGTCTGTAAACGAGATACAATAGACAGAATAACAAACTTCTCATACGTCATTTCGCACAGTACTGTTGTCTCTCTGTCTTATTTTATTTTTTCGAGTGGGACAGCTCAGAAATCTGATCAGTAAACTTTCTATCATTCATTATAAGCCGGGATCAGGCGAAATCGCAATTAAATGTTTCAAACGCGCCTCTAACCAAATACGACCGGATGTGGATATATGTTACGTTTTGGTATAAACGAATGCGTGTGTTTGCCGAATGATTTACACTCTGCTTTGCTGTTATCAAATCTCGAAATAGGTGTTGTGTTTTGCATTGCAAAGGTATTGGGGGGTTAAAGGGCTCCAGGTTTTAGACTAAATGTAACTTCACTTCGTTATGGATCATGACTTTTGTGAGATTTGGTGGCTCCTAAAAGAGCCGTTTTTGTTTTGTAACTAAGCTGGCAGCTTAGTGTTGTTTCTTCTCGGTCTTCTTGGGTAACAGCACGGCTTGTATGTTGGGAAGAACTCCACCCTGCGCGATAGTCACACCGGCAAGAAGCTTGTTTAACTCTTCGTCGTTTCGCACGGCCAACTGAAGGTGACGAGGAATGATCCTGGTTTTCTTGTTGTCCCTAGCAGCATTTCCAGCTAACTCGAGAATTTCAGCACTTAGATATTCGAGCACGGCAGCCAAGTACACTGGAGCACCTGCCCCAACACGCTCGCCGTAGTTGCCTTTACGAAGGAGACGATGGATGCGACCAACAGGAAATTGAAGACCTGCTCGGGATGACCGGCTCTTGGACTTAGTTCCTGGAGCTTTGCCTTTACCGCGACCTGTCATTTTCTTTGTAAATCTTGTCTTAGCTTAGCACACGCGTAAGTTCAGTTGAATGATTTTGAGCTAATGATTTTTGAACTAAGAGCCTAATTTTATCTCATGTGCCTTAAGTTCATAGGATCAAAATGCACCAATCAAAATCGCGCCGTCCTTTAAACAAAAGATAATTATGCAAGCTGCGGTCGCGCTAAAGGCGGAAATTGTCAGTTAACAAAATGACCAATCAGGGAAAGACAATTTCGATCCGCATACTAATGAATCCTACTGCATGATTTGTAATAAATAGCAACTGAAGCTGGCGTGCATTGTGGAAGCTGATCTGATCTGATCTGATCTGTTCATTTAGCATTTAGCGTTTGAGCGAATTTTTTCGAGATAACCGAGACAAAAATGGCACCAAAAGTACCGGCAGCAAAGAAAGGCGAGAAGAGGGCGGGAAAAGCTAAGTCGGCAGCGGTCGATGGTGCGGCAAAGAAGAAGAGGAAAGGAAGGAGAAAGGAGAGCTATGCGATCTACATCTACAAGGTCCTGAAGCAGGTTCATCCCGATACTGGTATCTCCAGCAAAGCCATGGGTATCATGAATTCGTTTGTTAACGATATCTTCGAGCGCATCGCCACTGAGTCTTCCCGCCTAGCACACTACAACAAGAAGTCGACCATCAGTTCCCGCGAGATCCAGACCGCCATCAGGTTGCTTCTGCCCGGGGAGCTTGCAAAACACGCTGTCAGCGAAGGCACCAAGGCTGTTACCAAGTACACCAGCAGCAAGTGATCATAATACCTGATCAATCAATACACAAACGGCTCTTTTAGGAGCCACCACATGTCATAAAAAGCAATGTCCAACAAGTCCTTTCTTTTAAATGAGTTTAAAGTTTCTTTTCCTCCCCCCAAAGAGCTGAGATCACATACAAGAAGTAAATGCTTTCTGCTTGTTTTTTTTTTTGATTTTGTACCCCCTATTCCACACACAAATACTTTCTTGAAAACTACTGCACCGAATAAGATAGCAAAATTGAGGTTTACATACTAAATCACACATAGTTATTACACTAGTTATTACACAAAACTTGCCGTTCAAACACGCAATCCCCCTGGAAATGTTCGTGTCCCCCTGTTCTAAGGAACAAATCTGTTTTCAACTGGTCGCTATAGTTCACGAAAGCGTGGCAAAATTTACACCGCACCGCCTTGTTTATTTCTCCTTATGTTAATGTCTCACCGAGCGAGCGAACATACACAAAGTTGCAGAGCAATGGTCACAACAAATAACGCATTACCAGCTCAAAAGTTTAACTTGAACTTGCTTGCACAGTTTAGCACTCAGTCAAAGAACTCTGTGCCTGTATCGTTTGCTTGATTTATACTATGTTCATTACCAACAACTGGCCTACTTTGCTTTGTTATTGCACTAGGTCAATCAAGGGGAATATGTGATTTATATTACATGATTCAAGATTGGTCATTGCTTTTCTTTATTTGGTGGCTCCTAAAGGAGCCGTTTTGTTTATTTGACGCCGAGCCTTTTCACTTCTTCTTGTTGGCTGTAGTTTTCTTGGCAGCCGCCGGCTTTTTGACTTCCTTCTTCGTGCCAGGTTTCTTTGTGGCGAGCTTGGACTTTGCTGCTGTCTTTTTCGTGGCTGACGGTTTCTTTACTGCGGGCTTCTTGGACGTATCCTTCTTGGAAGATGGACTTTTGGCAGGAGACTTTTTCTTAGGAGAAGTCTGTTTCTTGGCTGCAGGTTTCTTGGCCCCAGTTTTCTTTGTAGTGGCGGGTTTCTTAGCCTTGACTACGGTTGTTTTACTACTCGGCGCGGCTGGCTTTTTGGACGGCTTTTTCTGTTCCTTTGGCAGCTTAAATGATCCCGAAGCTCCTACTCCCTTGGTGTGGATGAAGGTACCATTAGCTGCACCCTTCTTGAGAGCTGTTTTGATGTGCTGGGCTGCTGTATCTCCCACCTTGAAGTTGGCTTTGATGTACTTCTCGATGGCTTGACGCGAAGAACCGTTGCGTTCCTTTAGCGTACGAATAGCGGTCTTGATCATCTCTTCGTATTTCGGGTGATCGGCAGGGGTTTTAGGCATCTTTCGCTTAGCGCCGTCGGACATTCTCTTAATCTCTATGATTGTCTTGCGATCAACGTGAATTGTATCTGACTGTGTCGAGAAATTCACGGCACATCGTTAGCGTTGTAAGTTTTCACTTGCAAAAGCGGACCGCAGAGAAAACAATCACGGCGCAAAAGCTGGTAACGCACGTTGTTCTGTGTTTGTTCGATCGAAACGTTTGCGAATTAATTGCTAGTTTCGACTGTTTTTAGCTTCTTATACACTGAAATACTTAAAAATACCTTGTCAAGAAGTGAATGATACACTCTTTTTATGAATAAAACGATTAAGCGGGTGATAAATAGGCCGATATGTATAGACGATCGAGGAGTTTTAACGTCTGTAAAACGCTTCAGGATTCTCATTTCATCGATGATCATTTTGCTTTTTTCGTCTGTTTATCTGCTTGTATGTTTGTAAGTTGGTACGTTTTAACTTTGTATATTTGTTTGCGTATGCTCTTATATCTGTATGTTGATGTTTGCAGGCTTTTATGTCGAAGTGTTTGCTTGTATCACTTTTTATGATATCGTTTTACTTATTGTACTCGACACACGATTTTTGTATTAGTATGGGTGATTTGTTTGTTTGTATTAGTATGTATGATTTTTTTTTTTTCACTTCTTGTACTGGAGACACGTTTTAGTCGCAAACGGCAAAGTGGAATAAGATAAGAGTATCATTTATTGGTCATTGACTTTTTCTTCGAGTGGTGGCTCCTAAAGGAGCCGTTTTTGATTGTAGAGTGAGACTTGTCCTTGCTTAAGCTCGCTCGCCTCGGATTCGTCGAGCTAACTGGATGTCCTTGGGCATGATGGTTACACGTTTGGCGTGAATGGCACACAGGTTGGTGTCTTCGAACAAACCTACAAGGTAGGCTTCACTAGCCTCTTGGAGAGCCAGCACCGCGGAGCTTTGAAAGCGCAAGTCCGTTTTGAAATCCTGAGCAATCTCTCGCACGAGACGCTGAAACGGCAGCTTTCGGATGAGTAGTTCTGTCGACTTCTGATAACGGCGAATTTCTCGGAGAGCAACTGTTCCGGGTCTGTAACGATGAGGTTTCTTGACACCGCCTGTGGCAGGCGCGCTCTTTCGGGCTGCTTTGGTAGCTAACTGCTTACGAGGAGCTTTTCCACCAGTTGATTTGCGAGCCGTTTGCTTGGTACGAGCCATTACTGCAAGTAGAGGAGTCAAGGTTTCGAAATCAATGAGCAAGTTTCGATTTGTTCGAGAACCTTTGATTAAAATCGATTTATAACCAACAGTCCGCGATCTGATTGGTCAATTAACGACGCATATGATTGGCTGTGATCAATTTGCTTTTTGTTGTCAAAAGATGCGCCGAACATTTCGATCTGAAGTTAAAGTGGTTCGTTACTTGAAGCCTCCAAACAACTTCACAATAGCTGCAATAATACGTTGCTAACTACTTTCATTTTGTGTTTCTGTTTTTCTTCCTTTCTATTATAAACTCGGAATTGAGAATTTCTCGGGGAACAGTTTTCCTGACGGCGAAAGTAAACGAACAACAGTGATCTCTTGCTAATAAAATATTCATGAACTGTTAAGCATTTGCCGACTCTTTGTTTCGAAAGTCATGTTTCCCGAGAGGTCCAACCAAATAAGTTAAGAAGCTAGCAAAGGTCGGCAAAGCTTCGTTATCTAGCAGTTGGTTTCACTACTCGATAAGATAAAATCAAGTCATGTCTGGACGCGGCAAAGGAGGCAAAGGTTTAGGAAAGGGCGGCGCTAAGCGTCATCGTAAAATTTTAAGAGACAACATCCAGGGAATTACCAAGCCAGCTATCCGTCGTCTAGCTCGCCGTGGTGGTGTGAAGCGTATCTCTGGTCTGATCTACGAAGAAACTCGCGGAGTGCTGAAAGTTTTCCTCGAGAACGTCATACGCGATGCCGTGACCTACACCGAGCACGCCAAACGAAAGACCGTTACGGCCATGGATGTGGTCTACGCTCTTAAACGCCAGGGACGTACACTGTACGGATTTGGTGGTTAGAGAAGTTTGCGACTGCAAACACACAACAAACGGCTCCTTTAGGAGCCACCAACTCTTACGAAAGTTGCGACCAACAATAAACGAATAGATACTTTCATAACAACAAACACTATTGTAAGCCACATTAAATAAGTGGAGTAATAATGAAGACTTTAAGAGAAATAATCTCTTGCATGCATGTTTCCGATCGAAGCTTTCTAAGAATGTTCGGCTACGTTTGTTGTGTGTGTATGAACCACATTTTAGAAACGCTGGAAAACAAACTGTTAGGGCGAATACGGTTGATATTACAAACCCGCATTTAACGTACAGTCTCGAACAAACTTTTTGTGAATTCAAAATTAACCTAACAAGTTGTCAGTAGGCGACAAAAATGTGCGGCTATGTTCGTGTTTATCAACAACATTTTATTTAGCACGGGAATACTAACACTTAGGGCGAAGAGTTTATATAATAAAGCCGTATTTAATTAACATTCTCCCACCTGTTTTCGAACAACTTTTTTGTTTACAAATTTGGTTATTAAAGTTGTCTGTAAACGAGATACAATAGACAGAATAACAAACTTCTCATACACTGTACGTCATTTCGCACAGTACTGTTGTCTCTCTGTCTTATTTTATTTTTTCGAGTGGGACAGCTCAGAAATCTGATCAGTAAACTTTCTATCATTCATTATAAGCCGGGATCAGGCGAAATCGCAATTAAATGTTTCAAACGCGCCTCTAACCAAATACGACCGGATGTGGATATATGTTACGTTTTGGTATAAACGAATGCGTGTGTTTGCCGAATGATTTACACTCTGCTTTGCTGTTATCAAATCTCGAAATAGGTGTTGTGTTTTGCATTGCAAAGGTATTGGGGGGTTAAAGGGCTCCAGGTTTTAGACTAAATGTAACTTCACTTCGTTATGGATCATGACTTTTGTGAGATTTGGTGGCTCCTAAAAGAGCCGTTTTTGTTTTGTAACTAAGCTGGCAGCTTAGTGTTGTTTCTTCTCGGTCTTCTTGGGTAACAGCACGGCTTGTATGTTGGGAAGAACTCCACCCTGCGCGATAGTCACACCGGCAAGAAGCTTGTTTAACTCTTCGTCGTTTCGCACGGCCAACTGAAGGTGACGAGGAATGATCCTGGTTTTCTTGTTGTCCCTAGCAGCATTTCCAGCTAACTCGAGAATTTCAGCACTTAGATATTCGAGCACGGCAGCCAAGTACACTGGAGCACCTGCCCCAACACGCTCGCCGTAGTTGCCTTTACGAAGGAGACGATGGATGCGACCAACAGGAAATTGAAGACCTGCTCGGGATGACCGGCTCTTGGACTTAGTTCCTGGAGCTTTGCCTTTACCGCGACCTGTCATTTTCTTTGTAAATCTTGTCTTAGCTTAGCACACGCGTAAGTTCAGTTGAATGATTTTGAGCTAATGATTTTTGAACTAAGAGCCTAATTTTATCTCATGTGCCTTAAGTTCATAGGATCAAAATGCACCAATCAAAATCGCGCCGTCCTTTAAACAAAAGATAATTATGCAAGCTGCGGTCGCGCTAAAGGCGGAAATTGTCAGTTAACAAAATGACCAATCAGGGAAAGACAATTTCGATCCGCATACTAATGAATCCTACTGCATGATTTGTAATAAATAGCAACTGAAGCTGGCGTGCATTGTGGAAGCTGATCTGATCTGATCTGATATCTGTTCATTTAGCATTTAGCGTTTGAGCGAATTTTTTCGAGATAACCGAGACAAAAATGGCACCAAAAGTACCGGCAGCAAAGAAAGGCGAGAAGAGGGCGGGAAAAGCTAAGTCGGCAGCGGTCGATGGTGCGGCAAAGAAGAAGAGGAAAGGAAGGAGAAAGGAGAGCTATGCGATCTACATCTACAAGGTCCTGAAGCAGGTTCATCCCGATACTGGTATCTCCAGCAAAGCCATGGGTATCATGAATTCGTTTGTTAACGATATCTTCGAGCGCATCGCCACTGAGTCTTCCCGCCTAGCACACTACAACAAGAAGTCGACCATCAGTTCCCGCGAGATCCAGACCGCCATCAGGTTGCTTCTGCCCGGGGAGCTTGCAAAACACGCTGTCAGCGAAGGCACCAAGGCTGTTACCAAGTACACCAGCAGCAAGTGATCATAATACCTGATCAATCAATACACAAACGGCTCTTTTAGGAGCCACCACATGTCATAAAAAGCAATGTCCAACAAGTCCTTTCTTTTAAATGAGTTTAAAGTTTCTTTTCCTCCCCCCAAAGAGCTGAGATCACATACAAGAAGTAAATGCTTTCTGCTTGTTTTTTTTTTTGATTTTGTACCCCCTATTCCACACACAAATACTTTCTTGAAAACTACTGCACCGAATAAGATAGCAAAATTGAGGTTTACATACTAAATCACACATAGTTATTACACTAGTTATTACACAAAACTTGCCGTTCAAACACGCAATCCCCCTGGAAATGTTCGTGTCCCCCTGTTCTAAGGAACAAATCTGTTTTCAACTGGTCGCTATAGTTCACGAAAGCGTGGCAAAATTTACACCGCACCGCCTTGTTTATTTCTCCTTATGTTAATGTCTCACCGAGCGAGCGAACATACACAAAGTTGCAGAGCAATGGTCACAACAAATAACGCATTACCAGCTCAAAAGTTTAACTTGAACTTGCTTGCACAGTTTAGCACTCAGTCAAAGAACTCTGTGCCTGTATCGTTTGCTTGATTTATACTATGTTCATTACCAACAACTGGCCTACTTTGCTTTGTTATTGCACTAGGTCAATCAAGGGGAATATGTGATTTATATTACATGATTCAAGATTGGTCATTGCTTTTCTTTATTTGGTGGCTCCTAAAGGAGCCGTTTTGTTTATTTGACGCCGAGCCTTTTCACTTCTTCTTGTTGGCTGTAGTTTTCTTGGCAGCCGCCGGCTTTTTGACTTCCTTCTTCGTGCCAGGTTTCTTTGTGGCGAGCTTGGACTTTGCTGCTGTCTTTTTCGTGGCTGACGGTTTCTTTACTGCGGGCTTCTTGGACGTATCCTTCTTGGAAGATGGACTTTTGGCAGGAGACTTTTTCTTAGGAGAAGTCTGTTTCTTGGCTGCAGGTTTCTTGGCCCCAGTTTTCTTTGTAGTGGCGGGTTTCTTAGCCTTGACTACGGTTGTTTTACTACTCGGCGCGGCTGGCTTTTTGGACGGCTTTTTCTGTTCCTTTGGCAGCTTAAATGATCCCGAAGCTCCTACTCCCTTGGTGTGGATGAAGGTACCATTAGCTGCACCCTTCTTGAGAGCTGTTTTGATGTGCTGGGCTGCTGTATCTCCCACCTTGAAGTTGGCTTTGATGTACTTCTCGATGGCTTGACGCGAAGAACCGTTGCGTTCCTTTAGCGTACGAATAGCGGTCTTGATCATCTCTTCGTATTTCGGGTGATCGGCAGGGGTTTTAGGCATCTTTCGCTTAGCGCCGTCGGACATTCTCTTAATCTCTATGATTGTCTTGCGATCAACGTGAATTGTATCTGACTGTGTCGAGAAATTCACGGCACATCGTTAGCGTTGTAAGTTTTCACTTGCAAAAGCGGACCGCAGAGAAAACAATCACGGCGCAAAAGCTGGTAACGCACGTTGTTCTGTGTTTGTTCGATCGAAACGTTTGCGAATTAATTGCTAGTTTCGACTGTTTTTAGCTTCTTATACACTGAAATACTTAAAAATACCTTGTCAAGAAGTGAATGATACACTCTTTTTATGAATAAAACGATTAAGCGGGTGATAAATAGGCCGATATGTATAGACGATCGAGGAGTTTTAACGTCTGTAAAACGCTTCAGGATTCTCATTTCATCGATGATCATTTTGCTTTTTTCGTCTGTTTATCTGCTTGTATGTTTGTAAGTTGGTACGTTTTAACTTTGTATATTTGTTTGCGTATGTTCTTATATCTGTATGTTGATGTTTGCAGGCTTTTATGTCGAAGTGTTTGCTTGTATCACTTTTTATGATATCGTTTTACTTATTGTACTCGACACACGATTTTTGTATTAGTATGTGTGATTTGTTTGTTTGTATTAGTATGTATGATTTTTTTTTTTTTTTCACTTCTTGTACTGGAGACACGTTTTAGTCGCAAACGGCAAAGTGGAATAAGATAAGAGTATCATTTATTGGTCATTGACTTTTTCTTCGAGTGGTGGCTCCTAAAGGAGCCGTTTTTGATTGTAGAGTGAGACTTGTCCTTGCTTAAGCTCGCTCGCCTCGGATTCGTCGAGCTAACTGGATGTCCTTGGGCATGATGGTTACACGTTTGGCGTGAATGGCACACAGGTTGGTGTCTTCGAACAAACCTACAAGGTAGGCTTCACTAGCCTCTTGGAGAGCCAGCACCGCGGAGCTTTGAAAGCGCAAGTCCGTTTTGAAATCCTGAGCAATCTCTCGCACGAGACGCTGAAACGGCAGCTTTCGGATGAGTAGTTCTGTCGACTTCTGATAACGGCGAATTTCTCGGAGAGCAACTGTTCCGGGTCTGTAACGATGAGGTTTCTTGACACCGCCTGTGGCAGGCGCGCTCTTTCGGGCTGCTTTGGTAGCTAACTGCTTACGAGGAGCTTTTCCACCAGTTGATTTGCGAGCCGTTTGCTTGGTACGAGCCATTACTGCAAGTAGAGGAGTCAAGGTTTCGAAATCAATGAGCAAGTTTCGATTTGTTCGAGAACCTTTGATTAAAATCGATTTATAACCAACTGTCCGCGATCTGATTGGTCAATTAACGACGCATATGATTGGCTGTGATCAATTTGCTTTTTGTTGTCAAAAGATGCGCCGAACATTTCGATCTGAAGTTAAAGTGGTTCGTTACTTGAAGCCTCCAAACAACTTCACAATAGCTGCAATAATACGTTGCTAACTACTTTCATTTTGTGTTTCTGTTTTTCTTCCTTTCTATTATAAACTCGGAATTGAGAATTTCTCGGGGAACAGTTTTCCTGACGGCGAAAGTAAACGAACAACAGTGATCTCTTGCTAATAAAATATTCATGAACTGTTAAGCATTTGCCGACTCTTTGTTTCGAAAGTCATGTTTCCCGAGAGGTCCAACCAAATAAGTTAAGAAGCTAGCAAAGGTCGGCAAAGCTTCGTTATCTAGCAGTTAGTTTCACTACTCGATAAGATAAAATCAAGTCATGTCTGGACGCGGCAAAGGAGGCAAAGGTTTAGGAAAGGGCGGCGCTAAGCGTCATCGTAAAATTTTAAGAGACAACATCCAGGGAATTACCAAGCCAGCTATCCGTCGTCTAGCTCGCCGTGGTGGTGTGAAGCGTATCTCTGGTCTGATCTACGAAGAAACTCGCGGAGTGCTGAAAGTTTTCCTCGAGAACGTCATACGCGATGCCGTGACCTACACCGAGCACGCCAAACGAAAGACCGTTACGGCCATGGATGTGGTCTACGCTCTTAAACGCCAGGGACGTACACTGTACGGATTTGGTGGTTAGAGAAGTTTGCGACTGCAAACACACAACAAACGGCTCCTTTAGGAGCCACCAACTCTTACGAAAGTTGCGACCAACAATAAACGAATAGATACTTTCATAACAACAAACACTATTGTAAGCCACATTAAATAAGTGGAGTAATAATGAAGACTTTAAGAGAAATAATCTCTTGCATGCATGTTTCCGATCGAAGCTTTCTAAGAATGTTCGGCTACGTTTGTTGTGTGTGTATGAACCACATTTTAGAAACGCTGGAAAACAAACTGTTAGGGCGAATACGGTTGATATTACAAACCCGCATTTAACGTACAGTCTCGAACAAACTTTTTGTGAATTCAAAATTAACCTAACAAGTTGTCAGTAGGCGACAAAAATGTGCGGCTATGTTCGTGTTTATCAACAACATTTTATTTAGCACGGGAATACTAACACTTAGGGCGAAGAGTTTATATAATAAAGCCGTATTTAATTAACATTCTCCCACCTGTTTTCGAACAACTTTTTTGTTTACAAATTTGGTTATTAAAGTTGTCTGTAAACGAGATACGATAGACAGAATAACAAACTTCTCATACACTGTACGTCATTTCGCACAGTACTGTTGTCTCTCTGTCTTATTTTATTTTTTCGAGTGGGACAGCTCAGAAATCTGATCAGTAAACTTTCTATCATTCATTATAAGCCGGGATCAGGCGAAATCGCAATTAAATGTTTCAAACGCGCCTCTAACCCCAAATACGACCGGATGTGGATATATGTTACGTTTTGGTATAAACGAATGCGTGTGTTTGCCGAATGATTTACACTCTGCTTTGCTGTTATCAAATCTCGAAATAGGTGTTGTGTTTTGCATTGCAAAGGTATTGGGGGGTTAAAGGGCTCCAGGTTTTAGACTAAATGTAACTTCACTTCGTTATGGATCATGACTTTTGTGAGATTTGGTGGCTCCTAAAAGAGCCGTTTTTGTTTTGTAACTAAGCTGGCAGCTTAGTGTTGTTTCTTCTCGGTCTTCTTGGGTAACAGCACGGCTTGTATGTTGGGAAGAACTCCACCCTGCGCGATAGTCACACCGGCAAGAAGCTTGTTTAACTCTTCGTCGTTTCGCACGGCCAACTGAAGGTGACGAGGAATGATCCTGGTTTTCTTGTTGTCCCTAGCAGCATTTCCAGCTAACTCGAGAATTTCAGCACTTAGATATTCGAGCACGGCAGCCAAGTACACTGGAGCACCTGCCCCAACACGCTCGCCGTAGTTGCCTTTACGAAGGAGACGATGGATGCGACCAACAGGAAATTGAAGACCTGCTCGGGATGACCGGCTCTTGGACTTAGTTCCTGGAGCTTTGCCTTTACCGCGACCTGTCATTTTCTTTGTAAATCTTGTCTTAGCTTAGCACACGCGTAAGTTCAGTTGAATGATTTTGAGCTAATGATTTTTGAACTAAGAGCCTAATTTTATCTCATGTGCCTTAAGTTCATAGGATCAAAATGCACCAATCAAAATCGCGCCGTCCTTTAAACAAAAGATAATTATGCAAGCTGCGGTCGCGCTAAAGGCGGAAATTGTCAGTTAACAAAATGACCAATCAGGGAAAGACAATTTCGATCCGCATACTAATGAATCCTACTGCATGATTTGTAATAAATAGCAACTGAAGCTGGCGTGCATTGTGGAAGCTGATCTGATCTGATCTGATCTGTTCATTTAGCATTTAGCGTTTGAGCGAATTTTTTCGAGATAACCGAGACAAAAATGGCACCAAAAGTACCGGCAGCAAAGAAAGGCGAGAAGAGGGCGGGAAAAGCTAAGTCGGCAGCGGTCGATGGTGCGGCAAAGAAGAAGAGGAAAGGAAGGAGAAAGGAGAGCTATGCGATCTACATCTACAAGGTCCTGAAGCAGGTTCATCCCGATACTGGTATCTCCAGCAAAGCCATGGGTATCATGAATTCGTTTGTTAACGATATCTTCGAGCGCATCGCCACTGAGTCTTCCCGCCTAGCACACTACAACAAGAAGTCGACCATCAGTTCCCGCGAGATCCAGACCGCCATCAGGTTGCTTCTGCCCGGGGAGCTTGCAAAACACGCTGTCAGCGAAGGCACCAAGGCTGTTACCAAGTACACCAGCAGCAAGTGATCATAATACCTGATCAATCAATACACAAACGGCTCTTTTAGGAGCCACCACATGTCATAAAAAGCAATGTCCAACAAGTCCTTTCTTTTAAATGAGTTTAAAGTTTCTTTTCCTCCCCCCAAAGAGCTGAGATCACATACAAGAAGTAAATGCTTTCTGCTTGTTTTTTTTTTTGATTTTGTACCCCCTATTCCACACACAAATACTTTCTTGAAAACTACTGCACCGAATAAGATAGCAAAATTGAGGTTTACATACTAAATCACACATAGTTATTACACTAGTTATTACACAAAACTTGCCGTTCAAACACGCAATCCCCCTGGAAATGTTCGTGTCCCCCTGTTCTAAGGAACAAATCTGTTTTCAACTGGTCGCTATAGTTCACGAAAGCGTGGCAAAATTTACACCGCACCGCCTTGTTTATTTCTCCTTATGTTAATGTCTCACCGAGCGAGCGAACATACACAAAGTTGCAGAGCAATGGTCACAACAAATAACGCATTACCAGCTCAAAAGTTTAACTTGAACTTGCTTGCACAGTTTAGCACTCAGTCAAAGAACTCTGTGCCTGTATCGTTTGCTTGATTTATACTATGTTCATTACCAACAACTGGCCTACTTTGCTTTGTTATTGCACTAGGTCAATCAAGGGGAATATGTGATTTATATTACATGATTCAAGATTGGTCATTGCTTTTCTTTATTTGGTGGCTCCTAAAGGAGCCGTTTTGTTTATTTGACGCCGAGCCTTTTCACTTCTTCTTGTTGGCTGTAGTTTTCTTGGCAGCCGCCGGCTTTTTGACTTCCTTCTTCGTGCCAGGTTTCTTTGTGGCGAGCTTGGACTTTGCTGCTGTCTTTTTCGTGGCTGACGGTTTCTTTACTGCGGGCTTCTTGGACGTATCCTTCTTGGAAGATGGACTTTTGGCAGGAGACTTTTTCTTAGGAGAAGTCTGTTTCTTGGCTGCAGGTTTCTTGGCCCCAGTTTTCTTTGTAGTGGCGGGTTTCTTAGCCTTGACTACGGTTGTTTTACTACTCGGCGCGGCTGGCTTTTTGGACGGCTTTTTCTGTTCCTTTGGCAGCTTAAATGATCCCGAAGCTCCTACTCCCTTGGTGTGGATGAAGGTACCATTAGCTGCACCCTTCTTGAGAGCTGTTTTGATGTGCTGGGCTGCTGTATCTCCCACCTTGAAGTTGGCTTTGATGTACTTCTCGATGGCTTGACGCGAAGAACCGTTGCGTTCCTTTAGCGTACGAATAGCGGTCTTGATCATCTCTTCGTATTTCGGGTGATCGGCAGGGGTTTTAGGCATCTTTCGCTTAGCGCCGTCGGACATTCTCTTAATCTCTATGATTGTCTTGCGATCAACGTGAATTGTATCTGACTGTGTCGAGAAATTCACGGCACATCGTTAGCGTTGTAAGTTTTCACTTGCAAAAGCGGACCGCAGAGAAAACAATCACGCAAAAGCTGGTAACGCACGTTGTTCTGTGTTTGTTCGATCGAAACGTTTGCGAATTAATTGCTAGTTTCGACTGTTTTTAGCTTCTTATACACTGAAATACTTAAAAATACCTTGTCAAGAAGTGAATGATACACTCTTTTTATGAATAAAACGATTAAGCGGGTGATAAATAGGCCGATATGTATAGACGATCGAGGAGTTTTAACGTCTGTAAAACGCTTCAGGATTCTCATTTCATCGATGATCATTTTGCTTTTTCGTCTGTTTATCTGCTTGTATGTTTGTAAGTTGGTACGTTTTAACTTTGTATATTTGTTTGCGTATGCTCTTATATCTGTATGTTGATGTTTGCAGGCTTTTATGTCGAAGTGTTTGCTTGTATCACTTTTTATGATATCGTTTTACTTATTGTACTCGACACACGATTTTTGTATTAGTATGGGTGATTTGTTTGTTTGTATTAGTATGTATGATTTTTTTTTTCACTTCTTGTACTGGAGACACGTTTTAGTCGCAAACGGCAAAGTGGAATAAGATAAGAGTATCATTTATTGGTCATTGACTTTTTCTTCGAGTGGTGGCTCCTAAAGGAGCCGTTTTGATTGTAGAGTGAGACTTGTCCTTGCTTAAGCTCGCTCGCCTCGGATTCGTCGAGCTAACTGGATGTCCTTGGGCATGATGGTTACACGTTTGGCGTGAATGGCACACAGGTTGGTGTCTTCGAACAAACCTACAAGGTAGGCTTCACTAGCCTCTTGGAGAGCCAGCACCGCGGAGCTTTGAAAGCGCAAGTCCGTTTTGAAATCCTGAGCAATCTCTCGCACGAGACGCTGAAACGGCAGCTTTCGGATGAGTAGTTCTGTCGACTTCTGATAACGGCGAATTTCTCGGAGAGCAACTGTTCCGGGTCTGTAACGATGAGGTTTCTTGACACCGCCTGTGGCAGGCGCGCTCTTTCGGGCTGCTTTGGTAGCTAACTGCTTACGAGGAGCTTTTCCACCAGTTGATTTGCGAGCCGTTTGCTTGGTACGAGCCATTACTGCAAGTAGAGGAGTCAAGGTTTCGAAATCAATGAGCAAGTTTCGATTTGTTCGAGAACCTTTGATTAAAATCGATTTATAACCAACAGTCCGCGATCTGATTGGTCAATTAACGACGCATATGATTGGCTGTGATCAATTTGCTTTTTGTTGTCAAAAGATGCGCCGAACATTTCGATCTGAAGTTAAAGTGGTTTCGTTACTTGAAGCCTCCAAACAACTTCACAATAGCTGCAATAATACGTTGCTAACTACTTTCATTTTGTGTTTCTGTTTTTCTTCCTTTCTATTATAAACTCGGAATTGAGAATTTCTCGGGGAACAGTTTTCCTGACGGCGAAAGTAAACGAACAACAGTGATCTCTTGCTAATAAAATATTCATGAACTGTTAAGCATTTTGCCGACTCTTTGTTTCGAAAGTCATGTTTCCCGAGAGGTCCAACCAAATAAGTTAAGAAGCTAGCAAAGGTCGGCAAAGCTTCGTTATCTAGCAGTTGGTTTCACTACTCGATAAGATAAAATCAAGTCATGTCTGGACGCGGGGCCAAAGGAGGCAAAGGTTTAGGAAAGGGCGGCGCTAAGCGTCATCGTAAAATTTTAAGAGACAACATCCAGGGAATTACCAAGCCAGCTATCCGTCGTCTAGCTCGCCGTGGTGGTGTGAAGCGTATCTCTGGTCTGATCTACGAAGAAACTCGCGGAGTGCTGAAAGTTTTCCTCGAGAACGTCATACGCGATGCCGTGACCTACACCGAGCACGGCCAAACGAAAGACCGTTACGGCCATGGATGTGGTCTACGCTCTTAAACGCCAGGGACGTACACTGTACGGATTTGGTGGTTAGAGAAGTTTGCGACTGCAAACACACAACAAACGGCTCCTTTAGGAGCCACCAACTCTTACGAAAGTTGCGACCAACAATAAACGAATAGATACTTTCATAACAACAAACACTATTGTAAGCCACATTAAATAAGTGGAGTAATAATGAAGACTTTAAGAGAAATAATCTCTTGCATGCATGTTTCCGATCGAAGCTTTCTAAGAATGTTCGGCTACGTTTGTTGTGTGTGTATGAACCACATTTTAGAAACGCTGGAAAACAAACTGTTAGGGCGAATACGGTTGATATTACAAACCCGCATTTAACGTACAGTCTCGAACAAACTTTTTGTGAATTCAAAATTAACCTAACAAGTTGTCAGTAGGCGACAAAAATGTGCGGCTATGTTCGTGTTTATCAACAACATTTATTTAGCACGGGAATACTAACACTTAGGGCGAAGAGTTTATATAATAAAGCCGTATTTAATTAACATTCTCCCACCTGTTTTCGAACAACTTTTTGTTTACAAATTTGGTTATTAAAGTTGTCTGTAAACGAGATACAATAGACAGAATAACAAACTTCTCATACGTCATTTCGCACAGTACTGTTGTCTCTCTGTCTTATTTTATTTTTTCGAGTGGGACAGCTCAGAAATCTGATCAGTAAACTTTCTATCATTCATTATAAGCCGGGATCAGGCGAAATCGCAATTAAATGTTTCAAACGCGCCTCTAACCAAATACGACCGGATGTGGATATATGTTACGTTTTGGTATAAACGAATGCGTGTGTTTGCCGAATGATTTACACTCTGCTTTGCTGTTATCAAATCTCGAAATAGGTGTTGTGTTTTGCATTGCAAAGGTATTGGGGGGTTAAAGGGCTCCAGGTTTTAGACTAAATGTAACTTCACTTCGTTATGGATCATGACTTTTGTGAGATTTGGTGGCTCCTAAAAGAGCCGTTTTGTTTTGTAACTAAGCTGGCAGCTTAGTGTTGTTTCTTCTCGGTCTTCTTGGGTAACAGCACGGCTTGTATGTTGGGAAGAACTCCACCCTGCGCGATAGTCACACCGGCAAGAAGCTTGTTTAACTCTTCGTCGTTTCGCACGGCCAACTGAAGGTGACGAGGAATGATCCTGGTTTTCTTGTTGTCCCTAGCAGCATTTCCAGCTAACTCGAGAATTTCAGCACTTAGATATTCGAGCACGGCAGCCAAGTACACTGGAGCACCTGCCCAACACGCTCGCCGTAGTTGCCTTTACGAAGGAGACGATGGATGCGACCAACAGGAAATTGAAGACCTGCTCGGGATGACCGGCTCTTGGACTTAGTTCCTGGAGCTTTGCCTTTACCGCGACCTGTCATTTTCTTTGTAAATCTTGTCTTAGCTTAGCACACGCGTAAGTTCAGTGAATGATTTTGAGCTAATGATTTTTGAACTAAGAGCCTAATTTTATCTCATGTGCCTTAAGTTCATAGGATCAAAATGCACCAATCAAAATCGCGCCGTCCTTTAAAACAAAAGATAATTATGCAAGCTGCGGTCGCGCTAAAGGCGGAAATTGTCAGTTAACAAAATGACCAATCAGGGGAAAAGACAATTTCGATCCGCATACTAATGAATCCTACTGCATGATTTGTAATAAATAGCAACTGAAGCTGGCGTGCATTGTGGAAGCTGATCTGATCTGATCTGATCTGTTCATTTAGCATTTAGCGTTTGAGCGAATTTTTTCGAGATAATCGAGACAAAAATGGCACCAAAAGTACCGGCAGCAAAGAAAGGCGAGAAGAGGGCGGGAAAAGCTAAGTCGGCAGCGGTCGATGGTGCGGCAAAGAAGAAGAGGAAAGGAAGGAGAAAGGAGAGCTATGCGATCTACATCTACAAGGTCCTGAAGCAGGTTCATCCCGATACTGGTATCTCCAGCAAAGCCATGGGTATCATGAATTCGTTTGTTAACGATATCTTCGAGCGCATCGCCACTGAGTCTTCCCGCCTAGCACACTACAACAAGAAGTCGACCATCAGTTCCGCGAGATCCAGACCGCCATCAGGTTGCTTCTGCCCGGGGAGCTTGCAAAACACGCTGTCAGCGAAGGCACCAAGGCTGTTACCAAGTACACCAGCAGCAAGTGATCATAATACCTGATCAATCAATACACAAACGGCTCTTTTAGGAGCCACCACATGTCATAAAAAGCAATGTCCAACAAGTCCTTTTCTTTTAAATGAGTTTAAAGTTTCTTTCCTCCCCCCAAAAGAGCTGAGATCACATACAAGAAGTAAATGCTTTCTGCTTGTTTTTTTTTTTTGATTTTGTACCCCCTATTCCACACACAAATACTTTCTTGAAAACTACTGCACCGAATAAGATAGCAAATTGAGGTTTACATACTAAATCACACATAGTTATTACACTAGTTATTACACAAAACTTGCCGTTCAAACACGCAATCCCCCTGGAAATGTTCGTGTCCCCCTGTTCTAAGGAACAAATCTGTTTTCAACTGTCGCTATAGTTCACGAAAGCGTGGCAAAATTTACACCGCACGCCTTGTTTATTTCTCCTTATGTTAATGTCTCACCGAGCGAGCGAACATACACAAAGTTGCAGAGCAATGGTCACAACAAATAACGCATTACAGCTCAAAAGTTAACTTGAAACCTTGCTTGCACAGTTTAGCACTCAGTCAAAGAACTCTGTGCCTGTATCGTTTGCTTGATTTATTACTATGTTCATTACCAACAACTGGCCCTACTTTGCTTTGTTATTGCACTAGGTCAATCAAGGGGAATATGTGATTTATATTACATGATTCAAGATTGGTCATTGCTTTTCTTTATTTGGTGGCTCCTAAAGGAGCCGTTTTGTTTATTTGACGCCGGAGCCTTTTCACTTCTTCTTGTTGGCTGTAGTTTTCTTGGCAGCCGCCGGCTTTTTGACTTCCTTCTTCGTGCCAGGTTCTTTGTGGCGAGCTTGGACTTTGCTGCCTGTCTTTTTCGTGGCTGACGGTTTCTTTACTGCGGGCTTCTTGGACGTATCCTTCTTGGAAAGATGGACTTTTGGCAGGAGACTTTTTCTTAGGAGAAGTCTGTTTCTTGGCTGCAGGTTTCTTGGCCCCAGTTTTCTTTGTAGTGGCGGGTTTCTTAGCCTTGACTACGGTTGTTTTACTACTCGGCGCGGCTGGCTTTTTGGACGGCTTTTTCTGTTCCTTTGGCAGCTAAATGATCCCGAAGCTCCTACTCCCTTGGTGTTGGATGAAGGTACCATTAGCTGCACCCTTCTTGAGAGCTGTTTTGATGTGCTGGGCTGCTGTATCTCCCACCTTGAAGTTGGCTTTGATGTACTTCTCGATGGCTTGACGCGAAGAACCGTGCGTTCCTTTAGCGTACGAATAGCGGTCTTGATCATCTCTTCGTATTTCGGGTGATCGCAGGGGTTTTAGGCATCTTTCGCTTAGCGCCGTCGGACATTCTCTTAATCTCTATGATTGTCTTGCGATCAACGTGAATTGTATCTGACTGTGTCGAGAAATCACGGCACATCGTTAGCGTTGTAAGTTTTCACTTGCAAAAGCGGACCGCAGAGAAAACAATCCACGGCGCAAAAGCTGGTAACGCACGTTGTTCTGTGTTTGTTCGATCGAAACGTTTGCGAATTAATTGCTAGTTTCGACTGTTTTTAGCTTCTTATACACTGAAATACTTAAAAATACCTTGTCAAGAAGTGAATGATACACTCTTTTTATGAATAAAACGATTAAGCGGGTGATAAATAGGCCGATATGTATAGACGATCGAGGAGTTTTAACGTCTGTAAAACGCTTCAGGATCTCAATTCATCGATGATCATTTTGCTTTTTTCGTCTGTATATCTGCTTGTATGTTGTAAGTTGGTACGTTTTAACTTTGTATATTTGTTTGCGTATGCTCTTATATCTGTATGTTGATGTTTGCAGGCTTTTATGTCGAAGTGTTTGCTTGTATCACTTTTTATGATATCGTTTTACTTATTGTACTCGACACACGATTTTTGTATTAGTATGGGTGATTTGTTTGTTTGTATTAGTATGTATGATTTTTTTTTTTCACTTCTTGTACTGGAGACACGTTTTAGTCGCAAACGGCAAAGTGGAATAAGATAAGAGTATCATTTATTGGTCATTGACTTTTTCTTCGAGTGGTGGCTCCTAAAGGAGCCGTTTTTGATTGTAGAGTGAGACTTGTCCTTGCTTAAGCTCGCTCGCCTCGGATTCGTCGAGCTAACTGGATGTCCTTGGGCATGATGGTTACACGTTTGGCGTGAATGGCACACAGGTTGGTGTCTTCGACAAACCTACAAGGTAGGCTTCACTAGCCTCTTGGAGAGCCAGCACCGCGGAGCTTTGAACGCGCAAGTCCGTTTGAAATCCTGAGCAATCTCTCGCACGAGACGCTGAAACGGCAGCTTTCGGATGAGTAGTTCTGTCCGACTTCTGATAACGGCGAATTTCTCGGAGAGCAACTGTTCCGGGTCTGTAACGATGAGGTTTCTTGACACCGCCTGTGCAGGCGCGCTCTTTCGGGCTGCTTTGGTAGCTAACTGCTTACGAGGAGCTTTCCACCAGTTGATTTGCGAGCCGTTTGCTTGGTACGAGCCATTACTGCAAGTAGAGGAGTCAAGGTTTCGAAATCAATGAGCAAGTTTAGATTTGTTCGAGAACCTTTGATTAAAATCGATTTATAACCAACAGTCCGCGATCTGATTGGTCAATTAACGACGCATATGATTGGCTGTGATCAATTTGCTTTTTGTTGTCAAAAGATGCGCCGAACATTTCGATCTGAAGTTAAGTGGTTCGTTACTTGAAGCCTCCAAACAACTTCACAATAGCTGCAATAATACGTTGCTAACTACTTTCATTTTGTGTTTCTGTTTTCTTCCTTTCTATTATAAACTCGGAATTGAGAATTTCTCGGGGAACAGTTTTCCTGACGGCGAAAGTAAACGAACAACAGTGATCTCTTGCTAATAAATATTCATGAACTGTTAAGCATTTTGCCGACTCTTGTTTCGAAAGGTCATGTTTCCCGAGAGGTCCAACCAAATAAGTTAAGAAGCTAGCAAAGGTCGGCAAAGCTTCGTTATCTAGCAGTTGGTTTCACTACTCGATAAGATAAAATCAAGTCATGTCTGGACGCGGCAAAGGGAGGCAAAGGGTTTAGGAAAGGGCGGCGCTAAGCGTCATCGTAAAATTTTAAGAGACAACATCCAGGGAATTACCAAGCCAGCTATCCGTCGTCTAGCTCGCCGTGGTGGTGTGAAGCGTATCTCTGGTCTGATCTACGAAGAAACTCGCGGAGTGCTGAAAGTTTTCCTCGAGAACGTCATACGCGATGCCGTGAACCTACACCGAGCCACGCCAAACGAAAGACCGTTACGGCCATGGATGTGGTCTACGCTCTTAAACGCCAGGGACGTACACTGTACGGATTATGGTGGTTAGAGAAGTTTGCGACTGCAAACACACAACAAACGGCTCCTTTAGGAGCCACCAACTCTTACGAAAGTTGCGACCAACAATAAACGAATAGATACTTTCATAACAACAAACACTATTGTAAGCACATTAAATAAGTGGAGTAATAATGAAGACTTTAAGAGAAATAATCTCTTGCATGCATGTTTCCGATCGAAGCTTTCTAAGAATGTTCGGCTGACGTTTTGTTGTGTGTGTATGAACCACATTTTAGAAACGCTGGAAAACAAACTGTTAGGGCGAATACGGTTGATATTACAAACCCGCATTTAACGTACAGTCTCG
>CAVNZF010000023.1:0-44642 GCA_963693305.1 Meandrina meandrites | reverse complement strand
GGATATCCCGTCGCTACCCGAAAACTAGATTTGGTCCCCTGTGACGCCCTTCTGCAATAGAGAGTATAAGAGTGTCAAAAACAATTCTATTATATTATTCGGTTCTAGCTTTTTTCAGAGTCGATAAAGTCAAGTCAAGTACGAGAGAGTTTATTTAAGCTCCGCGTTCTAACGGCAAACGTCAGAATGAGGCTGAGTTTAAAAGATTTGATAACTTTTTAGCCTTGTAAACAATAAGTTTACCTTTCTTAGCGAATATTATGACAACTAGCTCTCTGATATAATATGCTAGTCAGCGCCTGTAGTTCAGTTTTTTTTTGTTTTTGACCTGGCAATGTAATAATACAGAGTCACTATTCGCTAGCGACAAACGCTTCAGTTTTCTTTTTGTTCTGTTTTTTCTTTTCTCGATAATAAGGCCCCGTTTTCCCGGGGAAAAACATCTCACGTACCTGCAGTCGTCGTCCTAGCCGGGCGCGCGTTCAGACCGAGTTTAGCTGGCTGCCGGATCCTACTATCTATGCCGCTTGATTTTCTGTGCTTGGCTGCGTCCCATGTGGAGCTGCGAAGGCAAGAGAACGCCAGTTGAAGCCACGCTTAATGAGAACGTTCACAGTTTAAAGTCGCGTCAAGTGTGAGAGAGTTTATTTAAGCTTCGCGTTCCGCTAACGGCCAACGTCAGAATGGTGCTCTTTTTCTCGCTCGAACGAACGAATAAATCCATCCGAAAAAAATGCCACCGATCAACGATGAACTGGCTCGAAACCCGCACCCAACACTACTGACTTTGACGTACTGGGCGATGAAACGGCAAACGCTAAAAGAGTTCCTTTTTTCCGTTCGTTCCTTCTTGACCTCTCTAATATAAAATTATTTTACTTACAAGGCTAAAAAGTTTCTTTTTTTTGTTAAAAGATTTGATAACTTTTTAGCCTTGTAAACAATAAGTTTACCTTTCTTAGCGAATATTATGACAACTAGCTCTCTGATATAATATGCTAGTCAGCGCCTGTAGTTCAGTTTTTTTTTGTTTTTGACCTGGCAATGTAATAATACAGAGTCACTATTCGCTAGCGACAAACGCTTCAGTTTTCTTTTTGTTCTGTTTTTTCTTTTCTCGATAATAAGGCCCCGTTTTCCCGGGGAAAAACATCTCACGTACCTGCAGTCGTCGTCCTAGCCGGGCGCGCGTTCAGACCGAGTTTAGCTGGCTGCCGGATCCTACTATCTATGCCGCTTGATTTTCTGTGCTTGGCTGCGTCCCATGTGGAGCTGCGAAGGCAAGAGAACGCCAGTTGAAGCCACGCTTAATGAGAACGTTCACAGTTTAAAGTCGCGTCAAGTGTGAGAGAGTTTATTTAAGCTTCGCGTTCCGCTAACGGCCAACGTCAGAATGGTGCTCTTTTTCTCGCTCGAACGAACGAATAAATCCATCCGAAAAAAATGCCACCGATCAACGATGAACTGGCTCGAAACCCGCACCCAACACTACTGACTTTGACGTACTGGGCGATGAAACGGCAAACGCTAAAAGAGTTCCTTTTTTCCGTTCGTTCCTTCTTGACCTCTCTAATATAAAATTATTTTACTTACAAGGCTAAAAAGTTTCTTTTTTTTGTTAAAAGATTTGATAACTTTTTAGCCTTGTAAACAATAAGTTTACCTTTCTTAGCGAATATTATGACAACTAGCTCTCTGATATAATATGCTAGTCAGCGCCTGTAGTTCAGTTTTTTTTTGTTTTTGACCTGGCAATGTAATAATACAGAGTCACTATTCGCTAGCGACAAACGCTTCAGTTTTCTTTTTGTTCTGTTTTTTCTTTTCTCGATAATAAGGCCCCGTTTTCCCGGGGAAAAACATCTCACGTACCTGCAGTCGTCGTCCTAGCCGGGCGCGCGTTCAGACCGAGTTTAGCTGGCTGCCGGATCCTACTATCTATGCCGCTTGATTTTCTGTGCTTGGCTGCGTCCCATGTGGAGCTGCGAAGGCAAGAGAACGCCAGTTGAAGCCACGCTTAATGAGAACGTTCACAGTTTAAAGTCGCGTCAAGTGTGAGAGAGTTTATTTAAGCTTCGCGTTCCGCTAACGGCCAACGTCAGAATGGTGCTCTTTTTCTCGCTCGAACGAACGAATAAATCCATCCGAAAAAAATGCCACCGATCAACGATGAACTGGCTCGAAACCCGCACCCAACACTACTGACTTTGACGTACTGGGCGATGAAACGGCAAACGCTAAAAGAGTTCCTTTTTTCCGTTCGTTCCTTCTTGACCTCTCTAATATAAAATTATTTTACTTACAAGGCTAAAAAGTTTCTTTTTTTTGTTAAAAGATTTGATAACTTTTTAGCCTTGTAAACAATAAGTTTACCTTTCTTAGCGAATATTATGACAACTAGCTCTCTGATATAATATGCTAGTCAGCGCCTGTAGTTCAGTTTTTTTTTGTTTTTGACCTGGCAATGTAATAATACAGAGTCACTATTCGCTAGCGACAAACGCTTCAGTTTTCTTTTTGTTCTGTTTTTTCTTTTCTCGATAATAAGGCCCCGTTTTCCCGGGGAAAAACATCTCACGTACCTGCAGTCGTCGTCCTAGCCGGGCGCGCGTTCAGACCGAGTTTAGCTGGCTGCCGGATCCTACTATCTATGCCGCTTGATTTTCTGTGCTTGGCTGCGTCCCATGTGGAGCTGCGAAGGCAAGAGAACGCCAGTTGAAGCCACGCTTAATGAGAACGTTCACAGTTTAAAGTCGCGTCAAGTGTGAGAGAGTTTATTTAAGCTTCGCGTTCCGCTAACGGCCAACGTCAGAATGGTGCTCTTTTTCTCGCTCGAACGAACGAATAAATCCATCCGAAAAAAATGCCACCGATCAACGATGAACTGGCTCGAAACCCGCACCCAACACTACTGACTTTGACGTACTGGGCGATGAAACGGCAAACGCTAAAAGAGTTCCTTTTTTCCGTTCGTTCCTTCTTGACCTCTCTAATATAAAATTATTTTACTTACAAGGCTAAAAAGTTTCTTTTTTTTGTTAAAAGATTTGATAACTTTTTAGCCTTGTAAACAATAAGTTTACCTTTCTTAGCGAATATTATGACAACTAGCTCTCTGATATAATATGCTAGTCAGCGCCTGTAGTTCAGTTTTTTTTTGTTTTTGACCTGGCAATGTAATAATACAGAGTCACTATTCGCTAGCGACAAACGCTTCAGTTTTCTTTTTGTTCTGTTTTTTCTTTTCTCGATAATAAGGCCCCGTTTTCCCGGGGAAAAACATCTCACGTACCTGCAGTCGTCGTCCTAGCCGGGCGCGCGTTCAGACCGAGTTTAGCTGGCTGCCGGATCCTACTATCTATGCCGCTTGATTTTCTGTGCTTGGCTGCGTCCCATGTGGAGCTGCGAAGGCAAGAGAACGCCAGTTGAAGCCACGCTTAATGAGAACGTTCACAGTTTAAAGTCGCGTCAAGTGTGAGAGAGTTTATTTAAGCTTCGCGTTCCGCTAACGGCCAACGTCAGAATGGTGCTCTTTTTCTCGCTCGAACGAACGAATAAATCCATCCGAAAAAAATGCCACCGATCAACGATGAACTGGCTCGAAACCCGCACCCAACACTACTGACTTTGACGTACTGGGCGATGAAACGGCAAACGCTAAAAGAGTTCCTTTTTTCCGTTCGTTCCTTCTTGACCTCTCTAATATAAAATTATTTTACTTACAAGGCTAAAAAGTTTCTTTTTTTTGTTAAAAGATTTGATAACTTTTTAGCCTTGTAAACAATAAGTTTACCTTTCTTAGCGAATATTATGACAACTAGCTCTCTGATATAATATGCTAGTCAGCGCCTGTAGTTCAGTTTTTTTTTGTTTTTGACCTGGCAATGTAATAATACAGAGTCACTATTCGCTAGCGACAAACGCTTCAGTTTTCTTTTTGTTCTGTTTTTTCTTTTCTCGATAATAAGGCCCCGTTTTCCCGGGGAAAAACATCTCACGTACCTGCAGTCGTCGTCCTAGCCGGGCGCGCGTTCAGACCGAGTTTAGCTGGCTGCCGGATCCTACTATCTATGCCGCTTGATTTTCTGTGCTTGGCTGCGTCCCATGTGGAGCTGCGAAGGCAAGAGAACGCCAGTTGAAGCCACGCTTAATGAGAACGTTCACAGTTTAAAGTCGCGTCAAGTGTGAGAGAGTTTATTTAAGCTTCGCGTTCCGCTAACGGCCAACGTCAGAATGGTGCTCTTTTTCTCGCTCGAACGAACGAATAAATCCATCCGAAAAAAATGCCACCGATCAACGATGAACTGGCTCGAAACCCACACCCAACACTACTGACTTTGACGTACTGGGCGATGAAACGGCAAACGCTAAAAGAGTTCCTTTTTTCCGTTCGTTCCTTCTTGACCTCTCTAATATAAAATTATTTTACTTACAAGGCTAAAAAGTTTCTTTTTTTTGTTAAAAGATTTGATAACTTTTTAGCCTTGTAAACAATAAGTTTACCTTTCTTAGCGAATATTATGACAACTAGCTCTCTGATATAATATGCTAGTCAGCGCCTGTAGTTCAGTTTTTTTTTGTTTTTGACCTGGCAATGTAATAATACAGAGTCACTATTCGCTAGCGACAAACGCTTCAGTTTTCTTTTTGTTCTGTTTTTTCTTTTCTCGATAATAAGGCCCCGTTTTCCCGGGGAAAAACATCTCACGTACCTGCAGTCGTCGTCCTAGCCGGGCGCGCGTTCAGACCGAGTTTAGCTGGCTGCCGGATCCTACTATCTATGCCGCTTGATTTTCTGTGCTTGGCTGCGTCCCATGTGGAGCTGCGAAGGCAAGAGAACGCCAGTTGAAGCCACGCTTAATGAGAACGTTCACAGTTTAAAGTCGCGTCAAGTGTGAGAGAGTTTATTTAAGCTTCGCGTTCCGCTAACGGCCAACGTCAGAATGGTGCTCTTTTTCTCGCTCGAACGAACGAATAAATCCATCCGAAAAAAATGCCACCGATCAACGATGAACTGGCTCGAAACCCGCACCCAACACTACTGACTTTGACGTACTGGGCGATGAAACGGCAAACGCTAAAAGAGTTCCTTTTTTCCGTTCGTTCCTTCTTGACCTCTCTAATATAAAATTATTTTACTTACAAGGCTAAAAAGTTTCTTTTTTTTGTTAAAAGATTTGATAACTTTTTAGCCTTGTAAACAATAAGTTTACCTTTCTTAGCGAATATTATGACAACTAGCTCTCTGATATAATATGCTAGTCAGCGCCTGTAGTTCAGTTTTTTTTTGTTTTTGACCTGGCAATGTAATAATACAGAGTCACTATTCGCTAGCGACAAACGCTTCAGTTTTCTTTTTGTTCTGTTTTTTCTTTTCTCGATAATAAGGCCCCGTTTTCCCGGGGAAAAACATCTCACGTACCTGCAGTCGTCGTCCTAGCCGGGCGCGCGTTCAGACCGAGTTTAGCTGGCTGCCGGATCCTACTATCTATGCCGCT
This sequence comes from Meandrina meandrites, assembly GCA_963693305.1. Taxonomy (NCBI): domain Eukaryota; kingdom Metazoa; phylum Cnidaria; class Anthozoa; order Scleractinia; family Meandrinidae; genus Meandrina; species Meandrina meandrites. The sequence continues at coordinate 39,144 of CAVNZF010000023.1, read as the reverse complement.
TGATTTTCTGTGCTTGGCTGCGTCCCATGTGGAGCTGCGAAGGCAAGAGAACGCCAGTTGAAGCCACGCTTAATGAGAACGTTCACAGTTTAAAGTCGCGTCAAGTGTGAGAGAGTTTATTTAAGCTTCGCGTTCCGCTAACGGCCAACGTCAGAATGGTGCTCTTTTTCTCGCTCGAACGAACGAATAAATCCATCCGAAAAAAATGCCACCGATCAACGATGAACTGGCTCGAAACCCGCACCCAACACTACTGACTTTGACGTACTGGGCGATGAAACGGCAAACGCTAAAAGAGTTCCTTTTTTCCGTTCGTTCCTTCTTGACCTCTCTAATATAAAATTATTTTACTTACAAGGCTAAAAAGTTTCTTTTTTTTGTTAAAAGATTTGATAACTTTTTAGCCTTGTAAACAATAAGTTTACCTTTCTTAGCGAATATTATGACAACTAGCTCTCTGATATAATATGCTAGTCAGCGCCTGTAGTTCAGTTTTTTTTTGTTTTTGACCTGGCAATGTAATAATACAGAGTCACTATTCGCTAGCGACAAACGCTTCAGTTTTCTTTTTGTTCTGTTTTTTCTTTTCTCGATAATAAGGCCCCGTTTTCCCGGGGAAAAACATCTCACGTACCTGCAGTCGTCGTCCTAGCCGGGCGCGCGTTCAGACCGAGTTTAGCTGGCTGCCGGATCCTACTATCTATGCCGCTTGATTTTCTGTGCTTGGCTGCGTCCCATGTGGAGCTGCGAAGGCAAGAGAACGCCAGTTGAAGCCACGCTTAATGAGAACGTTCACAGTTTAAAGTCGCGTCAAGTGTGAGAGAGTTTATTTAAGCTTCGCGTTCCGCTAACGGCCAACGTCAGAATGGTGCTCTTTTTCTCGCTCGAACGAACGAATAAATCCATCCGAAAAAAATGCCACCGATCAACGATGAACTGGCTCGAAACCCGCACCCAACACTACTGACTTTGACGTACTGGGCGATGAAACGGCAAACGCTAAAAGAGTTCCTTTTTTCCGTTCGTTCCTTCTTGACCTCTCTAATATAAAATTATTTTACTTACAAGGCTAAAAAGTTTCTTTTTTTTGTTAAAAGATTTGATAACTTTTTAGCCTTGTAAACAATAAGTTTACCTTTCTTAGCGAATATTATGACAACTAGCTCTCTGATATAATATGCTAGTCAGCGCCTGTAGTTCAGTTTTTTTTTGTTTTTGACCTGGCAATGTAATAATACAGAGTCACTATTCGCTAGCGACAAACGCTTCAGTTTTCTTTTTGTTCTGTTTTTTCTTTTCTCGATAATAAGGCCCCGTTTTCCCGGGGAAAAACATCTCACGTACCTGCAGTCGTCGTCCTAGCCGGGCGCGCGTTCAGACCGAGTTTAGCTGGCTGCCGGATCCTACTATCTATGCCGCTTGATTTTCTGTGCTTGGCTGCGTCCCATGTGGAGCTGCGAAGGCAAGAGAACGCCAGTTGAAGCCACGCTTAATGAGAACGTTCACAGTTTAAAGTCGCGTCAAGTGTGAGAGAGTTTATTTAAGCTTCGCGTTCCGCTAACGGCCAACGTCAGAATGGTGCTCTTTTTCTCGCTCGAACGAACGAATAAATCCATCCGAAAAAAATGCCACCGATCAACGATGAACTGGCTCGAAACCCGCACCCAACACTACTGACTTTGACGTACTGGGCGATGAAACGGCAAACGCTAAAAGAGTTCCTTTTTTCCGTTCGTTCCTTCTTGACCTCTCTAATATAAAATTATTTTACTTACAAGGCTAAAAAGTTTCTTTTTTTTGTTAAAAGATTTGATAACTTTTTAGCCTTGTAAACAATAAGTTTACCTTTCTTAGCGAATATTATGACAACTAGCTCTCTGATATAATATGCTAGTCAGCGCCTGTAGTTCAGTTTTTTTTTGTTTTTGACCTGGCAATGTAATAATACAGAGTCACTATTCGCTAGCGACAAACGCTTCAGTTTTCTTTTTGTTCTGTTTTTTCTTTTCTCGATAATAAGGCCCCGTTTTCCCGGGGAAAAACATCTCACGTACCTGCAGTCGTCGTCCTAGCCGGGCGCGCGTTCAGACCGAGTTTAGCTGGCTGCCGGATCCTACTATCTATGCCGCTTGATTTTCTGTGCTTGGCTGCGTCCCATGTGGAGCTGCGAAGGCAAGAGAACGCCAGTTGAAGCCACGCTTAATGAGAACGTTCACAGTTTAAAGTCGCGTCAAGTGTGAGAGAGTTTATTTAAGCTTCGCGTTCCGCTAACGGCCAACGTCAGAATGGTGCTCTTTTTCTCGCTCGAACGAACGAATAAATCCATCCGAAAAAAATGCCACCGATCAACGATGAACTGGCTCGAAACCCGCACCCAACACTACTGACTTTGACGTACTGGGCGATGAAACGGCAAACGCTAAAAGAGTTCCTTTTTTCCGTTCGTTCCTTCTTGACCTCTCTAATATAAAATTATTTTACTTACAAGGCTAAAAAGTTTCTTTTTTTTGTTAAAAGATTTGATAACTTTTTAGCCTTGTAAACAATAAGTTTACCTTTCTTAGCGAATATTATGACAACTAGCTCTCTGATATAATATGCTAGTCAGCGCCTGTAGTTCAGTTTTTTTTTGTTTTTGACCTGGCAATGTAATAATACAGAGTCACTATTCGCTAGCGACAAACGCTTCAGTTTTCTTTTTGTTCTGTTTTTTCTTTTCTCGATAATAAGGCCCCGTTTTCCCGGGGAAAAACATCTCACGTACCTGCAGTCGTCGTCCTAGCCGGGCGCGCGTTCAGACCGAGTTTAGCTGGCTGCCGGATCCTACTATCTATGCCGCTTGATTTTCTGTGCTTGGCTGCGTCCCATGTGGAGCTGCGAAGGCAAGAGAACGCCAGTTGAAGCCACGCTTAATGAGAACGTTCACAGTTTAAAGTCGCGTCAAGTGTGAGAGAGTTTATTTAAGCTTCGCGTTCCGCTAACGGCCAACGTCAGAATGGTGCTCTTTTTCTCGCTCGAACGAACGAATAAATCCATCCGAAAAAAATGCCACCGATCAACGATGAACTGGCTCGAAACCCGCACCCAACACTACTGACTTTGACGTACTGGGCGATGAAACGGCAAACGCTAAAAGAGTTCCTTTTTTCCGTTCGTTCCTTCTTGACCTCTCTAATATAAAATTATTTTACTTACAAGGCTAAAAAGTTTCTTTTTTTTGTTAAAAGATTTGATAACTTTTTAGCCTTGTAAACAATAAGTTTACCTTTCTTAGCGAATATTATGACAACTAGCTCTCTGATATAATATGCTAGTCAGCGCCTGTAGTTCAGTTTTTTTTTGTTTTTGACCTGGCAATGTAATAATACAGAGTCACTATTCGCTAGCGACAAACGCTTCAGTTTTCTTTTTGTTCTGTTTTTTCTTTTCTCGATAATAAGGCCCCGTTTTCCCGGGGAAAAACATCTCACGTACCTGCAGTCGTCGTCCTAGCCGGGCGCGCGTTCAGACCGAGTTTAGCTGGCTGCCGGATCCTACTATCTATGCCGCTTGATTTTCTGTGCTTGGCTGCGTCCCATGTGGAGCTGCGAAGGCAAGAGAACGCCAGTTGAAGCCACGCTTAATGAGAACGTTCACAGTTTAAAGTCGCGTCAAGTGTGAGAGAGTTTATTTAAGCTTCGCGTTCCGCTAACGGCCAACGTCAGAATGGTGCTCTTTTTCTCGCTCGAACGAACGAATAAATCCATCCGAAAAAAATGCCACCGATCAACGATGAACTGGCTCGAAACCCGCACCCAACACTACTGACTTTGACGTACTGGGCGATGAAACGGCAAACGCTAAAAGAGTTCCTTTTTTCCGTTCGTTCCTTCTTGACCTCTCTAATATAAAATTATTTTACTTACAAGGCTAAAAAGTTTCTTTTTTTTGTTAAAAGATTTGATAACTTTTTAGCCTTGTAAACAATAAGTTTACCTTTCTTAGCGAATATTATGACAACTAGCTCTCTGATATAATATGCTAGTCAGCGCCTGTAGTTCAGTTTTTTTTTGTTTTTGACCTGGCAATGTAATAATACAGAGTCACTATTCGCTAGCGACAAACGCTTCAGTTTTCTTTTTGTTCTGTTTTTTCTTTTCTCGATAATAAGGCCCCGTTTTCCCGGGGAAAAACATCTCACGTACCTGCAGTCGTCGTCCTAGCCGGGCGCGCGTTCAGACCGAGTTTAGCTGGCTGCCGGATCCTACTATCTATGCCGCTTGATTTTCTGTGCTTGGCTGCGTCCCATGTGGAGCTGCGAAGGCAAGAGAACGCCAGTTGAAGCCACGCTTAATGAGAACGTTCACAGTTTAAAGTCGCGTCAAGTGTGAGAGAGTTTATTTAAGCTTCGCGTTCCGCTAACGGCCAACGTCAGAATGGTGCTCTTTTTCTCGCTCGAACGAACGAATAAATCCATCCGAAAAAAATGCCACCGATCAACGATGAACTGGCTCGAAACCCGCACCCAACACTACTGACTTTGACGTACTGGGCGATGAAACGGCAAACGCTAAAAGAGTTCCTTTTTTCCGTTCGTTCCTTCTTGACCTCTCTAATATAAAATTATTTTACTTACAAGGCTAAAAAGTTTCTTTTTTTTGTTAAAAGATTTGATAACTTTTTAGCCTTGTAAACAATAAGTTTACCTTTCTTAGCGAATATTATGACAACTAGCTCTCTGATATAATATGCTAGTCAGCGCCTGTAGTTCAGTTTTTTTTTGTTTTTGACCTGGCAATGTAATAATACAGAGTCACTATTCGCTAGCGACAAACGCTTCAGTTTTCTTTTTGTTCTGTTTTTTCTTTTCTCGATAATAAGGCCCCGTTTTCCCGGGGAAAAACATCTCACGTACCTGCAGTCGTCGTCCTAGCCGGGCGCGCGTTCAGACCGAGTTTAGCTGGCTGCCGGATCCTACTATCTATGCCGCTTGATTTTCTGTGCTTGGCTGCGTCCCATGTGGAGCTGCGAAGGCAAGAGAACGCCAGTTGAAGCCACGCTTAATGAGAACGTTCACAGTTTAAAGTCGCGTCAAGTGTGAGAGAGTTTATTTAAGCTTCGCGTTCCGCTAACGGCCAACGTCAGAATGGTGCTCTTTTTCTCGCTCGAACGAACGAATAAATCCATCCGAAAAAAATGCCACCGATCAACGATGAACTGGCTCGAAACCCGCACCCAACACTACTGACTTTGACGTACTGGGCGATGAAACGGCAAACGCTAAAAGAGTTCCTTTTTTCCGTTCGTTCCTTCTTGACCTCTCTAATATAAAATTATTTTACTTACAAGGCTAAAAAGTTTCTTTTTTTTGTTAAAAGATTTGATAACTTTTTAGCCTTGTAAACAATAAGTTTACCTTTCTTAGCGAATATTATGACAACTAGCTCTCTGATATAATATGCTAGTCAGCGCCTGTAGTTCAGTTTTTTTTTGTTTTTGACCTGGCAATGTAATAATACAGAGTCACTATTCGCTAGCGACAAACGCTTCAGTTTTCTTTTTGTTCTGTTTTTTCTTTTCTCGATAATAAGGCACCCGTTTTCCCGGGGAAAAACATCTCACGTACCTGCAGTCGTCGTCCTAGCCGGGCGCGCGTTCAGACCGAGTTTAGCTGGCTGCCGGATCCTACTATCTATGCCGCTTGATTTTCTGTGCTTGGCTGCGTCCCATGTGGAGCTGCGAAGGCAAGAGAACGCCAGTTGAAGCCACGCTTAATGAGAACGTTCACAGTTTAAAGTCGCGTCAAGTGTGAGAGAGTTTATTTAAGCTTCGCGTTCCGCTAACGGCCAACGTCAGAATGGTGCTCTTTTTCTCGCTCGAACGAACGAATAAATCCATCCGAAAAAAATGCCACCGATCAACGATGAACTGGCTCGAAACCCGCACCCAACACTACTGACTTTGACGTACTGGGCGATGAAACGGCAAACGCTAAAAGAGTTCCTTTTTTCCGTTCGTTCCTTCTTGACCTCTCTAATATAAAATTATTTTACTTACAAGGCTAAAAAGTTTCTTTTTTTTGTTAAAAGATTTGATAACTTTTTAGCCTTGTAAACAATAAGTTTACCTTTCTTAGCGAATATTATGACAACTAGCTCTCTGATATAATATGCTAGTCAGCGCCTGTAGTTCAGTTTTTTTTTGTTTTTGACCTGGCAATGTAATAATACAGAGTCACTATTCGCTAGCGACAAACGCTTCAGTTTTCTTTTTGTTCTGTTTTTTCTTTTCTCGATAATAAGGCCCCGTTTTCCCGGGGAAAAACATCTCACGTACCTGCAGTCGTCGTCCTAGCCGGGCGCGCGTTCAGACCGAGTTTAGCTGGCTGCCGGATCCTACTATCTATGCCGCTTGATTTTCTGTGCTTGGCTGCGTCCCATGTGGAGCTGCGAAGGCAAGAGAACGCCAGTTGAAGCCACGCTTAATGAGAACGTTCACAGTTTAAAGTCGCGTCAAGTGTGAGAGAGTTTATTTAAGCTTCGCGTTCCGCTAACGGCCAACGTCAGAATGGTGCTCTTTTTCTCGCTCGAACGAACGAATAAATCCATCCGAAAAAAATGCCACCGATCAACGATGAACTGGCTCGAAACCCGCACCCAACACTACTGACTTTGACGTACTGGGCGATGAAACGGCAAACGCTAAAAGAGTTCCTTTTTTCCGTTCGTTCCTTCTTGACCTCTCTAATATAAAATTATTTTACTTACAAGGCTAAAAAGTTTCTTTTTTTTGTTAAAAGATTTGATAACTTTTTAGCCTTGTAAACAATAAGTTTACCTTTCTTAGCGAATATTATGACAACTAGCTCTCTGATATAATATGCTAGTCAGCGCCTGTAGTTCAGTTTTTTTTTGTTTTTGACCTGGCAATGTAATAATACAGAGTCACTATTCGCTAGCGACAAACGCTTCAGTTTTCTTTTTGTTCTGTTTTTTCTTTTCTCGATAATAAGGCCCCGTTTTCCCGGGGAAAAACATCTCACGTACCTGCAGTCGTCGTCCTAGCCGGGCGCGCGTTCAGACCGAGTTTAGCTGGCTGCCGGATCCTACTATCTATGCCGCTTGATTTTCTGTGCTTGGCTGCGTCCCATGTGGAGCTGCGAAGGCAAGAGAACGCCAGTTGAAGCCACGCTTAATGAGAACGTTCACAGTTTAAAGTCGCGTCAAGTGTGAGAGAGTTTATTTAAGCTTCGCGTTCCGCTAACGGCCAACGTCAGAATGGTGCTCTTTTTCTCGCTCGAACGAACGAATAAATCCATCCGAAAAAAATGCCACCGATCAACGATGAACTGGCTCGAAACCCGCACCCAACACTACTGACTTTGACGTACTGGGCGATGAAACGGCAAACGCTAAAAGAGTTCCTTTTTTCCGTTCGTTCCTTCTTGACCTCTCTAATATAAAATTATTTTACTTACAAGGCTAAAAAGTTTCTTTTTTTTGTTAAAAGATTTGATAACTTTTTAGCCTTGTAAACAATAAGTTTACCTTTCTTAGCGAATATTATGACAACTAGCTCTCTGATATAATATGCTAGTCAGCGCCTGTAGTTCAGTTTTTTTTTGTTTTTGACCTGGCAATGTAATAATACAGAGTCACTATTCGCTAGCGACAAACGCTTCAGTTTTCTTTTTGTTCTGTTTTTTCTTTTCTCGATAATAAGGCCCCGTTTTCCCGGGGAAAAACATCTCACGTACCTGCAGTCGTCGTCCTAGCCGGGCGCGCGTTCAGACCGAGTTTAGCTGGCTGCCGGATCCTACTATCTATGCCGCTTGATTTTCTGTGCTTGGCTGCGTCCCATGTGGAGCTGCGAAGGCAAGAGAACGCCAGTTGAAGCCACGCTTAATGAGAACGTTCACAGTTTAAAGTCGCGTCAAGTGTGAGAGAGTTTATTTAAGCTTCGCGTTCCGCTAACGGCCAACGTCAGAATGGTGCTCTTTTTCTCGCTCGAACGAACGAATAAATCCATCCGAAAAAAATGCCACCGATCAACGATGAACTGGCTCGAAACCCGCACCCAACACTACTGACTTTGACGTACTGGGCGATGAAACGGCAAACGCTAAAAGAGTTCCTTTTTTCCGTTCGTTCCTTCTTGACCTCTCTAATATAAAATTATTTTACTTACAAGGCTAAAAAGTTTCTTTTTTTTGTTAAAAGATTTGATAACTTTTTAGCCTTGTAAACAATAAGTTTACCTTTCTTAGCGAATATTATGACAACTAGCTCTCTGATATAATATGCTAGTCAGCGCCTGTAGTTCAGTTTTTTTTTGTTTTTGACCTGGCAATGTAATAATACAGAGTCACTATTCGCTAGCGACAAACGCTTCAGTTTTCTTTTTGTTCTGTTTTTTCTTTTCTCGATAATAAGGCCCCGTTTTCCCGGGGAAAAACATCTCACGTACCTGCAGTCGTCGTCCTAGCCGGGCGCGCGTTCAGACCGAGTTTAGCTGGCTGCCGGATCCTACTATCTATGCCGCTTGATTTTCTGTGCTTGGCTGCGTCCCATGTGGAGCTGCGAAGGCAAGAGAACGCCAGTTGAAGCCACGCTTAATGAGAACGTTCACAGTTTAAAGTCGCGTCAAGTGTGAGAGAGTTTATTTAAGCTTCGCGTTCCGCTAACGGCCAACGTCAGAATGGTGCTCTTTTTCTCGCTCGAACGAACGAATAAATCCATCCGAAAAAAATGCCACCGATCAACGATGAACTGGCTCGAAACCCGCACCCAACACTACTGACTTTGACGTACTGGGCGATGAAACGGCAAACGCTAAAAGAGTTCCTTTTTTCCGTTCGTTCCTTCTTGACCTCTCTAATATAAAATTATTTTACTTACAAGGCTAAAAAGTTTCTTTTTTTTGTTAAAAGATTTGATAACTTTTTAGCCTTGTAAACAATAAGTTTACCTTTCTTAGCGAATATTATGACAACTAGCTCTCTGATATAATATGCTAGTCAGCGCCTGTAGTTCAGTTTTTTTTTGTTTTTGACCTGGCAATGTAATAATACAGAGTCACTATTCGCTAGCGACAAACGCTTCAGTTTTCTTTTTGTTCTGTTTTTTCTTTTCTCGATAATAAGGCCCCGTTTTCCCGGGGAAAAACATCTCACGTACCTGCAGTCGTCGTCCTAGCCGGGCGCGCGTTCAGACCGAGTTTAGCTGGCTGCCGGATCCTACTATCTATGCCGCTTGATTTTCTGTGCTTGGCTGCGTCCCATGTGGAGCTGCGAAGGCAAGAGAACGCCAGTTGAAGCCACGCTTAATGAGAACGTTCACAGTTTAAAGTCGCGTCAAGTGTGAGAGAGTTTATTTAAGCTTCGCGTTCCGCTAACGGCCAACGTCAGAATGGTGCTCTTTTTCTCGCTCGAACGAACGAATAAATCCATCCGAAAAAAATGCCACCGATCAACGATGAACTGGCTCGAAACCCGCACCCAACACTACTGACTTTGACGTACTGGGCGATGAAACGGCAAACGCTAAAAGAGTTCCTTTTTTCCGTTCGTTCCTTCTTGACCTCTCTAATATAAAATTATTTTACTTACAAGGCTAAAAAGTTTCTTTTTTTTGTTAAAAGATTTGATAACTTTTTAGCCTTGTAAACAATAAGTTTACCTTTCTTAGCGAATATTATGACAACTAGCTCTCTGATATAATATGCTAGTCAGCGCCTGTAGTTCAGTTTTTTTTTGTTTTTGACCTGGCAATGTAATAATACAGAGTCACTATTCGCTAGCGACAAACGCTTCAGTTTTCTTTTTGTTCTGTTTTTTCTTTTCTCGATAATAAGGCCCCGTTTTCCCGGGGAAAAACATCTCACGTACCTGCAGTCGTCGTCCTAGCCGGGCGCGCGTTCAGACCGAGTTTAGCTGGCTGCCGGATCCTACTATCTATGCCGCTTGATTTTCTGTGCTTGGCTGCGTCCCATGTGGAGCTGCGAAGGCAAGAGAACGCCAGTTGAAGCCACGCTTAATGAGAACGTTCACAGTTTAAAGTCGCGTCAAGTGTGAGAGAGTTTATTTAAGCTTCGCGTTCCGCTAACGGCCAACGTCAGAATGGTGCTCTTTTTCTCGCTCGAACGAACGAATAAATCCATCCGAAAAAAATGCCACCGATCAACGATGAACTGGCTCGAAACCCGCACCCAACACTACTGACTTTGACGTACTGGGCGATGAAACGGCAAACGCTAAAAGAGTTCCTTTTTTCCGTTCGTTCCTTCTTGACCTCTCTAATATAAAATTATTTTACTTACAAGGCTAAAAAGTTTCTTTTTTTTGTTAAAAGATTTGATAACTTTTTAGCCTTGTAAACAATAAGTTTACCTTTCTTAGCGAATATTATGACAACTAGCTCTCTGATATAATATGCTAGTCAGCGCCTGTAGTTCAGTTTTTTTTTGTTTTTGACCTGGCAATGTAATAATACAGAGTCACTATTCGCTAGCGACAAACGCTTCAGTTTTCTTTTTGTTCTGTTTTTTCTTTTCTCGATAATAAGGCCCCGTTTTCCCGGGGAAAAACATCTCACGTACCTGCAGTCGTCGTCCTAGCCGGGCGCGCGTTCAGACCGAGTTTAGCTGGCTGCCGGATCCTACTATCTATGCCGCTTGATTTTCTGTGCTTGGCTGCGTCCCATGTGGAGCTGCGAAGGCAAGAGAACGCCAGTTGAAGCCACGCTTAATGAGAACGTTCACAGTTTAAAGTCGCGTCAAGTGTGAGAGAGTTTATTTAAGCTTCGCGTTCCGCTAACGGCCAACGTCAGAATGGTGCTCTTTTTCTCGCTCGAACGAACGAATAAATCCATCCGAAAAAAATGCCACCGATCAACGATGAACTGGCTCGAAACCCGCACCCAACACTACTGACTTTGACGTACTGGGCGATGAAACGGCAAACGCTAAAAGAGTTCCTTTTTTCCGTTCGTTCCTTCTTGACCTCTCTAATATAAAATTATTTTACTTACAAGGCTAAAAAGTTTCTTTTTTTTGTTAAAAGATTTGATAACTTTTTAGCCTTGTAAACAATAAGTTTACCTTTCTTAGCGAATATTATGACAACTAGCTCTCTGATATAATATGCTAGTCAGCGCCTGTAGTTCAGTTTTTTTTTGTTTTTGACCTGGCAATGTAATAATACAGAGTCACTATTCGCTAGCGACAAACGCTTCAGTTTTCTTTTTGTTCTGTTTTTTCTTTTCTCGATAATAAGGCCCCGTTTTCCCGGGGAAAAACATCTCACGTACCTGCAGTCGTCGTCCTAGCCGGGCGCGCGTTCAGACCGAGTTTAGCTGGCTGCCGGATCCTACTATCTATGCCGCTTGATTTTCTGTGCTTGGCTGCGTCCCATGTGGAGCTGCGAAGGCAAGAGAACGCCAGTTGAAGCCACGCTTAATGAGAACGTTCACAGTTTAAAGTCGCGTCAAGTGTGAGAGAGTTTATTTAAGCTTCGCGTTCCGCTAACGGCCAACGTCAGAATGGTGCTCTTTTTCTCGCTCGAACGAACGAATAAATCCATCCGAAAAAAATGCCACCGATCAACGATGAACTGGCTCGAAACCCGCACCCAACACTACTGACTTTGACGTACTGGGCGATGAAACGGCAAACGCTAAAAGAGTTCCTTTTTTCCGTTCGTTCCTTCTTGACCTCTCTAATATAAAATTATTTTACTTACAAGGCTAAAAAGTTTCTTTTTTTTGTTAAAAGATTTGATAACTTTTTAGCCTTGTAAACAATAAGTTTACCTTTCTTAGCGAATATTATGACAACTAGCTCTCTGATATAATATGCTAGTCAGCGCCTGTAGTTCAGTTTTTTTTTGTTTTTGACCTGGCAATGTAATAATACAGAGTCACTATTCGCTAGCGACAAACGCTTCAGTTTTCTTTTTGTTCTGTTTTTTCTTTTCTCGATAATAAGGCCCCGTTTTCCCGGGGAAAAACATCTCACGTACCTGCAGTCGTCGTCCTAGCCGGGCGCGCGTTCAGACCGAGTTTAGCTGGCTGCCGGATCCTACTATCTATGCCGCTTGATTTTCTGTGCTTGGCTGCGTCCCATGTGGAGCTGCGAAGGCAAGAGAACGCCAGTTGAAGCCACGCTTAATGAGAACGTTCACAGTTTAAAGTCGCGTCAAGTGTGAGAGAGTTTATTTAAGCTTCGCGTTCCGCTAACGGCCAACGTCAGAATGGTGCTCTTTTTCTCGCTCGAACGAACGAATAAATCCATCCGAAAAAAATGCCACCGATCAACGATGAACTGGCTCGAAACCCGCACCCAACACTACTGACTTTGACGTACTGGGCGATGAAACGGCAAACGCTAAAAGAGTTCCTTTTTTCCGTTCGTTCCTTCTTGACCTCTCTAATATAAAATTATTTTACTTACAAGGCTAAAAAGTTTCTTTTTTTTGTTAAAAGATTTGATAACTTTTTAGCCTTGTAAACAATAAGTTTACCTTTCTTAGCGAATATTATGACAACTAGCTCTCTGATATAATATGCTAGTCAGCGCCTGTAGTTCAGTTTTTTTTTGTTTTTGACCTGGCAATGTAATAATACAGAGTCACTATTCGCTAGCGACAAACGCTTCAGTTTTCTTTTTGTTCTGTTTTTTCTTTTCTCGATAATAAGGCCCCGTTTTCCCGGGGAAAAACATCTCACGTACCTGCAGTCGTCGTCCTAGCCGGGCGCGCGTTCAGACCGAGTTTAGCTGGCTGCCGGATCCTACTATCTATGCCGCTTGATTTTCTGTGCTTGGCTGCGTCCCATGTGGAGCTGCGAAGGCAAGAGAACGCCAGTTGAAGCCACGCTTAATGAGAACGTTCACAGTTTAAAGTCGCGTCAAGTGTGAGAGAGTTTATTTAAGCTTCGCGTTCCGCTAACGGCCAACGTCAGAATGGTGCTCTTTTTCTCGCTCGAACGAACGAATAAATCCATCCGAAAAAAATGCCACCGATCAACGATGAACTGGCTCGAAACCCGCACCCAACACTACTGACTTTGACGTACTGGGCGATGAAACGGCAAACGCTAAAAGAGTTCCTTTTTTCCGTTCGTTCCTTCTTGACCTCTCTAATATAAAATTATTTTACTTACAAGGCTAAAAAGTTTCTTTTTTTTGTTAAAAGATTTGATAACTTTTTAGCCTTGTAAACAATAAGTTTACCTTTCTTAGCGAATATTATGACAACTAGCTCTCTGATATAATATGCTAGTCAGCGCCTGTAGTTCAGTTTTTTTTTGTTTTTGACCTGGCAATGTAATAATACAGAGTCACTATTCGCTAGCGACAAACGCTTCAGTTTTCTTTTTGTTCTGTTTTTTCTTTTCTCGATAATAAGGCCCCGTTTTCCCGGGGAAAAACATCTCACGTACCTGCAGTCGTCGTCCTAGCCGGGCGCGCGTTCAGACCGAGTTTAGCTGGCTGCCGGATCCTACTATCTATGCCGCTTGATTTTCTGTGCTTGGCTGCGTCCCATGTGGAGCTGCGAAGGCAAGAGAACGCCAGTTGAAGCCACGCTTAATGAGAACGTTCACAGTTTAAAGTCGCGTCAAGTGTGAGAGAGTTTATTTAAGCTTCGCGTTCCGCTAACGGCCAACGTCAGAATGGTGCTCTTTTTCTCGCTCGAACGAACGAATAAATCCATCCGAAAAAAATGCCACCGATCAACGATGAACTGGCTCGAAACCCGCACCCAACACTACTGACTTTGACGTACTGGGCGATGAAACGGCAAACGCTAAAAGAGTTCCTTTTTTCCGTTCGTTCCTTCTTGACCTCTCTAATATAAAATTATTTTACTTACAAGGCTAAAAAGTTTCTTTTTTTTGTTAAAAGATTTGATAACTTTTTAGCCTTGTAAACAATAAGTTTACCTTTCTTAGCGAATATTATGACAACTAGCTCTCTGATATAATATGCTAGTCAGCGCCTGTAGTTCAGTTTTTTTTTGTTTTTGACCTGGCAATGTAATAATACAGAGTCACTATTCGCTAGCGACAAACGCTTCAGTTTTCTTTTTGTTCTGTTTTTTCTTTTCTCGATAATAAGGCCCCGTTTTCCCGGGGAAAAACATCTCACGTACCTGCAGTCGTCGTCCTAGCCGGGCGCGCGTTCAGACCGAGTTTAGCTGGCTGCCGGATCCTACTATCTATGCCGCTTGATTTTCTGTGCTTGGCTGCGTCCCATGTGGAGCTGCGAAGGCAAGAGAACGCCAGTTGAAGCCACGCTTAATGAGAACGTTCACAGTTTAAAGTCGCGTCAAGTGTGAGAGAGTTTATTTAAGCTTCGCGTTCCGCTAACGGCCAACGTCAGAATGGTGCTCTTTTTCTCGCTCGAACGAACGAATAAATCCATCCGAAAAAAATGCCACCGATCAACGATGAACTGGCTCGAAACCCGCACCCAACACTACTGACTTTGACGTACTGGGCGATGAAACGGCAAACGCTAAAAGAGTTCCTTTTTTCCGTTCGTTCCTTCTTGACCTCTCTAATATAAAATTATTTTACTTACAAGGCTAAAAAGTTTCTTTTTTTTGTTAAAAGATTTGATAACTTTTTAGCCTTGTAAACAATAAGTTTACCTTTCTTAGCGAATATTATGACAACTAGCTCTCTGATATAATATGCTAGTCAGCGCCTGTAGTTCAGTTTTTTTTTGTTTTTGACCTGGCAATGTAATAATACAGAGTCACTATTCGCTAGCGACAAACGCTTCAGTTTTCTTTTTGTTCTGTTTTTTCTTTTCTCGATAATAAGGCCCCGTTTTCCCGGGGAAAAACATCTCACGTACCTGCAGTCGTCGTCCTAGCCGGGCGCGCGTTCAGACCGAGTTTAGCTGGCTGCCGGATCCTACTATCTATGCCGCTTGATTTTCTGTGCTTGGCTGCGTCCCATGTGGAGCTGCGAAGGCAAGAGAACGCCAGTTGAAGCCACGCTTAATGAGAACGTTCACAGTTTAAAGTCGCGTCAAGTGTGAGAGAGTTTATTTAAGCTTCGCGTTCCGCTAACGGCCAACGTCAGAATGGTGCTCTTTTTCTCGCTCGAACGAACGAATAAATCCATCCGAAAAAAATGCCACCGATCAACGATGAACTGGCTCGAAACCCGCACCCAACACTACTGACTTTGACGTACTGGGCGATGAAACGGCAAACGCTAAAAGAGTTCCTTTTTTCCGTTCGTTCCTTCTTGACCTCTCTAATATAAAATTATTTTACTTACAAGGCTAAAAAGTTTCTTTTTTTTGTTAAAAGATTTGATAACTTTTTAGCCTTGTAAACAATAAGTTTACCTTTCTTAGCGAATATTATGACAACTAGCTCTCTGATATAATATGCTAGTCAGCGCCTGTAGTTCAGTTTTTTTTTGTTTTTGACCTGGCAATGTAATAATACAGAGTCACTATTCGCTAGCGACAAACGCTTCAGTTTTCTTTTTGTTCTGTTTTTTCTTTTCTCGATAATAAGGCCCCGTTTTCCCGGGGAAAAACATCTCACGTACCTGCAGTCGTCGTCCTAGCCGGGCGCGCGTTCAGACCGAGTTTAGCTGGCTGCCGGATCCTACTATCTATGCCGCTTGATTTTCTGTGCTTGGCTGCGTCCCATGTGGAGCTGCGAAGGCAAGAGAACGCCAGTTGAAGCCACGCTTAATGAGAACGTTCACAGTTTAAAGTCGCGTCAAGTGTGAGAGAGTTTATTTAAGCTTCGCGTTCCGCTAACGGCCAACGTCAGAATGGTGCTCTTTTTCTCGCTCGAACGAACGAATAAATCCATCCGAAAAAAATGCCACCGATCAACGATGAACTGGCTCGAAACCCGCACCCAACACTACTGACTTTGACGTACTGGGCGATGAAACGGCAAACGCTAAAAGAGTTCCTTTTTTCCGTTCGTTCCTTCTTGACCTCTCTAATATAAAATTATTTTACTTACAAGGCTAAAAAGTTTCTTTTTTTTGTTAAAAGATTTGATAACTTTTTAGCCTTGTAAACAATAAGTTTACCTTTCTTAGCGAATATTATGACAACTAGCTCTCTGATATAATATGCTAGTCAGCGCCTGTAGTTCAGTTTTTTTTTGTTTTTGACCTGGCAATGTAATAATACAGAGTCACTATTCGCTAGCGACAAACGCTTCAGTTTTCTTTTTGTTCTGTTTTTTCTTTTCTCGATAATAAGGCCCCGTTTTCCCGGGGAAAAACATCTCACGTACCTGCAGTCGTCGTCCTAGCCGGGCGCGCGTTCAGACCGAGTTTAGCTGGCTGCCGGATCCTACTATCTATGCCGCTTGATTTTCTGTGCTTGGCTGCGTCCCATGTGGAGCTGCGAAGGCAAGAGAACGCCAGTTGAAGCCACGCTTAATGAGAACGTTCACAGTTTAAAGTCGCGTCAAGTGTGAGAGAGTTTATTTAAGCTTCGCGTTCCGCTAACGGCCAACGTCAGAATGGTGCTCTTTTTCTCGCTCGAACGAACGAATAAATCCATCCGAAAAAAATGCCACCGATCAACGATGAACTGGCTCGAAACCCGCACCCAACACTACTGACTTTGACGTACTGGGCGATGAAACGGCAAACGCTAAAAGAGTTCCTTTTTTCCGTTCGTTCCTTCTTGACCTCTCTAATATAAAATTATTTTACTTACAAGGCTAAAAAGTTTCTTTTTTTTGTTAAAAGATTTGATAACTTTTTAGCCTTGTAAACAATAAGTTTACCTTTCTTAGCGAATATTATGACAACTAGCTCTCTGATATAATATGCTAGTCAGCGCCTGTAGTTCAGTTTTTTTTTGTTTTTGACCTGGCAATGTAATAATACAGAGTCACTATTCGCTAGCGACAAACGCTTCAGTTTTCTTTTTGTTCTGTTTTTTCTTTTCTCGATAATAAGGCCCCGTTTTCCCGGGGAAAAACATCTCACGTACCTGCAGTCGTCGTCCTAGCCGGGCGCGCGTTCAGACCGAGTTTAGCTGGCTGCCGGATCCTACTATCTATGCCGCTTGATTTTCTGTGCTTGGCTGCGTCCCATGTGGAGCTGCGAAGGCAAGAGAACGCCAGTTGAAGCCACGCTTAATGAGAACGTTCACAGTTTAAAGTCGCGTCAAGTGTGAGAGAGTTTATTTAAGCTTCGCGTTCCGCTAACGGCCAACGTCAGAATGGTGCTCTTTTTCTCGCTCGAACGAACGAATAAATCCATCCGAAAAAAATGCCACCGATCAACGATGAACTGGCTCGAAACCCGCACCCAACACTACTGACTTTGACGTACTGGGCGATGAAACGGCAAACGCTAAAAGAGTTCCTTTTTTCCGTTCGTTCCTTCTTGACCTCTCTAATATAAAATTATTTTACTTACAAGGCTAAAAAGTTTCTTTTTTTTGTTAAAAGATTTGATAACTTTTTAGCCTTGTAAACAATAAGTTTACCTTTCTTAGCGAATATTATGACAACTAGCTCTCTGATATAATATGCTAGTCAGCGCCTGTAGTTCAGTTTTTTTTTGTTTTTGACCTGGCAATGTAATAATACAGAGTCACTATTCGCTAGCGACAAACGCTTCAGTTTTCTTTTTGTTCTGTTTTTTCTTTTCTCGATAATAAGGCCCCGTTTTCCCGGGGAAAAACATCTCACGTACCTGCAGTCGTCGTCCTAGCCGGGCGCGCGTTCAGACCGAGTTTAGCTGGCTGCCGGATCCTACTATCTATGCCGCTTGATTTTCTGTGCTTGGCTGCGTCCCATGTGGAGCTGCGAAGGCAAGAGAACGCCAGTTGAAGCCACGCTTAATGAGAACGTTCACAGTTTAAAGTCGCGTCAAGTGTGAGAGAGTTTATTTAAGCTTCGCGTTCCGCTAACGGCCAACGTCAGAATGGTGCTCTTTTTCTCGCTCGAACGAACGAATAAATCCATCCGAAAAAAATGCCACCGATCAACGATGAACTGGCTCGAAACCCGCACCCAACACTACTGACTTTGACGTACTGGGCGATGAAACGGCAAACGCTAAAAGAGTTCCTTTTTTCCGTTCGTTCCTTCTTGACCTCTCTAATATAAAATTATTTTACTTACAAGGCTAAAAAGTTTCTTTTTTTTGTTAAAAGATTTGATAACTTTTTAGCCTTGTAAACAATAAGTTTACCTTTCTTAGCGAATATTATGACAACTAGCTCTCTGATATAATATGCTAGTCAGCGCCTGTAGTTCAGTTTTTTTTTGTTTTTGACCTGGCAATGTAATAATACAGAGTCACTATTCGCTAGCGACAAACGCTTCAGTTTTCTTTTTGTTCTGTTTTTTCTTTTCTCGATAATAAGGCCCCGTTTTCCCGGGGAAAAACATCTCACGTACCTGCAGTCGTCGTCCTAGCCGGGCGCGCGTTCAGACCGAGTTTAGCTGGCTGCCGGATCCTACTATCTATGCCGCTTGATTTTCTGTGCTTGGCTGCGTCCCATGTGGAGCTGCGAAGGCAAGAGAACGCCAGTTGAAGCCACGCTTAATGAGAACGTTCACAGTTTAAAGTCGCGTCAAGTGTGAGAGAGTTTATTTAAGCTTCGCGTTCCGCTAACGGCCAACGTCAGAATGGTGCTCTTTTTCTCGCTCGAACGAACGAATAAATCCATCCGAAAAAAATGCCACCGATCAACGATGAACTGGCTCGAAACCCGCACACCAACACTACTGACTTTGACGTACTGGGCGATGAAACGGCAAACGCTAAAAGAGTTCCTTTTTTCCGTTCGTTCCTTCTTGACCTCTCTAATATAAAATTATTTTACTTACAAGGCTAAAAAGTTTCTTTTTTTTGTTAAAAGATTTGATAACTTTTTAGCCTTGTAAACAATAAGTTTACCTTTCTTAGCGAATATTATGACAACTAGCTCTCTGATATAATATGCTAGTCAGCGCCTGTAGTTCAGTTTTTTTTTGTTTTTGACCTGGCAATGTAATAATACAGAGTCACTATTCGCTAGCGACAAACGCTTCAGTTTTCTTTTTGTTCTGTTTTTTCTTTTCTCGATAATAAGGCCCCGTTTTCCCGGGGAAAAACATCTCACGTACCTGCAGTCGTCGTCCTAGCCGGGCGCGCGTTCAGACCGAGTTTAGCTGGCTGCCGGATCCTACTATCTATGCCGCTTGATTTTCTGTGCTTGGCTGCGTCCCATGTGGAGCTGCGAAGGCAAGAGAACGCCAGTTGAAGCCACGCTTAATGAGAACGTTCACAGTTTAAAGTCGCGTCAAGTGTGAGAGAGTTTATTTAAGCTTCGCGTTCCGCTAACGGCCAACGTCAGAATGGTGCTCTTTTTCTCGCTCGAACGAACGAATAAATCCATCCGAAAAAAATGCCACCGATCAACGATGAACTGGCTCGAAACCCGCACCCAACACTACTGACTTTGACGTACTGGGCGATGAAACGGCAAACGCTAAAAGAGTTCCTTTTTTCCGTTCGTTCCTTCTTGACCTCTCTAATATAAAATTATTTTACTTACAAGGCTAAAAAGTTTCTTTTTTTTGTTAAAAGATTTGATAACTTTTTAGCCTTGTAAACAATAAGTTTACCTTTCTTAGCGAATATTATGACAACTAGCTCTCTGATATAATATGCTAGTCAGCGCCTGTAGTTCAGTTTTTTTTTGTTTTTGACCTGGCAATGTAATAATACAGAGTCACTATTCGCTAGCGACAAACGCTTCAGTTTTCTTTTTGTTCTGTTTTTTCTTTTCTCGATAATAAGGCCCCGTTTTCCCGGGGAAAAACATCTCACGTACCTGCAGTCGTCGTCCTAGCCGGGCGCGCGTTCAGACCGAGTTTAGCTGGCTGCCGGATCCTACTATCTATGCCGCTTGATTTTCTGTGCTTGGCTGCGTCCCATGTGGAGCTGCGAAGGCAAGAGAACGCCAGTTGAAGCCACGCTTAATGAGAACGTTCACAGTTTAAAGTCGCGTCAAGTGTGAGAGAGTTTATTTAAGCTTCGCGTTCCGCTAACGGCCAACGTCAGAATGGTGCTCTTTTTCTCGCTCGAACGAACGAATAAATCCATCCGAAAAAAATGCCACCGATCAACGATGAACTGGCTCGAAACCCGCACCCAACACTACTGACTTTGACGTACTGGGCGATGAAACGGCAAACGCTAAAAGAGTTCCTTTTTTCCGTTCGTTCCTTCTTGACCTCTCTAATATAAAATTATTTTACTTACAAGGCTAAAAAGTTTCTTTTTTTTGTTAAAAGATTTGATAACTTTTTAGCCTTGTAAACAATAAGTTTACCTTTCTTAGCGAATATTATGACAACTAGCTCTCTGATATAATATGCTAGTCAGCGCCTGTAGTTCAGTTTTTTTTTGTTTTTGACCTGGCAATGTAATAATACAGAGTCACTATTCGCTAGCGACAAACGCTTCAGTTTTCTTTTTGTTCTGTTTTTTCTTTTCTCGATAATAAGGCCCCGTTTTCCCGGGGAAAAACATCTCACGTACCTGCAGTCGTCGTCCTAGCCGGGCGCGCGTTCAGACCGAGTTTAGCTGGCTGCCGGATCCTACTATCTATGCCGCTTGATTTTCTGTGCTTGGCTGCGTCCCATGTGGAGCTGCGAAGGCAAGAGAACGCCAGTTGAAGCCACGCTTAATGAGAACGTTCACAGTTTAAAGTCGCGTCAAGTGTGAGAGAGTTTATTTAAGCTTCGCGTTCCGCTAACGGCCAACGTCAGAATGGTGCTCTTTTTCTCGCTCGAACGAACGAATAAATCCATCCGAAAAAAATGCCACCGATCAACGATGAACTGGCTCGAAACCCGCACCCAACACTACTGACTTTGACGTACTGGGCGATGAAACGGCAAACGCTAAAAGAGTTCCTTTTTTCCGTTCGTTCCTTCTTGACCTCTCTAATATAAAATTATTTTACTTACAAGGCTAAAAAGTTTCTTTTTTTTGTTAAAAGATTTGATAACTTTTTAGCCTTGTAAACAATAAGTTTACCTTTCTTAGCGAATATTATGACAACTAGCTCTCTGATATAATATGCTAGTCAGCGCCTGTAGTTCAGTTTTTTTTTGTTTTTGACCTGGCAATGTAATAATACAGAGTCACTATTCGCTAGCGACAAACGCTTCAGTTTTCTTTTTGTTCTGTTTTTTCTTTTCTCGATAATAAGGCCCCGTTTTCCCGGGGAAAAACATCTCACGTACCTGCAGTCGTCGTCCTAGCCGGGCGCGCGTTCAGACCGAGTTTAGCTGGCTGCCGGATCCTACTATCTATGCCGCTTGATTTTCTGTGCTTGGCTGCGTCCCATGTGGAGCTGCGAAGGCAAGAGAACGCCAGTTGAAGCCACGCTTAATGAGAACGTTCACAGTTTAAAGTCGCGTCAAGTGTGAGAGAGTTTATTTAAGCTTCGCGTTCCGCTAACGGCCAACGTCAGAATGGTGCTCTTTTTCTCGCTCGAACGAACGAATAAATCCATCCGAAAAAAATGCCACCGATCAACGATGAACTGGCTCGAAACCCGCACCCAACACTACTGACTTTGACGTACTGGGCGATGAAACGGCAAACGCTAAAAGAGTTCCTTTTTTCCGTTCGTTCCTTCTTGACCTCTCTAATATAAAATTATTTTACTTACAAGGCTAAAAAGTTTCTTTTTTTTGTTAAAAGATTTGATAACTTTTTAGCCTTGTAAACAATAAGTTTACCTTTCTTAGCGAATATTATGACAACTAGCTCTCTGATATAATATGCTAGTCAGCGCCTGTAGTTCAGTTTTTTTTTGTTTTTGACCTGGCAATGTAATAATACAGAGTCACTATTCGCTAGCGACAAACGCTTCAGTTTTCTTTTTGTTCTGTTTTTTCTTTTCTCGATAATAAGGCCCCGTTTTCCCGGGGAAAAACATCTCACGTACCTGCAGTCGTCGTCCTAGCCGGGCGCGCGTTCAGACCGAGTTTAGCTGGCTGCCGGATCCTACTATCTATGCCGCTTGATTTTCTGTGCTTGGCTGCGTCCCATGTGGAGCTGCGAAGGCAAGAGAACGCCAGTTGAAGCCACGCTTAATGAGAACGTTCACAGTTTAAAGTCGCGTCAAGTGTGAGAGAGTTTATTTAAGCTTCGCGTTCCGCTAACGGCCAACGTCAGAATGGTGCTCTTTTTCTCGCTCGAACGAACGAATAAATCCATCCGAAAAAAATGCCACCGATCAACGATGAACTGGCTCGAAACCCGCACCCAACACTACTGACTTTGACGTACTGGGCGATGAAACGGCAAACGCTAAAAGAGTTCCTTTTTTCCGTTCGTTCCTTCTTGACCTCTCTAATATAAAATTATTTTACTTACAAGGCTAAAAAGTTTCTTTTTTTTGTTAAAAGATTTGATAACTTTTTAGCCTTGTAAACAATAAGTTTACCTTTCTTAGCGAATATTATGACAACTAGCTCTCTGATATAATATGCTAGTCAGCGCCTGTAGTTCAGTTTTTTTTTGTTTTTGACCTGGCAATGTAATAATACAGAGTCACTATTCGCTAGCGACAAACGCTTCAGTTTTCTTTTTGTTCTGTTTTTTCTTTTCTCGATAATAAGGCCCCGTTTTCCCGGGGAAAAACATCTCACGTACCTGCAGTCGTCGTCCTAGCCGGGCGCGCGTTCAGACCGAGTTTAGCTGGCTGCCGGATCCTACTATCTATGCCGCTTGATTTTCTGTGCTTGGCTGCGTCCCATGTGGAGCTGCGAAGGCAAGAGAACGCCAGTTGAAGCCACGCTTAATGAGAACGTTCACAGTTTAAAGTCGCGTCAAGTGTGAGAGAGTTTATTTAAGCTTCGCGTTCCGCTAACGGCCAACGTCAGAATGGTGCTCTTTTTCTCGCTCGAACGAACGAATAAATCCATCCGAAAAAAATGCCACCGATCAACGATGAACTGGCTCGAAACCCGCACCCAACACTACTGACTTTGACGTACTGGGCGATGAAACGGCAAACGCTAAAAGAGTTCCTTTTTTCCGTTCGTTCCTTCTTGACCTCTCTAATATAAAATTATTTTACTTACAAGGCTAAAAAGTTTCTTTTTTTTGTTAAAAGATTTGATAACTTTTTAGCCTTGTAAACAATAAGTTTACCTTTCTTAGCGAATATTATGACAACTAGCTCTCTGATATAATATGCTAGTCAGCGCCTGTAGTTCAGTTTTTTTTTGTTTTTGACCTGGCAATGTAATAATACAGAGTCACTATTCGCTAGCGACAAACGCTTCAGTTTTCTTTTTGTTCTGTTTTTTCTTTTCTCGATAATAAGGCCCCGTTTTCCCGGGGAAAAACATCTCACGTACCTGCAGTCGTCGTCCTAGCCGGGCGCGCGTTCAGACCGAGTTTAGCTGGCTGCCGGATCCTACTATCTATGCCGCTTGATTTTCTGTGCTTGGCTGCGTCCCATGTGGAGCTGCGAAGGCAAGAGAACGCCAGTTGAAGCCACGCTTAATGAGAACGTTCACAGTTTAAAGTCGCGTCAAGTGTGAGAGAGTTTATTTAAGCTTCGCGTTCCGCTAACGGCCAACGTCAGAATGGTGCTCTTTTTCTCGCTCGAACGAACGAATAAATCCATCCGAAAAAAATGCCACCGATCAACGATGAACTGGCTCGAAACCCGCACCCAACACTACTGACTTTGACGTACTGGGCGATGAAACGGCAAACGCTAAAAGAGTTCCTTTTTTCCGTTCGTTCCTTCTTGACCTCTCTAATATAAAATTATTTTACTTACAAGGCTAAAAAGTTTCTTTTTTTTGTTAAAAGATTTGATAACTTTTTAGCCTTGTAAACAATAAGTTTACCTTTCTTAGCGAATATTATGACAACTAGCTCTCTGATATAATATGCTAGTCAGCGCCTGTAGTTCAGTTTTTTTTTGTTTTTGACCTGGCAATGTAATAATACAGAGTCACTATTCGCTAGCGACAAACGCTTCAGTTTTCTTTTTGTTCTGTTTTTTCTTTTCTCGATAATAAGGCCCCGTTTTCCCGGGGAAAAACATCTCACGTACCTGCAGTCGTCGTCCTAGCCGGGCGCGCGTTCAGACCGAGTTTAGCTGGCTGCCGGATCCTACTATCTATGCCGCTTGATTTTCTGTGCTTGGCTGCGTCCCATGTGGAGCTGCGAAGGCAAGAGAACGCCAGTTGAAGCCACGCTTAATGAGAACGTTCACAGTTTAAAGTCGCGTCAAGTGTGAGAGAGTTTATTTAAGCTTCGCGTTCCGCTAACGGCCAACGTCAGAATGGTGCTCTTTTTCTCGCTCGAACGAACGAATAAATCCATCCGAAAAAAATGCCACCGATCAACGATGAACTGGCTCGAAACCCGCACCCAACACTACTGACTTTGACGTACTGGGCGATGAAACGGCAAACGCTAAAAGAGTTCCTTTTTTCCGTTCGTTCCTTCTTGACCTCTCTAATATAAAATTATTTTACTTACAAGGCTAAAAAGTTTCTTTTTTTTGTTAAAAGATTTGATAACTTTTTAGCCTTGTAAACAATAAGTTTACCTTTCTTAGCGAATATTATGACAACTAGCTCTCTGATATAATATGCTAGTCAGCGCCTGTAGTTCAGTTTTTTTTTGTTTTTGACCTGGCAATGTAATAATACAGAGTCACTATTCGCTAGCGACAAACGCTTCAGTTTTCTTTTTGTTCTGTTTTTTCTTTTCTCGATAATAAGGCCCCGTTTTCCCGGGGAAAAACATCTCACGTACCTGCAGTCGTCGTCCTAGCCGGGCGCGCGTTCAGACCGAGTTTAGCTGGCTGCCGGATCCTACTATCTATGCCGCTTGATTTTCTGTGCTTGGCTGCGTCCCATGTGGAGCTGCGAAGGCAAGAGAACGCCAGTTGAAGCCACGCTTAATGAGAACGTTCACAGTTTAAAGTCGCGTCAAGGTGTGAGAGAGTTTATTTAAGCTTCGCGTTCCGCTAACGGCCAACGTCAGAATGGTGCTCTTTTTCTCGCTCGAACGAACGAATAAATCCATCCGAAAAAAATGCCACCGATCAACGATGAACTGGCTCGAAACCCGCACCCAACACTGACCCGGCACACTACTGACTTTGACGTACTGGGCGATGAAACGGCAAACGCTAAAAGAGTTCCCTTTTTGCATTTCCTTCGCGGGAAAACTAATCGTGAAGCTTAAGCTCTAGCTGATATCTTAGTCAGTGCGTGTGTTTTCAAGATTGCAAAGACTGACTCACCTTCCTCTTGTCTTCCGACCATGCATACGGCTGCTACGCGATTCATATAACCTTGCACAGACTCTTGAACTAATCTTTCTCACGTCTTGCTCGTCTCCCTTAGACATAGAAAAGAAAGAAATCAGTCCGTACAGAGGTCAAAATGCACGAGAACATACTTCGGTTCAACCTTTTGACTTTGTTTTCCAGCAAAGTTGTCTTTTTTAGTGCTCCCAAAACACAGTTTCTATTTTATAACAAAAACGTTTTCTTAACATGGTAACAATGTTTGATAATATTCACCACACTCTCCCAATGCAAAACTCCCTCAGCATAATTAACAATTACACCCATAGCCCACAAGCGCTATTGGTCAATAGCCCATGCGACGAAACATGATGGGCTATTGACTCATGGCCTTTTAGGGTGAACGGTCTTATTGTTCTAGTAGCACCCAACTAGTCGGCCAGAAAAAGCAATAATAAAGTTAGCAAAGGCAAGTTGAAGTAAGATTTATTTGGGAATAAAACGAAAGAAAGCGTCACGAATTGTGCTACTCGATGACTATTACTTATAGTCCCTCTAGTAGCGTAGCCAATCAAATGCAGTAATTGCATTAGTCCACTAGTTGGGTGATACTAATTTCTAATATACAAGTTATGGAGCTGCCTTTAATTTTCTCCATCAAAGTAACTAAAATTATTCAATTCAATAAAAGAAAAGTAAGCACTTTTTATTATACAAGCTAGATTGTCCAGCCATGAGTAATTTAAGTACTAAATCTCACTGATAACATAGCAGCTAACAATTTTACTTACCATATTTTTGTCGTAGCTGTTTTAAAACCAGAACAATGCAACCCAACAACAGATACTTACAGAATCTAAAATAAGAGACAAAGTTTTGTTTAGGATGTTAACTTCGAAAAATTGAGGGTACAGATTATAAACCTGATATTGTTTGTGACTAAACTTTTACGCCTGATTTCTGACTTTATATTTGTCAATAAAGTCATCTTTTTCTTTCCATTTTTTTAAGGTGTTTATATAAAAAGAAAAAAAAAATAATTGGTGGCTCGTAGATATGGAATTTATCTTATCATGTTCAACTCGATATCTCACTTATTCTCTAGGTTCAGAGAAGAGAGAAATTCCATATCTACATGCATCCAATTATTATTCTCTAGATGCAGAGCACAAGAAAAGAACAGTCAGAAAAAAAAAATTGCATGCGTTGCCTATGTATGGTACACTGGGATGACAATGATGATGATTAGATTTCAGTTTTCAATTGAGTGTCATAAAACCAAAACCAAAGTAATTACTCTTGTAAGTCAATCACTGAGCATAGAAATGCAAAACCAAAGTAAACTCAAGTTACTTTTGAGCGAAACTATTACTTATGACTATTACTTATAATCATCTAGTAGCGTAGCCAATCAAAATGCAGTAATTGCATTAGTCCCCTAGTTGGGTGATACTAATTTCTAATATACGAGTTATGGAGCTGCCTTTAATTTTCTCCATCAAAGTAACTAAAATTATTCAATTCAATAAAAGAAAAGTAAGCACTTTTTATTATACAAGCTAGATTGTCCAGCCATGAGTAATTTAAGTACTAAATCTCACTGATAACGTAGCAGCTAACAATTTTACTTACCATATTTTTGTCGTAGCTGTTTTAAAACCAGAACAATGAAACCCAACAACAGATACTTACAGAATCTAAAATAAGAGACAAAGTTTTGTTTAGAATGTTAACTTTGAAAAATTGAGGGTACAGATTATAAACCTGATATTGTTTGTGACTAAACTTTTACGCCTGATTTCTGACTTTATATTTGTCAATAAAGTCATCTTTTTCTTTCGAATTTTTTTTAAGGTGTTTATATAAAAAGAAAAAAATAATTGGTGGCTCGTAGATATGGAATTTATCTTATCATGTTCAACTCGATATCTCACTTATTCTTTAGGTTCAGAGAAGAGAGAAATTCCATATCTACGTGCATCCAATTATTATTTTCTAGATGCACAGCACAAGAAAAGAACAGTCAGAAAAAAAAATTGCATGCGTTGCCTATGTATGGTACACTGGGGTGACAATGATGATGATTAGATTTCAGTTTTCAATTGAGTGTCATAAAACCAAAACCAAAGTAATTACTCTTGTAAGTCAAGAATCAACGACTCAAAACATTATTTACAGCTTCTACAGAGAAAGAAAATAAACAATTTTCAACAACCTTTGTTTTGCAAGTTCATCACATTAATTCAAATATTTGTACTTTGTCTGGTTTCATAGTGAGCCAAAAAGTGTACTTACTCGAGACTACATGTCGTTCGCGATGGAAAACACCTGAAGATCTCCGCTGAAGATCTCCGGCGTGTAAGCCAACTCCTTTTCACACTCTCAGTTAAGTCCTTTAACGGCTGGCGGAAAGATGTTTTAACCTGACGGGAATTAAACTCTGGATGTAATAAAATACTAAAACTCCAGTGAAGCTAGCATACACACCCGTTGAATTGATATTATAGCAGAGCGCTGACCACTTGTTCAGTTGTTATGCATACTCGGCTGCACCAAAACGTATTTTACCACAGTTTTACCGGTAGAAATTGGGAAAATGAATCCAATAATATTCTTTCTGCTACCCCGATGACTAACGAGGAAATCCGATAACAGAAGACGAAGAGAATCGTGCAATCGTGTCGTCCGCACGTGGAAGTGTCTTAAGCTGGTTTTTGAGGATACAAACTTGGAAGCATCTTTTGGTAAGAAAAGCTAATTTCAAATTGCCTTTATTTTATTTTTAGTGACCCAAATCCGCATTATAACTTTAACAGTCCGGGTGAGATGGGGCTGCACTTTTAGAGAGTTAAAAGTGTCTTTTGAACCAAAGCCATGCCTGGGACGCCATCTTTGAAGAAAAGAATGCTTGTAAATTTACATTATTTCCTTAACTCACTGAAAAATAACTTTACTTTAAACTTCTCTTCACAGGTTTAAACCTCATTAATATTGCTGTGCATAAAATTACTTAGCTTTTGCTGTTTAAAAAGTAACTTTTGTAGAAAGCCCACTTAGCAACCACCTGAACTGACGTTCTTAGACTAAACTATAAGCTTACCGTCCACAAGTCAAAACAATTTCAATTTTCTGATCCTTTGTTTTTAAGCTGTCCTTATTTTATCAACTTCATTTTTCATTAATATGCCATAGTGTTGTACATACAGTAGCGAATGGAATAGGAAATATTAGCATAACAGGTTTTGATCATGGCAAGGTTATTAGATGGGCTTTTTACTGAGTTAATAGCAATGCTTGCATGTTGATATGGAATCGATGCGTAGCTACATAAAGTATCCATACTTCCCCCACTGAGGGAAGTTTTATTTCAAAGAAACATAATGAGTTGTTTACCTAGTGTCTGGAACCATTTCAGACGGTCAATAATGAAAAGGCATTTTCGGCTTCCTTCAGAGATGGTCCACATTGCCGGAGGGCCTCTTTGATCATTTCAAGCTGATTCGTGGAGAACAGAGATTTCCAATATGACCCATCTGGTGAATAGCACACAAGCAACTCTTCCTTCGGTTGAATTTCCCTTGTGGATTTAATCCAGACCTCATTGTCCCTCTTTGCAAATTCACAGTTAACTCTTTCAGAAACAAGGCGCGAAAACTTCTCTGGGAGTAGACTGAAGGGAAATGAACCATCGTTACAGAAAATTCCAAGGCCAATCTCAAATACATTCTCCTGTCCATTTACTGAAATACGTTCACCAGCAACAGTAAGCTCCATAGCATAGTCACCCTCTTGGCGAGAGGTTTTAAGGGTTGCAGTTGGAGCATAACCACAAACAAAAACACTTTTTGGTATTGTTTCATACGTGTACAAGCCAAGTCCTGTGTCAACGTTTCCAACTCCAACCACACTGCTCTTATCTACATATAAATAGGCTTCTCCTGTTTTGTTGGGTTTGTAGTGTGCACTTTCATCAGATGACCTATTTGTATAAAGTAGAGACATGCATACAGATTAAGTTTCAAGAAGGTTTGTCTCCTGGAAAAGCATAAACCATGTAATAAAGTTGACAGAAACTATAATACTATTATATTATATTAATTCCATTTTTTAACAGCAAATATGTTGTAGTGTTCCATAAAGAGATTACTCTAATTGTAATCCTTATTCACAAAACAGAATTGTTTTTAATTTCCCAGTGAACCTTCATGCTATATCATTCATGGTTTATGGTTTTCACATGCTGATGTTTCTTACATCAGTTATATCGTCTATTATTTATTAGTTATAATTAAATGGAGCCACCTGATTATTAGTGTTTAGTCAAAACTTCAGCATTACCCACTTCAATATTATTAATGTATTGATAATTTGATTGATTGCTTGATTGATTGATTGATTGCTTGATTGATTGATTGCTTGCTTGATTGATTGATTGATTGATTGATTGATTGATTGATTGATTGATGAATTGATCATTTGATCATTTTATTAGCAATAGGCGATTTTTACACTCTCAGTGAGAACTTTTAGAAAACACAAAGATTGATATTGGTCTGTAGATTAAACTTTACGTTAACCTACAAAATATAGTAATTGCAGTTATCAGATAACATACTGCAGTAGTGCTTCAGTGATCATGAAGTTAAACTAGTGTTGAACAATAGATTTTATCCCAACACAAATCAACCAAATTTAGTGTTGTCTGTTTATAAAGAAGGAAAAACCAGACGATTTGCTGTTAGTTTAAGTAAATTAAATTTTTGTTTATCGATAGTTTAACTTTGTTTAATCACTGGCACAAAACTTTACATATTGATTTGCATGGACTGGGACTCACCTGGTAATGTCAATGTACATTCCACTGTGAGGTTCTCTCCCAACCAAAGCTTTCGTCAAATTGGCATTCGCCTCTGTACGTGTTGTTTTTAGAGAGCACAGTTGCTTTGTGGCTTGTCTTTCATGCCATGGGAGAATTTTCTCGGAATAGTAATTTGCTGACGCATTAGCAGCTGATGTAACTGTGAAGTGCCTAAGGACAGCATCTTCAGAGGTATCACACTGTGCACCGTAAATATAATTTCGGGTTGCGTCACACCAAAGGGGACCAATCTTATTTTCTTTTGCAACTGCTTGCAGGGCGAGTAAACGGTTGTCTTGCATGTACTTGGTAAAAACATGGCAAAAGCCAGTGATGACTAGTAGGGCATTTAGAGAAATCAGGAAAGGCTTTGAAGGGCATGCTGTTGTGATTTGAAATGGCGACATTAACCGCTCACTGCATTTCTGGTTTCCCATTGACTAGTATTTCAAGATATTCAATGAATGTTTGTTCAGATTCAGTTACAGCTGATGAAGAAAATTTCAACCAGTACTCCTTGATCGGGCGATTGTACACATCAATGGTTTGTCGAAAGCCTTCCCTGACAAGTTCTTCACACAGCTCAGCACTTCCTTGACTTATAAACAGTCTTAGAAAAAAGTGTACAGCGCACATACTTAAATGACCAATTCGCTTAACAAAGACATGATCTAAATCATTGGTTTTGAAAAAATGAACTGCCGATAACTCGGGTGCATCGATTCCATGGAAACGTACATACACGGCATCTTGAAGTGGCTTTTCCTTGTTCCTATCTATGTTTGTTGCAAAACCGTCGCCATCAACAGGGGTCACTGTTTGGTAATTTATGGGATCAGACAGGGGTGGACTCTGGGTGTTAGAAACTGTAGATGTGAAAATATTTCCATTGATGTTAGCTTGGTGCAAGTTGTCTGGAACCTTACAGTCATGATGGATCCTGTCAGATAAATGTGCTACAGCCGTTCGGACTTCACTAGTGACGAAATGGGACATGGGCTCGTTCACAAAGTTGAGCAGAGGGAAATGGCAAACTGTCTGAAACAACAATACATGATCTTGCAGAGAGGAGGCAGAGGTCCCAAACTCCGCAATTCCATCTAGGATGTCGAGAAGAGAATCCACTCTTGGTCTTCCACGCCGGCGCTCCCCCTCTTGATGGCTTGTTAACTCACGATGCTTATGTATACATGCAGACAGGAAGTTACCAATTGAATATGATTGCTGGATGGCTAGCTGAAATCTTTGCTGCAGGGCCTGATCTAATTTTGACCGCACCTACAAGAAATTGTAAGGTAGGTATCAGTAGCGATAAGAATATTATGCAATGTTCTATTGGCAGCCCTACACTGTAAGACTATACTTCAAGCACAGGACTTAAACTTATAACTCATGCTTCCAATGTATTAGCAGCTGATCATGAACTGTTTAAAACATCTCTTGAAGGCGTGAATGTGAATGTAAATATTTTTAAGCGACATGCTTTTAATTTCTCAATCCAAGTGTTTTTCTATAAATCATCAAGCCTATACAAGGTTCTTCAATAAGACTGTAATCATCATCATCATCATCATCATCATCATTATTATTATTACATTCCCTTGGAAGGTAATGTAGTATGTTAAAGCACTGTATGCACTTTTGCAGTGTTAGAAAATGTAAAATAGCATTGCACAATTGTGTTGTTGATTGTTAAATGTTTGTTTAAGTGATTGATCGATTGATGGATGGAATAGATTGATTGATGGATGGATTGATCGAGTTTTCCTTTTTACACAGCTAGCCTTACAGACATCCTGAAGAAACTCAAGTGGGAGACTTTGAAGTCATCACTTACACACATGCTGGTATGCAGTGCTGTTACCCTTTAATTACCAATTTGTTTTAGTTATTCCCTAAAGCTGGGGCTAACAGTGTCTTACAATTTTTGGAGGACTAGTGTATTGTTAGACAAGTATCCCAAAATGAATTGTGCAAGCATTCTCTTTAAATTTAATTTTTTATTGTACCTGGTCTGCTTTTTCAGGGTCCATCGACAGTTGCGTTACATCATCGGGACAAAACTCAATAATGGTTTCTGGATTTAGATGAAGGTTAATACGACAGTTGGACAGATACTTCAAATAGACTCCTGCTTTTGCTGATGGTGATTTTAGTCTTGACAGCAAATCTTTCAAATATCTTGGATTTCTTATTTGAGATGCATCCACTTCAGGTATTTCCTCTTCCTGTTGTTGTTGGGTCCTTGGAACCTGGTCAATGACATATAAAGAACACAAAGGAAACAGTTTTTCACCCATGTTGTTATTTAAATATGATGGCATCACTGTGACATAATGGTCTCTCAATAGAAACACTTTAAAATGCTGTTCACAGTGTTTTGAGATTCATGTTTACGTCTTGTTATTTTTGGGTGAAATACTAAAAACTAACAAGTGTGAATATCTTTTAGGTCAACCCCTGAACAATTTTAACTATATCTTGCATACCTTCAGCGCTGTTGTCTTTCTTGTTACCCGCCTCTTTCGTTTCTTAACATCCTTATGGTGCTGAGTAATGCTTGCTGTAACGAAAGCAGGCAATAATGTACATGTAAGCAGTTTTTCATTGTCCTGTCACCCTGAATTTCGGGAATCAAAGTTTTCATATACATTTCTCCACGAGTAAACCTTTCAGTGTTGCCATGGTCAGCGAAAAACAAAAACAAAAATTCAAGGTCAAGGAAAAGTCAGGAAATTTTGTAAAAGGTCACGGAAAATGTTAGAAGTTTGTAAATACCAGCATGACAAATGATCAATTCAAGTGACGTTTGCAGGAATATTAGTTTTGATATAGTTTTCTGTGTTTTGTATCATTCTTCTCACTAATTTAAGGTCAGTGAAAATTATTCAAAAGTCAGGGAAAGTCAAGGAATTTTTTAGCTTCTGATGAGTGGCAACCCTGACTTTATCATAGGTGTAAAACAGAGAAGACAGATTTGACAGTGCTTTGTTCTGTTATAAAGCACTAAAGGAAGTGACAGGCACTGAAGATGTATATTCGGATACATACATGTTTATTGGAATTGATATGGAATTATCCAACTAAAGATGTCAGAAATAAAGGTTCTCTCTTGTCTTTTCTGTAATGCATGAATTATTATAGAGGAATATTTTTCATAATGCACCAAAGCCTTCTCTGGTTATGAACATATGTTGAACTAAACGGAAGTTTACTTGCATTTCAATACTTTCTAGCAAACCAGAGAGTGCTTTTACCTTATATTTCTTTTTCTTCAGTTTGCTATAAGATAAATCAATTGACATTTAAATTGTCAGTTAATTTATTTCAGTAAGTCAGTGACTTGACAAAACTTTACCTTCATCTTCCTCGTGTTCTGGTAAATTGGCCTGAGCTGAAATGGCAAAAAGTGTAACATGCATTAAAATGTTTTTAAACCATTTTTTTTTTACCATTTTAATGCATGAATTATTAATAGTGAAGCATTTTCACAAAGATTGTATATTTTAAAGTCTCAAAAATTGCCTATACTCCCCCACCCCCAGTTTCATTTTTAAGGTCCCCCCACAGCACCATTAATAAATAAGTTCCAATAACAAATTTAAAATTTTAGTGGATCCCCCCCCCCCCCCCCAAAAAAAAAAGAAAAAAAAAAAAAATAAATAAATAAATAAAATCTCACACCCAAAATTTCCAATCCATACTGTGGGGGAGTTGGGATTGTTTTTGGAACTTTAAACTTGGGTATTTAATTAGCTAAGTATCTTGTCAACACTTAACCTCCTGCATCAGCCCCTCCCCCCTCCCCCTTCACGCCTTTAGCATAAATAACATGTGTTGTAAATTTCCTGTTACAGGTAAAAAGAATTTCAAGTCACTCACCTGCCTGGTCACTTTCAGTCTGTAGAGAAGTTGTGGTGTTAACTTCCATGCTTGTTTGTGCTGCAGTCAATTGTAAAACATTATGGTAATCAGTTCAAAAACACAAAACTGTGTGCTTTTTCTGAGAATGAAATTGTCCACAGCTATAGTTAGGAGAACAGCAGAGTTAAGTTTGTGAATGAGAGATGTAATTTTGTAATTCTACTGCTCCCCTAGTGTAGCAGCTGCTATTGTTTTGGGGGCTAGAATTTGGAAATATAAACTGAATGCCCATGTATGATACACCATAGGAAAGACATTGGCCAGTACATCTCCTAAACAAATCTGAAGAATGCTATAGCTTTGAAGGAAATATTGGGTTTCAAACGAAAGAACAAAAAAGATTTAAAAAGGTGTTGATCTTGGTATATACTAGGTATACTGCTGAAGTATCATTTATTTTGCATCTCCCAGTGTAGTGGTTAATTCCAGTAAGTTACATGGCATATATCTGTATCAGAAAAAAAAGGTTCAAAAGTGGTAGGGGTGGTCAATCAAGTCACAAATAGGTGAAAGTATAATTTTATACTCTAACAATGCAGATCTTTGCAAAATAATTTTTGTGGCAAACTTTCAAATTAATTGGACAATAATTGACTAAGTTATGACAATATGTGCCATTTGGCATGCTACCAGTTTTATGCTGGCAACTGTTTTTTTAAGTTCCTGGCAATAATTTGAAACTAGCCTTTGAAAATTACACAACAAAAGATATCAGAAATAAAGGCGCTCTTAGCCATTACTGTTGAATTATTGTAGAGGAATATATTCATAATGCATAAAAGCCTTCTCTGGTCATAAAATAAATTCTAACTAAAAGTTTACTTACACTTAAACACTTTCTTGCAAACCAGAGAATGCTTTTACCCTTTTTTCAGTTTGCGTCTCCTTAAAATACACTAAAAGTTCTATTTACACTTACACTTAAACTGTTAGTTAATTTATTTCAATGAGTCAGTGACTTGACAAAACTTTACCTGCATCTTCATCATGTACTGGTGACTGGCTTATCAGACTGGCTTGAGCTGAAATTGCAACAAGTGTACCAGATATCCATTAAAAGTTGATTTAAACCACTTTCTTGTCCTTTTAATGCATGAATTATTTGCAGTAAGACACTACCTCTCTGGAACCTCTATTTTCATTCACCCTTTGTAAACACTACCTCTATTGTTATTCAGGGATAGGGGCATTGTTATGACCTGTTATCTATTGTTTTATGCAACAATGAAGAAACTCATTCCGAGAGGTAGTGGGGGACCCATTATTTCAGCTAACCTTGTAGTTCTTGTACTTCTTGTTCTTCTTGTACTTCTTGAGCTGCAGTAAGGTGCAAATCAGGATGCCATTTAGATAAAACAAAGTTATTAAAAACTTCCAACCGGTTTATAAAACCTCTGTTGGAACGGAAAGTATTTCTTTGCGCTTCTCTACGTTTAAAAAACAAACAAATGAATAGATAAATACAAAAATGTGTCTATTCTTCTAAAAAATTAAAAGCGTTGGGTCATTTTGCAAATCAAATATACCTGTCGCGTCTAACCCTTTCCTTCCCCCACTGACCCCCGCCTGTTCAAAACGAGTCTCGCTGCCGAACCTTTCACATGAAAATGAGTTCTGCTTTCACGCTAATTGTCTCGCAAATTAACACATTTCCATATCAAAGGATGTGCATCAAGGCTCGTTCTGAGATAGGTTAGATGCAACTCGGACTGAATGGCTTATCGGGCATCACTCCATTTTACGAGATTATTCTATTACATTTAATTTAGGGATGTAAAGAAGAACGAAAAAATCAATTCCATACGTACCGATATTCCGACCATCCGATGGCTTCGCTTGGATTTCAATCTGAGTCACTTTGTCTCGAACTTGGTTGAGAAGAATTTTAGCATTTTTGAAAACGTTGGAGAAATAGATTCAACCTGCTTCCAAAGGGCAATAAACTCTTCCAGCAAAAACTTTGGCAAATAGACGAAGTCCATATTGTCAAAGCAATTCTCATGAGAATGATTTTTTTCGGCTAAACCGTTGGTTTTCAAACGTGTCTCAACCAATAGAATCACAGCGAATTGTTCGTCCAGTTTTGCCAGCCAATGACGTTGGAGCTACCAATGCAAATGATCTGCGTTCGGAGGTGGGCTGTTAAGATTGCTGTCTAAGAAAATTTTTTCTACAAATGGAACGAGAAATCTAATTTTTCGCTCGAAAAATACGGGTTTATAAAAGGAACGCAACCTAAGTATCACGAAGTTCACAAGCTATAGGGAAATTCTCACGTGCAGCCATTTTGTAAAATCGTCCTTAAGCGATTCAGTGGAATTCAGTGAAATTTCAAAATTTGTTTTCGGTGTTTGGTGTTGTTAGAAAAGACTTCTTTTGATAAGATATTTGAAGCAGTAACACAAAAGTTTGCAATAAGGCGTAAATAATTTTGGTACAACAATTTCTTATCAGAGCCTGAGAAAATGAAATTTAATGTTCAAAAGCTATAGGCAAAAGCTCGCGTCATTTAAGCGATTTAGTGGAATTCAGCGGAACTTCGAGATTGGTTTTACGATGTTTGGTGTTGTTAGAAAAGATTTATTTTGATAAGATATTTGAAGCAGTAACACAAAAGCTTGCAATAAGTTTCAATAGAACATGGATAAGTTTCTACTTTGTCGAAACTTGGCTGTGTTCTACGCGAATCGGACTATCAGCCATTAGTGTGCAGTTGCCGAAGGTCGTCCACAAAATGCGACGTTTTTATCGTTTTTCAAAAGTTTTGGAAGGAAGTTTAGATGTAAATGGATAAAAAAATTCCCGAGAAGACTAAAAGAAGGACATTAGCGGTTTCTTGACTTTAAAAGCTTGAAATTATTGAAAAAAAAACGGGTGCACGCGCGTAAACACTGCAAATTTACCAAGGACAATTCAATGCGTGCGATTTTGTTCAAGCGTTTCATAGTTCGATAATGCGTAGAAGAATAATTAGAAACCATTATTTGCGTTTATTTCAGTTAGAATTCTACTAAAATAATTAGATTATTCGCTCTCAATTTCTATGAGGTGATAGTTGATTCGGCCTGCGGCCTCATCAACTATCACCTCATAGAAATCTCGAGCTCATAATATAATTGTTAAATAGAAATGGAGAGCGCATAATGTAATTGTTTTAGTAGCATTCTAACTCATTTTTTCTTCAGATAATGATTTCTAATTATTTTTTTTCTACAATATGAACTTGTATTCAACCTCAATCGCAACTTCACGCTTTACCAAAATCGCGCGCGCGGACTGAAATTTAATTATAAACTTTCAGTTGTGAACTCACGGTCATCAGTTTATTCAGTAGTTTTAACGTTTCAAACTCGTGCAATGGTGAATTTCCTCCTGTTAGTCTTCGCGGGAACTGAATTATCTAATAATGTTTCTAAACTTCCTCCGAAACTTTGGAGAAACGAGAAAATGTCGCCATGTCACGGATACACGTTTTCTCGACGCAAAGACGAAGGAAAACGTTTTTACGGCAACATAACGTTGTTTAATTGTAATGTAATTGTAACAAATGCAAACTGTGAACTCCCTGACTAAAATGAATAGTTTTTACGAAAACCGTACGATCTAGTCATACACTCGAACTAAACTTTAATAAACTCAACAGTGGAATTATTTGACAATGTCGCAACTATACTATGTACAAGAAATAAAACTCATTTCAACAGCAACAGAACGTTTTCTATAAAATTTCCTTTGTAACTGAAACTCGCAACCGTTCCTAAACTCTACCAACCCATTTGAAAAAGTCGGTAACTTTACTTTGCACGGAAGCTTTTAGCTTGTGACACAAGCGATAGCTGCAGGAAAAGGCCTAGAAAGTGAAGGGGTCAAACACCGGAAGTCACGCTATTAAGCTTCGCTTTGTAATGAAATGGTTTTAACTCTTCGAATCGCAAATTCTGTCATTATTTGACCAGGGTCCAATGTCTTCAAGTTAGCAAATAACCGCGACAATGAAAATTCGCAGGTGCGCAGATAAATAGTGTCCGTAACGCGGGGTTGACAATGTATAAGAGTTTGTCACTCGGGACACGGAAAAGTGTCCGTTGTCCGTATTAACGGGTGTCCGTATTAAGCGGGTTAATTTAAGAGAAAATGTATGAGGTTTTCGCCGGTGTCCGTAGAGCGGGGTTCCACTGTATTTAGTCGTGTTTGCGGTACTGAAAACGGGAATTCATTGGTTTCGGCGCTCTTCCTTTTGACCGGTTTGCTAAGGGACTAAATGAACAACACAAAGACGTGAATTTCAGCAAATAAAGGTTTTTATTAGTAACTAAGGCTGATGGTACATTAATAATTTTGTTCACTATTGCATTTCCAGAGCTTTGAACTACAAGCTAACACAACCGCTACGTTTGATTTATCCCCGTGAGACAAAATGTATACAGATAATATGCGTTAATGGTTTCTTTTTGGCAGAGTTTTTTCCAGCCACACAAGACAGATAACACATCTCTGTTGCGGTTTTAAAACTACTTAACGAAACCTTAATACTTTAATCTATTTATCAACAAAGATCTCGATCAATTTGCGTCTCCAAAATTATGCAATACAAACTAGCAAAATCGTAACGTTTATATATAAAACCGAACTATACACTATATCCCCGTCAAACCAAATGTAAACAGATATAAGGAACTACAACACTGCGTTTTTTATTGTTTCTGTTTGGTCACTGAAATATTAGTTTTGCAGAGCCTTCCAACCACACAGGACAGATAACACATCTCTGTTACGGTTGAAAAACTGCTTAACTAAACTCAACACCTACTTATAT
This sequence comes from Meandrina meandrites, assembly GCA_963693305.1. Taxonomy (NCBI): domain Eukaryota; kingdom Metazoa; phylum Cnidaria; class Anthozoa; order Scleractinia; family Meandrinidae; genus Meandrina; species Meandrina meandrites. The sequence goes on along the minus strand of CAVNZF010000023.1, from coordinate 271 downwards.
TTATCAACAAACATTTCGATCAATTTTCGTTTCCAAAATTATGAACTACAAGCTAACAAAACCGTAACGTTTATATGTAAAACTTAACCAATCGAACAGCTTCAAAAATAATGCTTTTAAGTGGTGAGTGATAAACACGAAAGCGATATTTTCCAAACAGTTTGAACCAACTAAGAAGATACTAGCATTTTCGGTGAACCTTCCTTCTGAGATTAATTTAAGCTGTGGTTTCTAGCCAAATACAGGACGGGTAACAGACGTCTCTGCGATG